>WEIU01015617.1:40036-83285 GCA_013389925.1 Aegithalos caudatus
GGGCCGGGCTGGGGGCAGCGGGGGGTGGGGAGCCGGGTGATCCTGTAGCGCTGCCCCGGGACTCCTGGATCCAGGTTTGATCCCGCTCTTTGTCCGCCTTTCCCACGCCGGAGCCCCGAGGAGGGCGGTGGGAGAGGGTGGGTGCTCCAGGAGAACGGGATGCTGCCGAGGGTCAGGATCCTGCCCAGAAATCAGGATGCTGTCCGGGGGTCGGGGTGCTGTCCGGAGGTCGGGATGCTGTCCGGAGGTCGGGATGCTGCCGGGAACGCTGGTGGAAATTTAAAGAGTTCTGAAACTTCGTCTTCTGTTATTTCGGGGCGGCTCCATGCAGCTTGGGGTATTTCAATGTTTTGCTTCATTTGGCGACCTGGTCTTCTCCCAGGTGAGCCCAACATCTTCCTGAGCCCTGTTTCCTGCGGAGAAGGTGGATGGAGGATCGTTGGCCGTGGTTTGATGCGCGGCCTCGGGATGCTGCAGCCAGAGGTTGTGGGGCGCTGCATTGCTCTGTGTGCTGCTGACACTCCGTAAAAAAACTTGGCTGCTTCCTCTGGGAGGTCTCAGGCAGGGAGATCTCAGGCTGGGAGCTTGTCTTGCAGAGGTGTTTTGTTCTTAGTTGCTACTCGGAATAGGAATAAAAATCAAAGTTCAGGATGTCCAGAGTGGCAGGGCTGACGCATGGTCTGATGTCTGTTATACTGGGAACAGTTTGCAGCCAGCTCATCCACTGAGCTGTGATCCAGACTCCTGGGGTTTGAGCTGCTGGCTTTTGAGGATCAAGTCCTGAGAGTGTTATCAGGACACGGCAACAGGATGTTGGAAATAAAAAGTCATAAAAGCATTTCCTGTGGCCCGAGCAGTGCAGATAAGTGACATGAAAAGCTGGTGAATTGAGGATGGAGGGATATGTGGCACACACAGTGTCTCAGTGACACTAAGTTTGGTGCTGGGGATGGGTGAGTTTTGTTTGCCTTTTGTTTGCTTTTTGTTTACTTTCTGATGCCGGAGCAGGTGTGGCTGAGAGCAGCCAGCCCTGACGTAGCATTCCCTTTCCCTTTTCATCTCTTGAGTCGCAGCCTTGCAGGATTCATGCTGCTGGCCATTTTTTGCCTGCTCAGCTGAGACACATCTGAGTGAAATCGGTCCCGTTGTAGTGACTGCCTTTGGAGTTGGGGAGATTTTGGTTGTTCCTTTTCCTTTGCTCTTGCTCCCTGAGCCGCTGCTGTTCCAGCAGGGCAGCAATGAAAGGCTTTTTGATGACCTACTTAATTCTCCCCATGAGATGGGATGACTTCAGAGTGGCTCCCTATGGTAAATGCTTTTTCTTGATTTGGCTGGATCCTCTTAACTGACTGCAGCGTGGCAAGGAGTTTGGAAAGCTTTTCTCTTTTTATTCCCAATGTCGAGGTATTGTAATACAAAGGGAAGGTCATACAAGGGCTCTCATGTGCTTGTAGAGGAGTAGAGATAAGTGGGTGATCAGCTGAGAGTGGCACAGCAGATCCACTTGGAGGACTGGGAAGCAGCTGAGTCCTGACTCCAGGCTGCCGTTCTCCAGTCACTCTGTGCATGAGAGTTCCAAACCTGGCATTTGCTGTTTCCAAGAGAGGAAAGAGGCAGGAATTTGTGCAGTGTCTGAGCCCTACTGCCATGCACTCCTTAAATATGTAAAATTAAATTCAAGTTATTAAAGGCAAGAAAGAAAAGGAGCCTGTTGCGTCTTTCTTCCCAAAGACACTTCATGCTTAATGCGGTGCTGCTGTTTGACAGCTCGTGTTTCTCTGCTGTGGCCAGGCACGCTGCAGGCCTCACATTTCACTTCCAGAGCCCTGCAGCTCAGCTTGTGTGGCTTGTAAAGCTCTGCAAGTCTCACACAGCCAACGTGCCCTGGGAGCCAGAGCACACGGAGGGCTCAGCACTGGGAGCTGTGGGCTGCAGCTGGGCTCACTCCGGGCCGGGCTCCTTAAGGAGAGCAGCCGGGGTGCTCCCAGTGTCAACAGACCCAGAGCTGTGCAGGGTGTGTCAGAGCCAGCTGTGCAGGGTGTGTCAGAGCCAGCTGTGCAGGGTGTGTCAGAGCCAGAGATGTGCAGGGTGTGTCAGAGCCAGCTGTGCAGGGTGTGTCAGAGCCAGAGATGTGCAGGGTGTGTCAGAGCCAGCTGTGCAGGGTGTGTCAGAGCCAGAGATGTGCAGGGTGTGTCAGAGCCAGCTGTGCAGGGTGTGTCAGAGCCAGAGATGTGCAGGGTGTGTCAGAGCCAGCTGTGCAGGGTGTGTCAGAGCCAGAGATGTGCAGGGTGTGTCAGAGCCAGCTGTGCAGGGTGTGTCAGAGCCAGAGATGTGCAGGGTGTGTCAGAGCCAGCTGTGCAGGGTGTGTCAGAGCCAGAGATGTGCAGGGTGTGTCAGAGCCAGCTGTGCAGGGTGTGTCAGAGCCAGAGATGTGCAGGGTGTGTCAGAGCCAGCTGTGCAGGGTGTGTCAGAGCCAGAGATGTGCAGGGTGTGTCAGAGCCAGCTGNGTGTGTCAGAGCCGGCGCTGCCCTCCCGGGCCGGGGTACGGGAATCTCAAGCAACCGGAGGTGGCAGCATTTGGTCCAGCAGCAGGTGCCAAGTGAGCTGAGATCTGCCAAGGCAAACAGGATCCTGTGGATGGGTTCCTGAGGAGGGACGGCATCGCTGTGGGTGCGAGCAGCCAGGGCCGGTCTGGATGCTGCTGGCTGGAACTGGACAGGCTCTGGTAAAGAGGCTCTGTGGGTGATTGCAGGAATTGGCTCCCCAGCACTTTCTCACTCATAAAGCTGAGAAGTGCTGGCAATGGCTGGGAGAGCAGCCAGGTCTGTGTGAACAGACACAGGAGCTGGAGCAAAGATTTTTAGTGGCAACAGTTGATGTGTGGGAGAAGAAAATGTGTGTGTGCTTAATAAATATTGGCACTCAGCAAGAGCTTATCAGCTAACGCAGTGCTTCAGCTTCTGGAGAGCTGAGCTGGCTCTGCCACACTGAGAAGAATCCCTTCAGATCAGCGGATAAATACAAAATTAATATGAAAAATGGGGGTTTTTGAATGGTGCTGATTTACTGCTGCCTGAGCTGTGAGACGGTTCCTGCTCCTTTTCCAAGCACACACAAGAGGCAGCAGCAGTTCCTGCCTCTCCCCGCCACCCAGGCCCCATGGATTGTGTGTGCAGGTGTTGTCCCATGCGGAAAAGGGCTGAGAATAGAGCAAACCCTGCAGATTTGGTCTCTGTTATTTGCTGCTTTGTTTTGTATGAACTCCTGTCTTTTAGAAAGGCGCATGCTTTCCCAAGCTGAGTTTCGGGGACATTTGGAATTGGACCAGCAGACTAGATGACCTTTGGAGGTCCAGTCCACCATCTGATCCCCACTGGGACTGACTGGGTATTTATTTCTGTGGCCTTTGAAACACCAGTGATGTAAATGGCCCCTTGAGGTTCCCTGTTCTGGTGCACAATTGTCCCAGATACTAGAATGACAAAACTAGGTATTCCTTGCCACAGTTCAACTGCCTTACAACTTCTCCCGTCCTTCACTGACAGCTCTTCTTTTGGCAGTGACAATTTCCGAGTGTGAAGACTTTTAATACACTTCCCTCACTCTTATCTTCCCTTGGCAATCTCTTTCCCTGGCCCAGATAACTCTTGTCACCCTCCCTGAAACTGTCCTGTGACTTGCATCTGTTTTTCATTAATCCTGTAACTAAAGCTACAAAGAATTCCCTGGCCTGTGAGAACAGTGAAAGGATTGAGTTTCCTGGTGATATTTATATATCCTAGTGTGTCTGGCTACTGTCTGCAGCACTGCAGTGGTCTCTAATTTCTGATGTACAGCTCTTCTGCAAGACAAGTCCAACAGACTGAATTTCTGAGCTGGCAGGACACGGTATTCCAAACCTTTTGTCTTTTTTCTGGTTTCCTCTTCCCAACCCTGTGTGTACCTGCAGCGCCGTCCACCTGCACATGTGGGCAGTGCTGAACAACAGGTGTTCTGCAGGATCAAAGCAAGATTTCCCTTTAAATTCCTCTGGCTTTCCAGGGAACAGCTTTTGATCTTTACCTGTCGCTTTGTTCTTTCTGTAAGTGGTGAAAGCTCATTAAGTGGTGCCTCTGTTGGCAGAGACATCCTGACCCTCCCCTACCTTCCTGGGAGCACCCAGAGGGCTGCAGCAGGACATCACACTCCTCTTGTTTCTCATGTGCCTCTCCAGCTCCCATCCCTCTATTTCCTGAGGAAGCACTCCCAGGCCAGCAGCAGCAGCCAGCTGGTGTCTCCTTCCTCCTGTGCATCTGTTGATTTTTGGGGTTCTGAGGAAGTTGCTGACATGGAGGAAGGTCTGTGCTGCTGTAGCCAGGGTTGTGCTGACAGGTAACCCTGTCCAGGTGTGCTGGAGGCTCAGGTCTCTGGCCAGGTGGCTCCACATCACTGCCCCTGACTCCCCGGCCCTATTTGGTAACAGCATGTTGTAACTTGGTGTGGGGAAGGGGAAGTTGTACCAGAATTTACTGTCTGTTCTTGCAGGGTGCAATGGGAGGAAAGGTGATTTGCTCCTTAAATGTGGTTGAGGCAAATGACTTTCTGTCAGGTGTAACCCAGAGCCTGAAACTGATGATTTTGGCAATTCGGACCAGAGTGAGCTTAGGGCTCAACTGGTGTTTGTTTTTTGGGGCTGAAACATGAGGATACATGTGTCTGGTGCTAGAAGGAGACAGGAGTGTGCAGGACTTTCAAAGTGATTCTCTCATCCTGAACACTTGCTGGTACAGAGCAGGGTTGAGGCTTCTCCATCAAGTCC
Source organism: Aegithalos caudatus (assembly GCA_013389925.1). Lineage (NCBI taxonomy): Eukaryota > Metazoa > Chordata > Aves > Passeriformes > Aegithalidae > Aegithalos > Aegithalos caudatus. Next base: position 44,835 of record WEIU01015617.1, read on the forward strand.
CAGCAAAGGCTGAATTGCAGAAACTGCCTCTGCTGTGATTCGAGCTGACAAATGTGGGGATTGCCAGTTAAACCAATAGTTTGTCCTTTAATGAAGGCTCTGTCAACAGCTTGGCACTCTCATTTGCAGTCTTCTGCATGTACCATTCTGTCAGAGGCAGGACAGCTATTTTCCTTCCCTGCAGCCCTCACTCTGCCCTTTGGGAAATGCTCCTTTGCCATTTCTGCCTTCTGCCCTCCTGGGCTGGCTGGATTTGCCATCAAAACCAGATTAAGGAAATCAGTGCTGTTCAACGTCAGGCAGTGCTTGCTTGGACCCATAAGTATTTCCTCAGAAGATGCCCTAGGCCAGGGCTTTATTTTTCTCTCTGGCTCTCGTGGCCATGCCCTGCAGCCCAGCATGGGAGTGGTCCCCAGGAACACCCCAGGCTGAGCTCTCCCTAGGCCTGGGAGTGTGGCTGTGTGTGGGGTGTGCTGGGTCACACTGGCCTGTTCATGGCAAGCTTGGCCATGTAAACAAAAAGGAACAAATGTAGGAGTTTCCTCTTCTCCCGTGGTTTTGGCAGAACAGAAACTGCCATGGTTCTGGTGCTTCCCAGCTGGGGATGGCTGCAGGGAGCCTGCTCTGCACTGGGGTTGCTTTGTGTAAGACCCTCCTGCTCTTCCAACACGTCCTGGTCCATCTGCTGAATGCTTTACAGCTTGGGTAATCCCTCAGGATCCACTGCAAAGTTCATCATCATCAGCCCCATCAAGCAGCACATCTCATTTGAGCACAGAGCTTATTTGGGGCAGAGCTGGGGATTGTGCTCCACAGTTCTGTGAAACTCTGCATGGGTGAAATGTCTGCCTTGAGTTGGTGTGCCACGCTCTGTGTCTAGGCTCTGTCCTCCCTGGTGAACATGGGGCTTTCAAGCCTTATCTCTGGCAAGGCTCTGTTTAACCATCACTGTTCAAAAGAACCCAAACCAAACCCAAAAACTACCTCACAGAAAAAAATCCCAACCCCAAAAACCTCACACACAGAAATGGCAAGCACAAGATGAAGTGGGTTTGATTGATGTTTTTGGAGATGCTGTGGCTGGAGCAGCAGCCCCATGTTCAGTGCTGTGGTCTCAGCGATTCTGTGCTGAAGGAAGCTCTGGGATCAGCTCTGGCTCTGTGACATCCCCGGGTCAGTGACGCACTGGGCAGGTCCACACGCTGAGCTGTTCCCTCAGTGGGGGATTTCAGTGTTTCAGTGACCAGCATTGCTGTTCTGACTCCTCCCCAGAGTAACTGTTAACATGTGGGATTTTGCTGCCTTTGTGTTTCTTCATTGCAGAGGAAAATGTCCTGGGATTATGTGCTTCAGCACCTTTGAAACATGAAGGTGATGTTACAGATCCACAGCATTTGTGGGCTCTTGCTTGAGGTGTGGATTGATGGGAGACTTGTCCGCAGACAGTGGGTGGCAGGTGCTGTGCTGTCGTTATTTTGGTTCTCACACTATTTTTTCCTCCTTCTTGGCAGATCCTCTGAATTTGGCTCCTGACTAGAGCTGACAGATGATGGAAACATTTCCCTGGCGATGTCTCTGGGGCGACTCCTCCGTCGAGCCTCTTCGAAAGCGTCCGACCTCCTGACCCTGACTCCCGGCGGCAGTGGTGGTTCCTCCTCCGTGCTCGATGGGGACATCATCTACTCCAAGAACAATGTCTGTGTCCACCCCCCTGAGCTGCTGCAGGGCGTTGGGGAGCACCATCCAGGTGATGGGCTGTTGCAGACATTGCCCGTTCTCTCTTTTTCTCTCTCCTGGGTTTTGCTTCTATCGAGTTCTTCACCTTGGGCTCTAAGAAATGAAGAAGTGACAGGGCAAGGCAGTTTTGTGGAAAATTAAGGAAAGCCATCCACAAGCTGATCCATCAGCTCTTCTTCTAGTAGGAAGATTAGTGATATTGCTTCTCTGGTCCAGCATGGATTTACCTGGTTTAGTAAGTCCTTTTGTGCAGTCAGAAGTTGTCATGTGAGGACAGTAACTTCTGTTGCTCGCTCAGGTCCGTGAATTGTTCAGGAAATCCAAGTATCCTCTTGTAACTGTCATTGCTGGAATGGCCTCAGCAACCACTGGTAAAGGGAAAATCCAAATAGCCTGATTGTGGATGCCTGCACTGCAGTAAATGAGGATAAATCCTGCTCTGTCCTTTTATTCTCATCTGCTCCTGTGCTCTTTCATGTTCTCATCAAAGATCTGTGGCTCTTGGCTTAGCTTCACAAAACGAGTTGTTCTCTGAACACTGACCCTTGCTTTCCTTTTGGTGTGGGTGACTTCTTTTTCCATTGGCTTCCCATAAGAACTGTAGCCCTTTACCTACACTAAAGTAAATATTCTTGAGAAATCAATGTACAGCTGGCACTTGAAATTGTTTAACTAACAAACAGTAGAACTTTTTCATGTGGGAACATATTTTATAATTTACTCTTGATTAGTAAATCTGTCTAGGAAGTCCAAGTATTTGCATGTCATTTCTCTGTTCAGTTAGCCCAGAGGGAATTCAAACTGTTCAAAAGCCACATGCAGACTTCTAATGATTTGCAAATATTGAATAATGCTGAGCACTCCACAATTCCTTTGACAGAATTCTGTTCTGGTAAATAAAAAGGGTTTGTTTTGCCCATGTGTAGAGGTAGTGAAGTGACAGGAAACACTTAATGGTTTGGGTTAGGAGGGACCTTAAAGATCATTCCCTAAAGGGAGGACCCTAAAGATCCTCCCTGCCACGGGCAGGGGCACCTTTCACCAAACCAGGTTGCTCAGAGCCCCATCCAGCTTGGCCGTGAAGATTTCCAGGGATGGAGAGATGTGGAAAGGGAAATTTCAGGGTTATGCAGTTCCTTTAGAAGGAACTCCATGTCTCAACTGGTTCTCCTGTGCTCTGTCTCAGGCTATTTGTGCTTGTACATGGAGAAGGACGAGCTGCTGGGAAGCACGCTGATCCTGGCCTGGGTGCCCAACTCCCGCATCCAGCGGCAGGATGAGGAAGCCCTGCGCTACGTCACCCCCGAGAGCTCCCCCGTGCGCAAAGCGCCCCGAAAGCGCGGCCGCCACGCCCAGGGCCTCGGCAGCGGCCGGCCCGCGTCCCCCCCGGAGCAGAGAGGGCCGCTGCCCCTCAGGGGGGACGAGATCCTCACGGTGTCACAGCTCCTGAGGGATGGGGCCCCCTCCTCGGAAGGGGAGAAGCTGTCGCAGAGCGGCGCCCGCCGGTCCCCGCAGCCCCCGCGCAGCGACTCAGGGACCCTCTCCACAGTCAGCTCCCAGGAAGAGCAGAACAGGTCGGAGGGCACGGAGGAGGGCCCGGACTGCAGGGAGGATGAGGGCTCCTTGGAGCTGTCTGCTGACGATGTGAGCAGGGACAGCACTTTTGACTCTGATTCTGATGCCTTCTCTTCCCCCTTCTGCCTCTCTCCCATCAGCGAAGCCCTGGGGAAAAGCAGCAGTTCTGTGTTCCTGGACAGTGAAAGCAGGTGGGTGCATCCTTTCTCTGGTTCTGGGTGCTGGGTGCTGAGCTTGGAGATGCTGAAGGAAGTTGAAAAACTTCACGGTGGCATTGAGCTCAATGTGCTGTCTTGCTTCAGACTTCTATGGAATTCACAGGAAACTGTCAGCCAGTTCTGCTTCTGCTCAGTGAACCCTGGCCCCAAACATCCAGGGCTGTGAGTGTCTTTCAAGTGAACTTTCTTGAGCCCTGGAAGCAACATTGCTAAATTAAACAGGTCCTTTGTTGCCCTAATTGGCTCTCCTGAGGTTCTGAGCTTGTTGCTTCTCGTGCAGAGCCACATCAAAGGGCCCAGCTGACTTCCTGAGCTGTGGGCAGCTCTCTGGGCCCTGTATTGACACGAAACCTGTGTGTGGGAGCTTGTTTTGCTGCTGTTCAGAACGTGGTCCCACTTTAGACAGATAAATATTCATCCTTGCATGTCTAATCTGGGTACGTGCTTCAGTCAATGCTTCTCAGTGTCACCTGCAGTAAACTCCACACAGGGAAAGAGGGCACCTTGGGAAGGGGATAATGAGCAGGAGGACACCTGTACAGCTCTCTGTTTCCATAGCCAGTGGTTCAGTTTCTGGGCCCTGCCCTGTTGGTGTGTTACCTGTTTCCCTCTCAGGGAGGATGGATGTGCTGCGTTCCTGAAGCACCATGGGTCTGATTTTTAGGTTACAACTCAGCTTTGAAACTACACCTAAAATGAGGAGAAACAAGGTCTCCTTTGTGCATGTCAGCAATGCACAGACTGCACTGACAGTTGAAGAGATTTTGCCTCTATTTTATGGGCTAACCTCAAGCCCAGAGAATGCCAGTAAGAACGAGGTTTGGGAAGGAAGTATTCTAATGGATTCAATTCTCTCTGGATATTTTAAAACCTTTTGTGAGGTGATGCCAGACTTTGTATCAGTTTTGCATTCAGGATGTGCCCAGGGTTTGCTGGGCTTGAGTTCTGCAGCACCTGTGCAGTGGGGTGAGTGGTGGCTGTCCCATCCCATCCCATCCCATCCCATCCCATCCCATCCCATCCCATCCCATCCCATCCCATCCCATGTAATAAAGTCCAGCCTTTGCCAGATCAGTGGGTGAGAGAAACACCAGTGACCACAAGTGAAATGTGCATAGCCTGGCATCTTCTGTCCTCATAGAGGGATTGTGAAGCTTAGGGCTCAAGAATGTGTTATTTTCCCACAGCAGTGGTTGGAAGTGGGAAGAGTGAGGGACACATTCTGAATAACATCCCTGGCTGCTGAAAACCAGGAGGCTGAGCTCATCCTGGGGAAACCCCAGTCCTGGCTTGGGCCACCGCCCACGTGCTGTCCCAGGAATGCTGTGGCTTGGATTGCTCCCACAAGTTGCTGGTGCAGGAGGGTCCCAGGCAGCGTCCAGTGAGTCAGGAGTGTTGTGGTTTAACTGTGCTGCAACACTTATGCTCTGGGCTGCAAATAGTGTCAGGAAAGGAAGGAAATATGGTTTATTGCATCTTCTCTGCCTTGTCTGTGAATTCCTGTGGCATTTCCCTGCCCTCTGCCGGCTTTTCCTCACTGCTGCTGGAGTCCAGACAGCTCCAGCCAGGCAGAGCTGGCTCTGCACACACAGCTCAGGGGCCTGCTTGGTTTTGCTTTTTTCTCTCGTTTTTTAACTCCTGTGGTGCCAGTCTGAAGCCTCACACAGTGCACGTGACTCTAGAATTGGCAGCAGATTAATAAAACAAAGCTTTTGTTGTTTGGGACTTTCGACTTGAAAGGGTTTTGTCCAGTGTGTGTGTTTTTGGTGCCAATTTGTTCTTCCCCATTGAGCCACCTTCCATGGAATCCACAGGATCTTACAAGCTGTTGAGTGGGAGATTTTGCATATAATCCTTTGCAAAAGTCTGGTCAAAAAGCACCTCGTATTTCCTGCTTTCATCTCAGCATTTTGGGGGATGCTGTTTCAGCAGTTACTACAAACATGAGAACAGCTTCCTTGTTTCTTAAGGGTTTGTTTTGGTTTGGGTTTTTCTGCTGGCTGCTTCCCCTCTGAGCCAGAATTGGAGTGGGAACAAAGTTTGTGCTGCTGGCAGATTGTTTGAGCTCTCTTCCCTCCCCACCTCCCAGTCACCACCTCCTCTCTGCCAGGAGGAGTGACTGTTTCTGGTTATTTCCCTCTGCACTGGGGAGTTGCTGCAAAGACAGCTCTGCTCTTCCATGTGGTTGTTGCAGAAGCTGAAGGAATATGTTGCATTTCAGTCCAGCCAGCTTCCTGTGTGACTAGATATCCTCAGAAATGGAGAAATGGGTCACTGTGGGAGAATTGGGATGTACAGGTACACTTGGATCAGATGAGATCAGGGGCTCAGCAAGCTGCTTGACAGAATTCGTGCTTGACAGAATTCATGTATGAGAGTCATGAGTCCCACCTGTCTCTTGCAGTGTCCCTGACGAGGTGGCTTGGCCACCTGGGTGTGAGGGAGCCACAAACACTGCAGTGTGTGCAGGACGAGGACAGGGAGGAGGGAGGAGGTGGGCTGGGGAGCCCTGGAGTTGCACAAGGAGTAAGTCATTTGTAAGTCACCAACTCGTCTGGTAGAACATAAGAAATAAAAACATATTCACTGTTTTTGTCCTCTTTGCTCTCAGTTTGACAGGCTGCCAGGGGTCCCATGCAGCAATCAATACATCCTCCTCCCATTTACACAATTCCTTGGGCTGGGAGCAGTGGGAGTGTCCCAGCACCAGCACCAGCACCAGCATGCACACTCTATGCTTCTCTCTTTAGACCAGCCTGGCACACTGCTGCAGGGTGCCCTCATCCCTCAAGGAAAGTGGCATTACTGTCCTGGGGTTTGTGTTCTTCTTAACTTTGGGGACCCCTTAGTGTTCCCAGCTGCATTGATGGCAGCTTTGTCAGGGTCTGTGTTTCTGTGGAAAAAGAGGGATTCTGAATATAAAATCATTCCATTCTGCCCCTTCCCTCCTCTGTCCCTGTTGTTTGTTGGCTGTCAGGAAACATTTGCCTTGTGGCCTGAAGGACGTGAGTTCAGGGCAGCTGGTCTCTGTGCCCAGCTCTGGCTCACTGCCACCCTGGGAAATTCCTCTGCTTCCATTTTCCCCATCAGTACATTGAAACTAAAAGGCTTTTGTTGCATCCAGGCAACCAAACTATATCTGACACCTCTGTAATGTCCATCCACTGATGCTGCTGGAGTTATTGAACTGACCATGGCATCAGATCTATAGTCAGTTGTGGAAGCACTTAGTGCTCTGTGAGTGGGGTTTGGTTTGTGGTGGGGGTTTGTGCTGTGCCAGAGTGATCCATGTATAACAGGAGCTTTCATGGGTGCTCGGCCTGCTGGAGACTTTTCACTCCTCAACTGTGATTGCTGATACCTGACAAGCACCACAACAACCCTGAAGAGGAGATAGAAATGTGGGTGTTGGTTCCTTCACTCACTTCACCTTGGGATGTCTGTCGATACAGTCAAAATTTGGATTGAGGAACCTCAGTGTTGGAATTGTATGAGTAGAGCTTGGGGCAACATCTGGCCCAAGGCTGGAGCTCCACGAGCAGCCCCACAGGTCTGGGACAGAGGCCAGCAGAGCTCCCACAGCTAGAAAGGACGAGCAGAAGCGACGTGGTCAAGATGGAATCAATGCAGGAAGGAAACATCTTTCATGAGACATCGATCGTTTTAGCAGCCAGTAATAAAAATAACGAAACACTGTCATAATGGAGCTGGATGATGGTGAGGTCTCATGTTCTTCAGCAGACATGAATTCATATGGCAGATCGATCACAGACAGCCCAGGCAAAGTTCAGAGCACGGGGAAAAGCTCCTTTGGCGTCGCAGTTGATGCAATTTTTACGGATGTGTTGCACATCCTGTTGTTAAGCTGCTTCCCAGGAGCTCATCAGTAAATGAGCTGCTCAGGGAGCGGGTGGGAGCAGTGCAGGCATTGCATCATCTTGTTTTGGTAGCTCACCTGAAGGGCTGAGAGCCGTTCTGACCTCTGCAGCAAAAACAGGAGACAAAATTATAAGGGAAATGAGCTGAAATTAGTGTGAACTGGCAGGGGCTCTGGAGTCATCAAGAGATTGGGAATTCATTGCTGTTGTAACAGAAGTGATTATATTGGAACCAGGGGAATTGGCCTCAGACCTTAAAATCTCCTGTAACTTCTTGCAGCATCTCAGTTTTGAATTATTTCAGCCCTGGGGAGGAGTGAGGGGGGTACCTGGTCTGGGCTTCAATTCCCCAGGACTTGCCTGAACTGGTGCCACTTATGATGTAAGACAGTGAAGCTCCTAATTCCATTTGTACCCAAACCCATGCCTGGGAAAAAACATCCACAAATCCTTCTTCCATCAGAAGGATAGTCCTTTGTCCCTTCTGTTTGTGTTGTGGGGTCAGTGTAAGCTTCCCGAAGACAGGGGTGGTCTGTGTGGAGCCAGGCACTGGGAAGGGGAGCTGGCCTGAGCCGTCAGCAGCACTGTGTAATCAATTAAAATTGTTCCCGGCTGCAAAGCTGAGAAGGTTGGACACATCCAAGAGATTGCAGAGGCATACGGCTCTATCTTGCTTTATATAAATATTTGAACAGCAAGAACATTAATTATAGCAGGTTTGTTTCTTCCCTCTGTTGGGTTGCTGCCAGATTTCATTGGAAGAAAATAGTGACAGCTAACTTGGGATCAGGAATTGCAGCTAAGGGGGTCTGTGAAGCTCTTTATTTGGGATGTCAGGGAGGGGGCGAGAGCGGGAAGTCCCCAGGAGGGGATCCCGGGGCCAGGCAGCGGGAGCCAGGAGGGGGCAGGGGGTATCCCTTCTGTGCCCAGGCCTCTGGGGCACTGGGCGTTGCTTGGGTCCGCTCAGGACGGTGGGGGAAGCCTGAACTGCTGCTTCAGACGCAGCCCCGTGGGCAGGGCCGTCCTGGCTTTCTGTGGAGCTGTGGATTGTGGCTGCCCTGGCGTTTTCGTGGCCCGTGACCGTGGGTCGCTACCAGTGCCAGTGCCCGTGACCTGTGCCGTGGCCTTGGCCGGAGCCGTGCCCGTGGCCCGAGCCGNCCCACCCCGAGATCCCGGAGCCGAGCAATGGTTTGGGTGCAAAGGGACATTAAACCTCATCCAGTGCCACCCCTGCCATGGCAGGGACACCTTCCACTGTCCCAGGCTGCTCCAAACCCTGTCCAGCCTGGCCTTGGGTGCTGCCAGGGATCCAGGGGCAGCTCTGGACAACCTTTGCCAGGGACTCCCCACCCTCACAGGGAAGGATTTCTTCCTAATTTCTAATCTAAATCTACTCTCAGTTTGAAACCAATTCCCTCTGTCGTGGCACTCCATCCCTTGTCAATAGTCTCTCTCTACTTTTCTTGTCAGCTCCTTCAGGCCCTGCAAGGCCACAGTGAGGTCACCCCAAAGCTTCTCCTCTCCAGGCTGGACCATCCCAGCTGGGGCAGCTCTGCAGGTGGGGTCTGACCTGGGGGGCAGAGGGGCACAATCCCCCCTCAGAAGGGCAGAGGGGCACAATCCCCCCTCACCTGGGGGGCAGAGGGGCACAATCCCCCCTCACCTGGGGGGCAGAGGGGCACAATCCCAAACCCCTGCTGCCCATGCTGGGGCTCAGCCCACGCTCAGGGGGTTCTGGTCTCCACAGAACACAGCTGGGGTATGACTAGCTCTGGCCCACCAGCACCCCCCAGTCCTTCTCCCCAGGGCTGCTTTCACCTTTTCCCTGGATATTCTTGCATTTCTTCTGTTATTTATTTATACAATCACAACGCCCAGAAATCTGAATGGAGAGCAGAGATAAATGGCACTGGCAGGTATCCACAGCTTTGTGAGGGAAGAATTGCGTTAAGTGAATCAAAATAAAGAGCATGTCCCCTCCAAAGCACCGCAGTATATGCAAATAAATCTGCACGGCCTCTGTCTCCTTGGCTCTGGCCTCGCAATTATCCCAGCATTAGGCATTTACAATAACTCTGGAACATGCTTTTAGGCAGCGCTCCTCTTTCCTCTCCCTTTTCTGCTACTTGAAGCAACCTCTTCCCTTGGGAAATCTGCATTGTCTTGTGGAAACAGTGAAATCCTCCCTGGGTGGTGCTGGCTCAGCTCACGCTGGGGCAGCAGCAGAATCCGGGGAGTTGGTTAACTTTGCCACTAAAATGTCCCCCTGAAATTCCCAGTTCGATGCTTAGAGCCAGGAATGTAAGAACAAAGGTAATCGGCAGGTCTTTCAAGGGAGCAGCGGTTTGAAGGCTTGATTATAATTAGCATAATTAGAGGAGAATTTTATTTTTGCATGGATTGAACTGAAAGGAAAAAAAGCAAAATAATCCATTGATTTTAAAAAATAAAATAAACATGGGGAAGAAAGGTCTCCTTCTCCAGGCTGGAATGGGCTGAAAAGCAAACATTCTTTTTCGGGCTTTGCTGAGAAATCACTTTTTCCATCTAAGGATTTTTTTTTTTAAGTGTTGCATTTCGATTGATTTATTAATGAGTGAAAGCCCCGGCATGAGGTGCCTCCTCTCCGTATGGATTGTAACAATCTGCCACTGAGCTTCTGGAACATTTTCCTCCCTTAAACTGAAGGTAACATTTGCATCCTTGAACAGTGTCCGCTCAGCTCTAAGTGATTTGTTGTGTTTGGCTGCTCGGAGCTGTCTGTATTTTATTCCTAAGCATCAAACTGCTCATTCTGCTCCCTCTCTCTCTAAGTCACAGAGAAAACCAGAAAAACCTCACTTGGGTTTACCTGAGCATCTACACCTGTGTGGAAGTGTTGGCTGTGAAAGCAGATTGTTTATCTCCTAGCTGGAGGTAGATATGTATCACATTCCAGATTTTGGGGAAAAGAGATGAAAACGCCCATTAGTTCACTACAAACTTCTATTTTTTTTTATTTTTTTTTTCCTTTTTCCATTTACATTCAAAATAATTAACTCAAGAGCTCTGGGTTTGTTTTGTTTTCCTTTCGCTTTCACTCGCAGCGCTGGGGGGGACCCTTCGGAGGTCGCGGGGCTGTTTTTGTAATGCCCCCTTGGCTGGCTGGAATGGCTCAGCTTCCCCTCCGGCCTCGAGGGCTTGGGGGGATGAATTAGGAGCAACAAAGCCCGCAGTGTGGTGAGGCTTTCACCCCTCAGGATGGTGGGTGCCCCCCGGCCGCCGCTGTCCCCAGCGTCTGGGATGGAGATCCGTGTTCTACCTGTGCCAGGTAGCTGGGAAGCTCCGGGACGGAGGACAGGGTGCTGGGAACACGGATTGCAATAGCCCCGTAAAGCAGAACAAATCGGTTTGATCTTTATTTCTCAAGGACAAACCAATTACACCCGTCAGAAGGCAAAGCTGCATAATCGGGTTTCCGCGAGTCCCTCGCCGTGTTACGGTGGTTTATTTGTCAGGCTGGCGTTGGCAGGGCTGATGTTAATTCCCAGCCCCGTCCCTGACGGTGAACTTGCTGTTTCAGCCCAAGGTCAGGGGGTGCCTGTGGAATCCCCGAGCACGGCTCGTGGCCACGGACCCTCGGCTCGGTCCGAGGGGAGGGAGGGACTCCAGCACTTTTCAGATGTAAACAGCCTGTTCCTTGGATGTTGTTAATAACAGGAATGCGAGGAGTGACTAACAACAATGCGCTGACTTAGACGAGCGCTTGGATCTGCTTCCCGGTGCCCTGCTTGAAAGGATACAATTATTTTTCGTAACTGTTTATTTTCCCTTTACAACAAGCTAAGCGAAGCAAGTTTGTCAGAGGCAGAGTGCTCCTAATTTGGTCTCCGGTGACCTCTGCCGCTGTGATTGGCAGCCCCGTGTCAGGGAGGAACTTGTGCCTGTGAGATAGAAATGAGCAGAACAAATGCCGTAGGACAGCTTGGCTTCCCCGGGGGACACGGGCTCAAAAAGGTGAAAGAAGTGCAATTACAGGAGGTTTTCAGCACAGAAAGTTAATTAGCTACTAAATAGCATTTAGTGCAGTTCAACGTGGGGAAATTTATGTTTTGAAAGCAAACAGATCAATGGAAAGCCTGTGGAACAAGCTCTTGGAAAGTCCATGCTGACATCCGTGTACTTTGTACTGTAACAGCCTGAGTAGTTTCTCCCAGGTTTCCCCAATAAATAGGAGGAATTGTTAGATTTGGATTCCGTGTGTTTGCAGATGTATAGAAATGCTTCCACATGAGGATGTTTTGACATTTAATTTTAGAAATTCTAGCTGGGTTTTCTAAATCCAGGCTATCCAACACCTTGTTCCCTGGTCACCGTGGTCAGTGGAAATTGCTTCTGTTCGGGTTCTCTGAGGCACAGAAATTGAAGTGACCACATTCTGTGGGAAGCTGGTGCTGTCCTGTGAGTGTTCTTCCAACCCTGCTCTGCAGAGCAAGCAGAGATATTTTGACATCTCTTTTTTGATCCTAGATTACCAATCTGGTTTCCTTTGCATGTCTTTTGTGTCACTGAATTTAGCATATTTCAGTCTATATTATATGTGTACTGTCAAGGACACTTATTTATCAGAACAGTGGATTTGGGTTCCAGATGCTCAATATTACTTCACTCTGTACAGCCACTGCACTAAATTTTTAGGCATTTCAGGATAGCTTTGAACTTTTATTGGCAGTTTATTTGTTTGAAGCTGTCTGTCTTCGCAGCTGATGCTTCCAGGAGCTGTTTCACCTTGCTGGGAAGAAAAGGAACCCAGAAGGTCAGTGCCTGTGGGGAATAGTGGAGAAACAGAGAAATGCTAACCCCTGGGGAGGAAAAGGGGCATGTAATTCCCATTACATGGATGCTCATACATTATGATGATACTCATTGTCTATAAATTATGGTCCCAAGCCGGCGTGCAGGAATGCTGGGGCTGTGGGAGCTGTTATTAGTGACAGCGTGCGTTAGCGCCGGGGTGATGGAGAGCCAGCCCCAGCAGCAGGGTTTGGCTCTGGCAGGAGGCTCTCTCGGAATCAGATGGTGCATGCTGACAGCTTGGGTAACTGCCACATCATGGCTGCAACCTTCAGCCCCTTTCTCTCTCGTAATTATATTTGTCACATCACATCGTAAAATGAGTTATTAGGTCTTTGTTGCTGAAATTGGCTTCCCAGGTAATCAGGGCAGGTCTCTGGAACAGAAATAATAATTGGGTTTAGCTCTCTCTGTGCCGTAGGTGTGTTCCAGGGCTTTGGAACGGTGAGTTGGATCCCATTGCAATAGGCTGAGTCTCACCTGCAGTGCCTGAGCCCCTCAGCTGGGCGTGTGAGAGGTCCCATGGGGTGGGATGGGGTGATGGGGCTCCTTGGGGCTACAAAGGCCCAAGGATTGTTGATACGGTTGGCTGCTGTAGCTGATGGTTGAGTGGAGAAAATACATCAGCCCCTGGTCTTGCTCCCCAGCAGGAATGGGATGTGTTTGAGACAAGAGTGGTGGGACTTGGCTGAGGGCAAAAGGCTGAAGTAGAATCACAGAGTCATGTGGGCTAGAAAAGCTCTCAGAGATCATGGAGTCCAGTCGTTCCCCCAGCACTGCCAGGGTCACCACTGACCCGTGTCCCCAAGTGCCACATGCACAGGGCTGTTAAATCCCTCCAGGGCTGGGGACTCTAGCACTGCCCTGGGTAGGCTGTGCCAACGTCTGACAGCCCCAAGATCCAACCTGACCCTCCCCTGGCACAACTTGAGGCTGTTTCCTTCTGTCGTGTCCATTGCTCCCTTGCGGAGCCTGACTCCCATCTGGCTCCAGTTTTCTGTCTGGGAATGAGAAGGTCTCCCCTGAGCCTCCTTTTCTCCAGGCTGAGCCCCTTTCCCAGCTCCCTCAGCCACTTCTGGTGCTCCAGCCCCTTCCTCAGCTCTGTTTCCTTCCCTGGACACGCTCCAGCCCCTCCATGACCTTCTTGAATTGAACACATGAACGTGGCCTGGAGTTTCCTGACCCAGGTTTTCTAATCCTCCTTGATTTTTTTTCCCTATCCCTTTTATTCCTGTGGTCCACTGCACTTGTTGTTTTGCTGACCAGTGCTGTGTACTAGCTGGTGCACTGTTTTTCCTGGATCCCACAACCCAAAGTCTCTCTGGAATGTTCCTCCGGCTATTTGTGTTGCAATGCTTCAGCTCCTGCTTTTACGCGGTGCTCTGGGTTAAATTCCTCATCCAATAGATAGAATAGTCTGACAAACAATAAACTCTTCCCCTGCATTTGTCTATCTTGAGTGCCTGGTTAGAAGACTTCCCAAACCCACCAAAATTAGCAGAGATCGTATTGCTTTTTGTTACTGACCTACAGAATTATCTCAATATTAATTTTTTTTAAGTAATCCAGAGATTAGAGTATTTTCCTATTTTTATTTTCAATCAATTCAGGAAAAAGTAATTTTAGACACCGTGTGGGTTTTTTCTGAATTTCCCCGGTGACTCAGTGAGTACCAGCATGAGGTGGTTCTGTCTCTGATCTGTCCTGAGTGTGAATGTTTGTGTCCATTGACCCCTGTGTAGGGCAGGGAGGGCACAGGTGTCTCTTTCAGAATTCACCCTCTGCATCAATGAGAACATCGGAATTTCCCCGGGGCTGCACAGGCTGAGGCACTCTGCTTACCCCTGGTGCTTCTTGCTGCTGGAAAGGGTGAACCCACTGACACAAGACGCTTCCGTGCCTGTGGGATGCGTGTGCGAGCTTGTCACCGGTGGCTGGATGGGAGCTGTAAACATTTGTCTTGGAGAAGCATTTCCAGAGGTTCCCCCAGTGCCAGGGCCGTGCCCGGCCTCTCCTGCCCGCAGGTCTCATCTGGCTGCTGTTGCACCTAGGGCACACTTGGGTTGGGAGCACAGGGAACTGCATCTGGAAATGCCGTGCTGCACTGAGGAGCTACAGAATGCCCAGCATCAACGCCACCCTGCCCAGTTCTACTGGTAACTCATTTCTTGGTAGTTCTCTGGACATTTCTGCTGATCATTTCAGATGACGTTCTTGAAGAACTGGCATGTGGACCTCTGTGACCAGGACCTGCATGATCCTCACACCAACCCATCCTCCAGCCCTTTGCCATACTGACCAGCTCCTCTGTGCAAGAGTTTTAGAAAATGGGTTGCCTCTGCTTAGTCTTTGAGTTAGTTTGAGTCATCTCTTCCAGGAAAATCCTGTGTAACCAGCTGTAGCTGTTATGTAGTGTTGCTCCATAAATACCAGCTGCTCCTAGCAGGCAGTCCAGCCCAAGTGTCTTGTACCAGGACTCTTGTTGCATTTCTGTTAATGTTAGATACTTGGTTTTAGAAAGTTTTGCCACTTTATCAGAAAGCAATGCTTGGTTTTTCATAAAGGCCAGTACAACCTTCATGGAAAAATTCCCAAGGCAGGGGATGATGTACAGCTTTGTCTGCGGTCCAAGGTATCCTGGTGTCTAACCTGGAGTGAGTTTGGATGTGTGGTGTGATCCCTACTGCACATCCCTTCTGAGTCCTCATCCTCCAATGGCTCTGCTTTGCTGCTTTCTTTCCAAAAATTGGAGCAGCAGAACTTCCCAGTGAGCCAGGAAGCTGCTCCTTTAGCTGGAATCAACCAGCCTTGGTCTCATGCAGACAGTGCCAGAGGAGCAGGAAGGGGCTGGGGGATTGAGGCACACATGGGAACAGGGCTTGGTTGAAAATGTCACCTCATCACAGGGCTGTCCAGAGCACTGTCCCTCGGAATGCCCTGCCCGGTCCTTGGGGAGGTGCTGCCCAGGAGAGGCTGGTGCCTGTGGAAGAGGCCCTGGAGCCAAGTGAGGGGGGCACAGGGATGTGAAGTGCATGCTGAGTGTGTGATTTCCAGCGTTCAGTGCCCACATTGTTGGATAAGAGGATTAGAAAACACCACATAAAGTGGCCTTGCAGGGGGCTGCTTTGTACCTGCTCCAGGCCTTGTCTGGCAAACCCCGATTTCACAGCAGAGCCCATTCAGAGCCCGAGCCGAGATTGTTCACGTGCATTGGCCTTTTTACAAGCCAAGGGGTCACAGTTTCACATTCACTTAATTCCCAAAGCACTGATATTTTTTCTTTTGGGATGGGGGCTGGTGGGGATGTGGGGGCTCTTTGAGTCTGAACTCAGTTTGCATTTAAAGCTGGAGATCTGGGGTGGATTGGGAAAGTGTTGGGTTCGCTTTCTCTGCTTTGCAATGGGTTGTAGAGCTCAGGTGTGACTTCCCAATCATTACCTCTCCCAGGTTTCAAGATTGCAACCATTTGTCTGGAGTTTATAGACATGAATCCAGGCTTTGCAGGTCCACTTGCAGAGGTGTAATGAGAAACTCAAGTTCAGGGGAAACATCTTTGGATCTTAGTGGTCAAAGAAGGAATTTCCCAGATGAGATCCCAGGTCCATGCTGCTGTTGAAATGTGCTCATTCCTCCTGTCCCCATCCTGGTGTGGAGTGGCTGAGCTGGACACTGAGGGCATTGTTTGAACTTCTTCATTTTGTCTTCTCAAAAGCTGGTGTTTTGAGGAATGGGTTTGGCTCTCCCCAGTTCTGCATGCAAAAACTTTAGGAAAAGGCCAAAACCAGGATGCTTTTTGGGATGGTAGGGAATTAATTTATATAAAAATAATTTAGTTGGTGAATGAATGTCAGTTTCAGAACTCCGACTAAAGATTTTTAACATGGAGCATCTGTGATTGTTGCATGCACCCACAGCCTCCCGTGGCTGATGGGGATTTTGTCCCCATGCTCTGTCCACAGGGACACGTGTGACAATCGCATGACCTGCTCCACCAGCTCTGCCTCCAGCCTGGACACCAGTGCCCAGTTCCAGGAGAACAATGGGCAAACACAGAGCACCAGATGGGATGAACAGCAGAAGGTATTTGCCCTTGAGCAGGTGTGTGGTGTCTTCAGAGTAGACCTGGGGCAAATGAGATCCCTTCGCCTTTTCTTCAGGTACTGGATCCTTGTGTGTGTGTTGTGTGTGAGCTGTGTGTGAGCTGTGTGTGAGCTGGGTGTGAGCTGGGAGCTGTGTGTGAGCTGTGTGTGAGCTGTGTGTGAGCTGTGTGTGAGCTGTGTGTTAGCTGTGAGCTGGGTGTGAGCTGTGTGTGAGCTGTGTGTGAGCTGTGTGTGAGCTGGGAGCTGTGTGTGAGCTGTGTGTGAGCTGGGAGCTGTGTGTGAGCTGGGAGCTGGGTGTGAGCTGTGTGTGAGCTGTGAATTGTGTGTGAGGTGGGTGTGAGCTGTGCATGCTCATGTCGGGGCTCTGGGTGGAGGTGATTTCTACAATCCTACCTGGAAGCCTTTCCAGAACAATCATTTCCAGGAAAGTGAGTGTCAGCCTTCCCAAGGAGAGCCTGTGAATTACAGTTACAGAGTCGAAAGGATTTTATTTTTAGTAAAGGTTGCTCTTAGCTGTCATACCATAAATGCTTCAAATAACCTGGGGATATGAAAAACATCTTTATCTATGGTACCTTTTCCTTTGCCTGTCCCTTACCAGGCCCCTCTAGAGTCTTGCTGCACTCAGCCTCTTCAGTTACCTTTCAAATTATGACAAAATTTATTTCAAATTATTGCAAAAACATTTTTACTCTCTCTTTTTGCTCTCACTCCCTGTTTCTTTGGACAAAGCCGTGTGTGAGCAAGTCTGCGCATCCCTAGGAGCTGACTTTGTGTACTGCCTTAATGTTTCTGGGGCAGACTTCCTGTGGTTTTTTCTCCAGGGAAGACAAATTTTAATTCCTTCATGTGAAGGAAGGGTAAAAATAATGCTGTTACCAGGCACAAGTGGAGAAAATTGTCACTATGACCATATCATAAAATCATAAAATGTCTCAACCGGAAGTGGACCCATGAGGATCAGGGAGCCCCAGAGATGTAAAACTGCCTCTGTGCCCTGTTTTAAAGGACAGCTTGGTGTTGCACTTTGTGACTTGCTGTGCACTGTCTGTCCCCAAGGGTCCGTGTCCCTGCTGTCCCTCCTTGTTCTGGGTGGCCCCCACAGGTTGTTCTCCACTGTTCCCACAGTGATGAGGCGTGCACCTGTGGGCAGCTGGTGGTGGCCAGCAGGGAGAGCCAGTACAAGATCTTCCATTTTCACCACGGTGGCCTGGATAAACTGTCCGAGGTGTTCCAGCAATGGAAGTACTGCACAGAGACCCATCTCAAGGACCAGGTACCTGGGTGAGGCTCTTGGGGTCAGGTGTTTCACACTTGGTTGGTGTGTTGGAGAAATGAGGCTTTGAGTTCATGTCACCAGGTCAGGCATGAAGCTGCCAGGTGCTGGGTGCTCAGGATGGAAATGCAAGCCAGACTCAAGGTCTCTCTTGGATTTGTCTGTCTGTGGAATATGGGGGGCAAGATCATCCAGAAGACTTAGTTAGGTAGTGATTTTGCTACACCTGAGAGGTCAACACTGTCCTTTAGGCACAGAAGGTGTCTGGAAATCTGCAGAGATAGGTTGGAAATTGTGTCAGAGCCTTTCATCCATCTTGTGACGCATAATATTCCGTTTGGAGAATGTTTTGACAAGGCATCTTGCCATATTTTGTTCAATCTACATACAAATGTGATAAGAGCTCTTTAATTATCTGTTTAAGATATTGTATGTGCTTATTAGAAACAGTGATTTTTAAATTTCCATCCTTCCCACAGAGCCCCCCGCTGCTTTTCTTATTACGGTCGCATGGGCTCACTTTTTGCATTGAGCAACCTTTGATTTTTAAATTAAATGTCAGCTGCAGCCTTGCACTGGGATCCTGAGTGCCCTCAGAGAGCCTGGCAGCGCAGTTCCCTGCTCTCCTAACAGCAATCCCTTTGTATATGGCCAATCATATGTAATTTATTGCAGGCATTCCTGGCAGGGGCAAGTTTTGCTGTAAGCAGCATTAATTCAGTTTCAGGTCAGGGATAAGATTGGAGGAGGAATAGAAACTAATTTTTTTTTTTTTTTAAGATGAAGCTGTTTCATAGTGGATTTTAATTATTCTAATCACTCTTGTTATTGCAATGGTTGGAATTTAAAAAAAAAAAAAAAAAAAAAAAAAAAAAAACCACAAAAAAAAAAAAAAAAAAAAAAAAAAAAAAACACAAAAAAAAACCAACCACAACAAAAAAAAAAAACCAACCCAAAAAACAAAAACAAAACAAAACAAAAAAACCACAAAAAAAACCCACCAACCACAACAACAACAACAAAAAAAATGCAAAAAAACCCTCCCCAAGTGCAGCTCCTCAGTGCTTAAGCCTACACGAACCACGCAGAGGTTTCCCTGCTCTGGGTTTCACACTGTGCTGCTCCCCCTGGCTCCCGCTGCAGCTGTGGTTTGTTGTGCCCCATTCAGCAGCTTGCAGATGAGAAGACCTGCATGCAGTTCTCCATCCGCCGCCCCAAGCTGCCCTCCTCGGAGACCCACCCCGAGGAGAACTCCTCCCGGCGCCTGGACGTGTCTGCCTGGCTGCACCACCTCAACGAGGCCGGCCAGGTGGAGGAGGAGTACAAGCTCAGGAAGGTGAGGGGCTCTCTGTTCTCTCCTGTGCCGAGTCCCCAGGGGGAGCTGCGGGAATTTGTGTTCCCGCCGGGGGCAAAGCTGGGCTTTTGGGAGGATGGAGACCGTGAGTGAAGCCTTGGCTGGAGAGCTTGCTGTGGGAGTGGTTCCCACCTGGACATGTTCCTGTATCACCTGCTCAAGCCTTGGCAGGGGGGGAGGGAGGTTGGACTGGATATCTCCAGCGGTGCCTTCCGACCCTAACAATGCTGTGATTTTGTGGTGGTGGAGCATTTCTCTGCCCAAGGAGCTATCCCACTTCTTCTGCTGCTTTTTGGAATCAATAAACCAAAGTGCCCAGTGCTTGCTGTGTTTGCAGAGTGTGTGACCAAGTCACAGAGAACACTGGAGATTGCTGAAAGGACTGAGATGGTTGAAATAGCTGAGATTGTATGAACTGAGATTATATGAACCGAGGTTGTACAAACTGAGATTGCTGTATGAAATAACAGGGCTGAGGGGAGCACTGGGCCCAGGCCCTGAGCGAGGAGTTTGCGGTGCAGTGTGGAGTCTCCAGGATTTGGGATTAAGCCGTGACATGAGAACGACACGTTAATCATAGAGCCTCTCCGGGGGTGGTTATTGACATTGAAATGAGCCTGATTTGTGTCTGGTCTGGGAATAGAGGGCCAGCACTTTCCCTCTAAACATGTGCAAATTGCAGGAGCTTGAATCAAGGCGTCACTTGTCAGGAAAGAGCTGCGGAGGCACCAAAGCACAGCAGCGGGCAGTTGCTTGTTGCTGTTTTTGGGAATGCTAAAACTGTACCAGCCATAACTTTTGCTCCATCTTCCAGGCCATTTTCTTTGGTGGGATTGATATTTCCATCCGTGGGGAGGTGTGGCCCTTTCTGCTGCACTACTACAGCTATGAGTCCACCTCTGAAGAGAGGGAGGCACTGAGGCTACAGAAGAGGAAAGAATACTTTGAGATCCAGGAGAAAAGGTAACAGACCATCATTATCCTCCCCTGCTCATTTTCCTTGGGCCAGGTGTCACAGTCTCTGCATCCTTTGCATCAGGTGAGGCTGGAGCAGAGGAGTGGGAGGGATGGTGGAGGAGGCATGTTGGGCACTGCTGATCTCCTGAGGCTCTGGAGCCAATACCACTGAGCTCAGGCATTTCCTTACCTGGGTTCTGGAAACAGCCTTGTCAGTACCACGCAGGGAAACCTCACAGGCAAGGCCCAGATTGGAACACTAAAGGTGAAATTGGGATCTCATATTTCTTTATAAATGTACATAAAAAAAAGGGATGAGAAGGGTTATGTAATTCCAGAAGGTTGTTAATGCAAGAGTGGTCAGTTGTTAAATGGAGGTGGATACATTGAGGCTGGAGGGACACTGTTAATAATCAGGAGACAATGAAACCAGATTGGTGACTTCTGGTGTGCTGAGTTCCAAGGAGCAGTGGAGAACAGTCTGATGCTTCTGAAGTGTTTACTGCAGCAAACACATTGTGTCATCCCATTTATAACCCAGGAGTTTCCAGTAATTCCTTGGGACAGACAATCCTCTGTACTGGACAGACCCGCTGCTCTGTTTTTCAGGTGCTCAGGAAGCTCGGTACAGGAATAGTTTTTTTCTCTGCAAACTAAGACTGAAATGAGGCTTTTTGTTCATTGTGGCAATCACATTCCTCTCTTGGCAACCCTCTGCTGTTGCTGTGTGGTTTCCAGGCTGTCCATGACTCCAGATGAACAGAAGGATTTCTGGCGCCAGGTGCAGTTCACGGTGGACAAGGATGTCGTGAGGACCGACCGCAGCAACCAGTTCTTCCGAGGGGAGGACAACCCAAACGTGGAGACCATGAGGTGAAGTGTCTGATTCCAGTCTCCCAAAAACCATGACCTCTTCAGTGTAGAGACAAATTGGTCAGTCCCCAGCCCAGGCTGCCTGGGAATGTTGCACAGCACCCCCCGTGCATCTGGAACTACAGGATGCAACAGCAAGGCCTTCCCCAGTGCTCCAACTGCTGCTGTAGTTTCCTTCTCAATCCTATAACCCTGCTCCCATTCCTGAGCCTCACACTGCTCACACAGGCACAGCAAAGGTGCTGTGGTAGGGATGTGGGTAAGTGCTTGGATCTGTGGTTCTCCTGATGGGGTAGAGGACAAGCACACCAGAGTCTGTTCCATGAGAGTGTGACTTGTAAAGGTGTGACTTCAAAAGAGTTGGGTTTCCCAACAGCATCGCTTGGAACTTTATGGATGTGTTGGGCATCATTTCTCCTTTCCCATGGGCCTTTCATTTCTGTCCTCTTAATATTTTTAAATTCTTGTTTTCTGTTTATATTTTGCTGTCTGTGAATGCCAACCTTTGTCTGAAGTTAATGCCACAGGACTGGTGTTTGCAGCAGGGTTTCCCTGTCTGTGTCATAGCACCTCACATGAGGCCCTGTCTCTGTCCCTGAGGTGATGCTGTCACCTGCCCTCACCTGTCCCACCTCTGTGTTTCTGTCTCTGCTCCAGGAGGATCTTGCTGAACTATGCAGTATTTAACCCAACCATTGGATACTCCCAGGGCATGTCCGACCTGGTTGCCCCACTCCTGGCAGAGGTCCTGGATGAGTCAGATACGTTCTGGTGCTTTGTAGGACTGATGCAGAACACGATCTTCGTCAGCTCCCCCCGGGATGAGGACATGGAGAAGCAGCTGGTGAGGCTGAGTGCTGAGCTCCCTTCAGCCCTGTCATGGCTTCTCCTCTCCCCAGTTCCTGGGCTGGAGGGGCCAGCACGCCAAATCACACTCCAAAGCCACCACAGCCTTGGGGTTGTCATGTGCAGGGCCGGGAGCTGGACTTTGATGATCCCTGTGGGTCAGTTCCAACTCAGCATATTCTAGGTTCCTATGAAAATACCTGGTGGGTAGAATTGATCCTGGGTGACTGAGGCACTCCAGAGGCAGTTACACCCATCCTTCTTGTGAAATGGCAGCTGAGAGAGAGGAGCTCTCCAGCTCTGCAGCTCGGGCTCCCCAGGGTGCTGAGGGGTGCCCGAGGCAGGGCCTGAGCCCGGGGCGTGTTTTGCAGCTGTACCTGCGTGAGCTGCTGCGGCTGATGCACCCTCGCTTCCACCAGCACCTGTGTGCCCTGGGAGAGGATGGGCTGCAGATGCTCTTCTGCCACCGCTGGATCCTGCTCTGCTTCAAGCGCGAGTTCCCCGAGGCTGAGGCGCTGCGCATGTGGGAGGCGTGCTGGGCTCATTACCAGGTGAGGCAGCTGCCACGTCCTGCCTGAGTCCTCGCCCCTCGGCACTGAGGGTTTCCAGAAAGGCTCTGAGCAGCAAAGTAGCCAAAATAAGTCGGGTTTGTGACTATGGCAGAGGTTTGTCTATGTAGCAGGAGGATGGAGCCCTGCTTGCCTCTCCTCCTTGGGAATGTCTGGGCTTCACAAGGAGGTGTTTCAGAAAATGCTGAACATCACTTCTGAAGTTCAGGCTTCTCTTACACAGCTGGGAAATGTCTTCCCAAAAATCTGCTCTGTGGTGCAAGCACTGGTGCAGACCTTGCTGCTGTGCTGCGAAGGAAAGAGGCCTTGGCTCAGTGTGGTTCAGAAGTCACCAGTAGCTGATGTTCTCACCACTGGGCAGAACTGAAGGGAGCAAAACTTCTCACCAAGGACCCACTTGTGATGGGTGGGAGGTGAAGCCAGAGCTGTGCCTCTACCTGCTGTACAGCAGCCCCTGTGTTCCCATTGCAGACAGACTATTTCCACCTCTTCATCTGTGTGGCCATCGTGGTGATTTATGGGGACGACGTCATCGAGCAGCAGCTGGCCACCGACCAGATGCTGCTGCATTTCGGCAACCTGGCCATGCACATGAACGGGGAGCTCGTACTCAGGAAGGTAAATGCCCAGGGGCTCATGTGGGACAAGGTCCAGAGATGAGTCAGAGGATCAGGGACTGCTGCTTCAGCTTTGCATCTCCTGAATCCCTGTGGCTGCCTGGGTGGGATGCTGCTGTTTGCCTGGAAGCAAGGTTTGCAGCAGGAGGAGGTAGTTGTTGAGTGTTTGGGAGGTGACAGTGTGGTTGGGACAACCCTTGTTTGGGTAACCTGCTCAGGGGGATGGAGGCAGAGCTGTTGGTGCCATGGTGCCCATTCCCCTTCAGCTGGCAGTGACTGGGGCCGTGGGATGAGCTGTGGTGTGTGGCAGTCCCTGTGCCCTGCCATTGTCCCCAGTGCCTGGGGCAACCCTCGGGTGTTTGGCAGGACACGTCTTTGCTGAAGTCCAGGCATCCAGACAGGAGGGTTGGGTGGGAGGCCACCTCAGCTCTCCAAGTTGGTCCCCTGGTGAGGGGTGACTGTTTTCCTTCTCTCTCTCTAGGCCAGGAGTCTACTCTATCAGTTCCACCTTCTCCCCCGCATCCCCTGCAGCCTGCATGACCTCTGCAAGCTGTGTGGGACAGGCATGTGGGACAGTGGCTTCATCCCTGCTGTGGAGTGTTCTGGCCACCACCCCGAGTCTGAGAGCTGCCCGTACGGGGGGCTGGTGGAAGTGTCTTCTCCTAAACCAGGAAGTGAAGGCAAGAAAGGCCTGAAAACACGGGATGTCTTTGCCTTCCGAAAATAGCTGAGAGGAACAGGGTGCGACGGCGGAAGGGAAGGGAAGGGCAGGAAGGATGTGCATAAGAAAAAATGCTGAAGAAAAAAATGGAGGAATGGCTTGTCAAGACTCTGAGAAGACTGAAAGGTGTGGAATGGAAGAGGAATTAAATTGCTCTATGGGGAAGTTCCATTGCACGGGTGATGGAACCTGAGAGAAAGGCATCGACCCAGGAACTGTGCTTGGATTTGATTATGTTAGAAACAAGCTTTTCTAGGTTTTAACAAGGACTTTTTATTCTTCTTCTGGGAGTGGACTGGTTAGCAACCAGAACTTTCTTACTTGCTGGTGAGAAAGGAGAACGCTCTGGGGAGCCAAGGTTGCCCAGAAGTGTTGGTGGCAGGTGGCAGGAGCAGAGCCAAGGCCACTGTCCCCTCACCCAGAGCACACTGCGCGCTCTCTGCTTCAACCAAAACGTGCAGCTTCGTGGCTTCTTTTTAAAGCCATAAAAGCCATTTTAATTATAATCTGCCAAAAATAAAACTGCAGACCGTTGGGATTACAGGGAAGGTGACTGCTTTGTCAGCAAGGAAGGACCGGTGACCTCAACGTCTTGTCTCTGGCCTTTTCTGGTTTTATAAACTGGCTGGCAGGAATTTTTTCCATCTTTATAGAAAATGGACTGCCCAAGGTCTCAGAGCACTGCTGCTCTGAGTCAGGGTATTTCACAGACACTGCCCAAAGTTTCCTTCTTCATGAGATATTGGGAAAGAAGTCTTCCCTGGGAGGTAGGTGAGGCCCTGGCACAGGGTGCTTAGAGAAGCTGTGGCTGCCCCTGGATCCCTGGCAGTGTCCAAGGCCAGGCTGGACAGGGCTTTGAGCAACCTGGGACAGGAAAAGACATCCCTGACCATGGCAGGGTGTGGACTGGGATTAGCTTTAAGGTCCCTTCCAACCCAAACCATTCTGTGATTCTCTGACATTACAGCAAACTGTTTCTTTATGCTGACAACTGCAGACTTTAATATTTAGTCTGTTGTTTCCAGTATGTTTCCCACTGTGTTTCCTTTGGCTCTCCTCACTTACTGAATATTTACTGTCCTTGCCTGTCACTGCCACAGCCTGTGGCACATACATTCCATGTGGATTTTAGGCTCTTCAGTCAGTGCCAGGGGTGTTCCCTCTTTCACATCTCAAAGTGAAAATGAAACTCACCTTGTTGCAGTCATTTTTGCTGAGCTCTGTCTAATAAAGGTTTCCCTCAGGGTGTTTTTGAAAGGACAGTGTTTCTCCCCATGCCTGCTATAAATTTTGCCAGCCAGAAGTGGAGCTGGGGCCTTGAGCCCCGTTGCCAAAGGTTCTTACCAAATTCCGTGGCCTCCAAAGGCCTGTCCTGAGCCAGCGTTTGTGCCAAACAGAGCCGGGGGAGCCATTTCCTTGTGGGGCTGGAAAAGGAGCCGAGGTGGCAGTGTGCTGTGCCTCCCTGCATCCCTCTGCAGCCTTCCCTGGCTGTCCTGCTTCCTCTCACTCACTCCATGCAGCTTCCCACACAGCTGTCCTGGGCGGGCTCACTTCCAAGCCCTGCCTCTCAGGAATGTTCATGCCCTCAGCAGCGCGTGTGGAGCCACCTTGTCCTCGGGCAGAGCTGGGTGGGTTCCTGTACCTGACAAGCACATTTCTCTCAAAATCCTTCTGCAAAGCCTTACCCACAGCCTGTCCTGGAGCCCATTCCTGCTGGGAGGTGAGGCTGGAGCTCAGATGCTCTGTTTGAACCAGCACAAGTCAGGAGCACGCGGCATTCCTGAATGGAAGAAGCCTTGACCCACTGAAGACAACATGCCGAGGGCTGGCTGTTGAGTGGCAGGACAGTTCAGCTCCTGATTCGTGTGCCTTTAATCCAGAGGATGAAAACCTTCCCCTGGAGGAGAGCAGTGAGGAAACCTACTCAGAATGGCACAGCTCTGAATCGGCCCAGCTGTGGCGGCACCGAGGCTGCCGGTGTGAGCTGGGGTTTGACAAGGGACCCCTCGTGTGAGGGCTGGGGATGCTTTGCTCTGGGCAGGGAGTTTGTGGAGATCTATGATGTTTCAGTGATAATAAAAGTTTGTGTGAGGCTTTTGTGTGTCCATTGCTATGCAGGCTGGGGACAGCAGACACTGTGCCCCACCTTGAGCCACCCCTTTTGCAGCCACTCAGAGCCTGGGGCTGCATCACTGTCCCCAGGCTCTGCTCCTGGAGATCTGTGGCAGCACTCCATGGCTCCCTCCAGGTGGAAGCTCAAAGTGGCAGGGGCTGAATTCAGGTCAGAAAAAGCACACAGCAGAAAATGCCAGAAGCATCTTCCTTGCAGAGCAACTTGGTGGCACATGGAAGGGTGCCAGCTCCCCAGGGGGACAGCAGGAGCCAGACACTGCCTTCTGCCACCTGCCAGCCCCGTGTGGGACAGGCATGGCTGTGAGGCCTGGGCAGCGCCGCGGCTGCTCCTGGTGTGGGCAGCCCTGCCAGGCTGGGGCACGGGCACAGCCCCTCCTGGGCCCCTGGGGTGCTGGGCACAGGGGAACAGCCCCTCCTCGCCTCCCTGCTGCCTGCCGTGGGCTGGGAGGCACCAGCAAACCCCTCCCAGAAAAGCCAGAGCTGGTTTTGCTGCAGCACTCGTTCCCAGCCAGTAAAAGACAATAGGAAGAGATGAAGTAGATAATTTGGAGCGTTATTTTTCCACTATTAAAATGTCATTCAGCAATGTGGAAATCACTCAGGATTCGTTTAGTTAAAGACTGCACTGCAGCTTTCCAGCATGTGGAAGAAGCTGGGTTCTGTTCCAAGGAGGGCTCAGCTCTGGTGTGCATCCCTGGGACCAGTTGGCACCCTTGGCCACTCTGCCACGCCTGGTGTGCCCTGAGCGTCCCTCTGCCAGCAGGAGACTTCAGGTGTCTGTTCCTGTGTTCCCATTGAAGCTCCCCATGCCCCTGGCACGCAATGACCCCACTTTGCCATAGTCAGGGACACAAAGGGATGGAGCTGATCCCCAGATGCTCCCCAGGACCAGCAGCACTCACATCCCAGTGACCCAATTCCAGTCTCAGCCTGTCCATTGACTTGTGATGCCATTATTTAACTCACACTGGAGATCCACAACCATCTGAGCTTGTCTGGGAGGAGACAGGGTCAGTGAAGCCAACCTGGAGGCCTCTGGCAGTGCCTAGGATAGCACTGGAAGCAACCTTGGGATTTCCCTGCACCGAGTCACACATTGGACAGGGCAGTGCATTTCAAAGGACACAAAGGTCCTTCTGACCCATCCCCAAGATTTTCCTTTGTGGCACTCTTTGCCATCTGAAAAAAAAAACAAAACCCCAAGGAACAAAAAAGCAGCCAAGCTTCGGTCCCTGCAGAGGAGGAAAGTGGATCCTAGGAACAGCGACCCTGACCCTCACGTGGCGGCTCCTCAGTAGCTGTCCTGAGCCTTGCATTAGCAGCAGCTGAGCAGCCGAAAATAGCCCCTGGAAAAGGTAAATAGTCAGTGTAAGCCTCTTTAGCCACAGCCTTGAGCTGACACATCCTCCTGCCTCCCGCTGCCGGGGGAAGGGGAGCAGGGAGGAATGAAAAGAGAATCCTCTATCCCGTGGTAGCGCTACACTCCATAATCCCGGCAGGAACCCGATCCCGCACCTGCAACCCTGAGAAGAAGGGAACGGAGCACTGCAGACACCTGGACATGGAGACGGGGCTGGTCCCAGGACACCTGGGCAGATGCTGGGCACAGGGGACAGGGCAAAGGTGCCACACGGTGTCTGAGGCTGTGCCACCCCTGGGCAAGTGGGAGGGGGTCAATGGGTCAGCTTCGATTGTCCTTGGCATTGAGTGCTGACCACACGGCTGTGGCCAAACTGCCCATGGATTTTGCTGCTCTGGGAAAATTGTCACCTGGAAGAGGGTCGGGGGCAGGTGGAGGGGCTTGGTGCCACGTCCCAGGGCTGGGTGTGTTTGGATGTGGCTGTTTGGCTGTTTTGTCAAGGGACGCTGCCTGTCAAATGAAAAATTACAGCTCACGAGAACAAAGAGACTCACCTGAGTTATTACAAACACTAAAGAATTTCAAACCCAACGTAGCCTGTCCTCCTGGGCCGGCTGATTAATCCCCGGGTAGCTCCGCTTGGGCCATAAAAATAGACCAGTCCGGCCGGCTGGAGCTCACGGGGACCTCCTGCCCCGGCCCTGCCCGAGCGCGGCGCTCCGGGCTGTGCACGCCCTTTCTTTGGCTCATTTAAGCACAAACACAGCTCACTCTGAGGTTTCACCGCTCCTGGAAAAGAGCAGAGACTGGGGCAGTCCCGGCAGAGCCCAGCGGGAGCTGTGCCCGCGGTGTCAGAGGTGCCCGCTCGCTCTCGCCGTGGGGCTGCAGCGAGGAGGGGCCAGGCTGGAGCCAGAGCCAGCAGCACGGCTGGGGAAAGCCCTGCTGCGGCTGCAGGGCTCAGCTCCACACCCAGTCCTTCCCAAAACTGCGGCAGTGAGCACGGACACAGCTCAGGCATCCCAGAAAGGGGACCTGGTGTCAGGCGGACTTTGAGTGGTGCTTCCTGCCAGTCCTGAGGGATCCTTTGGCAGCCCCAGCCCTCCGGTGCCCCCGTACACCAGGTCCCTCCGAATTCAGCAAGTTCAGGCCTTGCCAAAGCTCCTGCTCCATGTGGCAAAGCAGCAGCAGCAGAAGGAGCAGCCTAAAGACTCTTCCTGGGATTTTCGATTTTGTTTGGCTTGGGTTTGTCTTTCAGAAACCACAAACAAGTTCAGCTTCTTCTGTGTGCAGCCGGAGCTTGACTAACCTTGGTGGTGGCAGAGCGGCCGGGGAGGTGCTGGGTGATGGGGATCTGCCAAAGTCCTCTCTGCTCTCCAGAGGCTTCTGCAGGGGAGACATGGGGCTGTTACAAAGCCCAGGGGCACGGCAAACACCCGGCACAGTGACCCCAGCCCCTGCCCGACCCCCAGCCCGCAGCACGGGGCAGAGCCTGTGCTGTGGCTGAAGGCA
The DNA here is from genome assembly GCA_013389925.1 of Aegithalos caudatus. Taxonomy (NCBI): domain Eukaryota; kingdom Metazoa; phylum Chordata; class Aves; order Passeriformes; family Aegithalidae; genus Aegithalos; species Aegithalos caudatus. Next base: position 73,391 of record WEIU01015617.1, read on the forward strand.
GAGAGCCCCTGGTGCTGCTCATGCTGCTCAAGGCACCTGCCAGGAGGGTTGCCTGGCCCAAATCGGCTCCAGCAGCGAGTCCCGGTTTCAGGAACCCAATTTCCACATATTGGAGGTGAGGGTGGGCAGTGAGAAACTTCCAGCCGTGACTGGAAACCCTGGAAACAGCCCAAACACCGGCTGGCCTTTGGGCCCTCTGCCAAGGTGATAAAACTGCCCCATGCCGATACCGACAGCAGCGGGAGCACCGAGAAAGCGCTGCCGCCCCTCCCCAGGCACCGGGAGCGACGGAGACAGCACATCCCAGGCTCTGGAGCAGCCAGGCAGCACGTGCCCGGCCGGGATGCTGCGTCCCCTCCCGCCGGGCCGTGGGGACAGCGCAGGTGTGGTTGCCACGGCTGGAGCGTCACAGCCACCCTGGCTGCGGCTCCAAGGAGCCCGTGCTCAGGGCGTCAGGAAAGGGTTAAGGCGCTGCCGGAGCGGGAATGAGAGCAGGGAATTCAGCTGCTGACGCAGGTAGGATCTGCCGGCGCATCCCCGTGCAGACACAGCAGCGTCACCCTCAGCTCCTGAGCTCCTCTGAGAACGGGGAGTGGGCGAGAGACCCAGCCCCGTGCAGGGAGCAGAGCGGGGCCCTCCCTGGTCTGCCACCCCCACGGCAATGCCCGGGTCACCCCGGGATGCCCACCCCTCTCCGCGCTGCCACGAAGGGCTGCTCACCCAGCCCTTCTCCAGCAAACTGCGCTGGGAGGCTGCTCCGTGCTCCAGGATGCTCACAGGCGTCACGGAGCTCTGGGGCAGAGCCGAGCCGGGGCCCTGTCAGGAGATTGGCACGGTGGGGCAGTGAGGAGCCACACGTGGTCCTGAATGACGGCTTGTCAGCTCTTGGATCATAAAAGGGCTCGGAAAAAAGCAGGGCTGGAATAGAAAGGGACAATCAGGTAGGGAATAGAGCCCTGCAGAAAGCAAGGGACAGGCAGGACACAGCCCCCAGGGCTGTGCAAATGGCTGGAGCAAGACCTGACCTGGGCAGAGCTGGGATGGTTCCCGAGAGCCCCTGGGATGGGGAGGTTCCCCTGACAAAGAACCATTTCCTACACAGGTGCATCAGTGCTGGCATCTGGGTTCTGCCACGTGGTCCTGCCAGGGCTGGGGCAGTGCCAGAGGGGATCTGGCATCTCCTCAGTGTGTGGGACACCAGGGGCAAGAACAGATCCTGGCAGGGGGCTCTTTGCTCCCAGCCACTGCCAGGGCCACGTGTGCCACCCTGCAGAAGCCTCTGGGAAGTCAGGCCCAATGGAAATATAATGGGATAATCGATGGCCCATTGTTGCTCAGCTTAATTTAGCTGCTCAGGCAGGGGATGAACAGAGTGAACATACGTAAGCAGGAGCCAGGGCAGGAGATGAATCAGCCCTGCACCCTCTGTGGCACAGGGGACAGGACAGGCATGGGCACCCGCAGGGTCCGGGGCTGAGCCCCCAGACCCCATGGCAGCGGCCCAGGGCGTGGGGAGGTTTCAGTAGTGGAGATTTCCTTTGCTTTGTCTAACACCAGGTCTGAAATGGCTGTACCGGGCTCAGTGTTACACACCTGCATGGCCAAAACTTCCTTGGAAGTTGCAGCAGGTGCAAGGAAGCTGTTGGGTGTGCTGGGACAGGGAGCTGAGTGCTGAGGCCAGCTTGGGAAGGACACAGCTGATGCCAGGGCCCAGGAAGGACACAGTTACTGCCAGGGCTCCTCTCAGCCACAGCCCAGGGGCCCTGGCAGCCCTCCTGACCCAGCTCCCTATCCCAGGAGAGCCTGCCAACCTGTGCCCAGCCCAGCTCAGAAGGCCCCAGGGGATGTAACTTGGGGACAGCCCTCCCACCCTGTCCCAACGCTTGGCCCCAGCTCTCCACCCTTCACACTTTACCCTACAGCTCGGTGGTGCCCACCCGGATACCTGGGGAATCGCCCTTCCTCCTCACTGTTTGTCTTCCTCGCATTCCTCCTGGCTGGCTCACACCCACCCGGCCCGGAGCTCGGGCTTTGCTCGTGAGTCAGCCCCCGGGGGGCAGCAGGGCTGGTCCCTGCCCCTCTCTGCACGGATGTGGAGGAGCTTTGCTGCTCCTTCCTCTCTGCCCGGGCTCCTGCTGCCCCATCCCACCCCTCGAGACACCTCTGAGCCTGAGCATCCCCAAGGAGGGATTTGCAGCCTGGCTGCAACTGGATTTTGTTTCCATGCTGTCTGTCCACGCCAGTCCCTCCTGGCTCCAGGATTCTAGGTCCCGGCATCCGCAGCACCTCCGGTGCCATGAGCTGCCACCCCACCGAGGGTGGCAGTGGATAAAAGCAGCTCCGGATGCCCAGCACCCAGGAGAGCCCTGGGGATGAGGCCGGCAGTGCCCACCCCGGGCTGAGTGGGCAGCGTGAGTTCGGCCCAGCTCCGGCCGTGCCCACACAGGACCAGCCCCAGATGCCCTGGGCACCCACGGGTGCTGGGCTGGGGGTCTGCTCACAGGGCCAGGGGCTGCCTGGGCCTCTCCAAAGGCCGGTGGGACACGGACAGGGCAGCAATGGGCTGGGGGAGACCCAGAGCATGCTCTCCATGGGGTCGCCCCGGCCCCCAGCCCTGATTCCCGGTAGCAGCTCCCCGGGATGCCCCAGCACACGGAGATGCCACGGGCCCAGCGCCAGCGCCCTCCCCACGCTGCCTTTTATGGCCCTGCTGCAGCCAAAGCCCAAACATGGGCTGCGGGAACGGAGCTGGAGCCTCCCCGGGGCTGGTCCTGACGCCCTGAAGGTGCCCCAGACACCCCCAGCTCAGCAGCCGTGCTCAGGGAGCTGGGACCGAGCAGCAGAGCTCTGTGTCTGCAGAGCCCTAACCCTAACCACAATTACAATCCCACTCCTTCTGCCCTTTGCCACCCCCATCCCTGCCCCTCACAGCTCCCATCCTGCCTTGGGCAACCCCACATCCCTGCCTTGTGCTCTAACCTGTGCAGGTGTCACCCCTGTCCCCCCCAAACCGTGAGGTCCCTGCAGACCCCAGAGCAGCGCAGCACAGCTGGCACCCAGCCAGGGCACACACAGGGCTCTGTGTTTGCTCACAGAGGTGTCATGGGGCAAAGAAACAAGGGCCCAACTGGCAGTGCCAGCCCTGGGAATCTCCCCCATCCATGCCAGGGCAGGGCTGGGGGGAGGATGCACCCACCCACGGGTGTGCTGGAAATCAAGTGACTCAACTGAACCCTCAGTGTCACCCCGTGAGCTGTTGCTGTCACTGAGGGGCTGCAGCAGCTCCTGAGCTCCCTCCCAGCCCTATCCAGGCTGGAGCTGACCCCACAGGCTGTGATACAGGTGAGATGTGTCCCCATGGTCAGGGCTGACTGAGCTGGGGCCCAGGAAAGTGGATATAGGGGCAGAAAAGGGGGCAGAACAGGAATGGGGTGACTGGGCAAGGCAGCTGCAGTGGGAGTCTGAGACAGCCCTGGGTTACACCAGGGTTCCTGATGTCCCCTCCAGCATGAGAAACACAAACTGCCTGTGCCATATTTCCTGGCTGAAGGCAGTAAATCCTCAGGGCTCAGGACAGCCCTGGTGACTGCAGTGACAGAGCCCCATGAATCAGCACTGCCCTGCAATCCTGGCTGCCTGGGCACAGCATCAGCATCACCCTGGCACAGGAGACCCTCCCCCCCAGCCCTCAGCAGTGCCAGAGCTCCTGGGATGGGCATCTCAGCCATGTGTCCAGTACCAGGGCGGCTGCAGGGGAGTGGCAGAGCAAGGGCATGTGCTGGGGAGTGAAGGAGCAAGCTCAGGAAGCACAGCATCTCTCATGCTGCCCAAGAGACAGCTGGAGTTCCCAGAACCTGCTCAGCATCCCCGGGGGAAAGCAGACAGCGAGCAGCAGCCTAAAAATAGCTGCTCAGGGCACATGCAGTCGCCTGAGAGAAGGGGAAGTGAAAAGGAAGATGGGCTGCAGCTTTCCAAGGAACAGCCCCCAGCCCTGCTCACTATCCAGCCCCCATGGGTGAATTGCAGTCTTTACTGCAATGCCTTCACCTGAACATTCAGCATCCGAGGGCCAGGCACTGCCACCCCCAGAACCCAGGATAGTGTCACTGTGGGATGGGACCACCGCGCAGGATCCCACGAGCCTCTGAGTCCCTTACCAAAGAGTTGGCTCCACACAAACAAATCCAGGCAGTCCAAGGAAGGGCAGAGGTTGGAGGAGCCAGTCTAACCAGTCAGCTCCCAGTTGTGTCTCCCAGTTGTGCGCACTCAGCACCTGTGTGGCTGTTCCCAGGCTCACAAACCCAGTGTGAGCGGAGCAGCGCTCGGCCGGAGCCCAGGGCCTGCTCTGCCCCGTCCAACACACGTGCAAGGGGCTCACACATCATCAGCCTTTGGGTTTATGGAATTCATAGGCCATGAGAACATCTTCAAGGCCCAAGGCCAATCTTTCTGAAGCAGCAGAGTGGCCTGTGCTGGGTGCAGGTGCTGAATCACCCGAATCATGGAATCAATGCCCGAGCCCCGCAGATCAGCAGAAGCAGGGCCATGGAGCAGCCCCCACAGTGCCTTGGATTGAGGTCCTGCCCTGCAGAGAGAGACCAACAGCTTCCTTCCCCCCGACAGAGCATCCATCTCCTGATGGGTTTAGTGCACTTCGGCTTGGGTTGGACTAAGCAGCTTTGGAGCACGGAGATCCAGCGACAGCGCAACACGTGGCGTGTGGACAGCGTGGCCAGGAAATCTTTCTGAAACCTTTGAAAACATAAATACTTGGTTTAATCCTCTGAGGGGATGAAGAGCCAGGACAGTCTGTGGGTTGGTGAAGTTGCCTTGCAGTCAGGGCTCAGCAGAACCTGCCGGTCGTGGGCAGGAAGCCGGAGGGAAGGGCTGCGAGGAGCTGTGCTGCCGCCTCGGCTCAGGTGCAGGGATGGAAACTGCCTGACCACAGAGCCGAGCACGCTTCCTCCCTCCCTCCCTCCCTCTCTCCCTCCCACCAGCGCCCTGCACGCCAGCGGGGCTCGGGCAGGAGCCCTGCGGAAATCGGGGCGCCTCTGCCAGATGATGCCTTCCGTGGCCACTGCACACCAGCAGTAGCTCTGCCAGAGGGGAGGAGGACAGAGGCCGCAGTGTCTTGTTCCCGAGCAGCAGCACTCGGCTGGGTTGGGGCTGCACAGTCTGTCTGTCCATAGCAAAGCTGCCAGCAGCTCCCAGCTTGCTCCTGACCAAGGATCCTGCAGTCATTCGCATAAGGACAGACCCCAGTTCACAGCCCCCACAGCTCCCCACAGCACCAATCCCAGCTGCTCTGCAGGAGCCACAGCTCGTGGTGCCACCAGCCAGGACCCCACAGCGCTGGGGATGGGCCCTGGGGGTCTCACAGCTCCCAGAGCCCCAGGGTCCCTGTCCCCAGGGCAGCACTTCCAGTGCCTGCAGCAGCTCAGCCCAGGGCTCAGCTCTCCTGGGTGATTTGTCCATGTGGCAGCTCTGCCGTGTGCCATGCCTGGGCCACGAGGCAGGACATGTGCTGACCAGGCCCTCACTGCTGCTCTTCCCACAGCTCCCCGAGCTGTCCCAGCTGCAAGCAGTAATTATCAGTCCTGTCTGTGGGCGATCGCCACTCTCATGGTCACTCTGCCCAGGGAGGGGAGGCCAGGGTGGCACCTCAGATCAGCACAATGTGGCCTCAAACTGTTCTGCCAGAAGAGCTGGTCCCAGCCTTGGCCATGCCAGGTGCTGCACAAACAGCTGTGGGAACAGAGCACAGGCAGAAAAGCTCACAGTTCCCACAGGTTCCAACATGAGAGAGCTGCAACTGTCCTCAGCTGTAATCTTTGCAAATCAATCAATCTCTGTACCTGAATAGCTTGGCACGACCAGCCCAGTTTCCCCTGCAGCCAGGGAAGGCCTTATGGATGCTTCTCCATCCCAGGAAGCTTTGCTTGCGTGGCTGGGAGACAGAAGAATTTGTGTGTGAGATGAGGCAGCAGGGCTGCACCGCCAGGGCCGGGATGTTGTGCCCGGCTCAGGGCTCAGCCCCTTCCTGGGCTCAGCCCAGCTCCTGCCCAACGGGGAGAAGTGGCATTGAGTGCCTGCAGGCTCAGCTAGAGAAGTGGCCGTGGGGCCATCCCTGCTCCAGGAGTTTCCTCGCTGCCAGCACTGCTGGGTGCAGCCATGCCGGGAACACAGGCACAGACCCAGCTCTAATGGAGAAAATCTCATAATTACCCTCAGCTGCTAAGGAACAGCATCAGCTTAAGTGATAAGAGGGGGAAGAGCTCCAAGGGCAGACCTCTCCAGGGCTGCTTGGGTCTGAGAGGGATGGCAAGGAAGGTGCAGGGCAGGATGGGGCTGAGGATGGGTGTCAGGCTCCCTGCAGTGCCTGGGGAGGGGTTCCCATCTCCCTCTGCTCCGGGGGCTGGGAGTCCTTCCCGGTGCTCTCTGTCTGGTGTGTCAGGCAGCTTGCTTTGCTCTGAGGATGTGGGGCAGGCAGGACCTGCTCCCACCAGCTGTGCTGAGAGCCCTGTGATGTCACAGCCAGGGACAGAGGGACTTCAGTGCCTCTTCCCTCTGAATTTCTCCCGACTTGCCTGGCTCTAAGAAGATTAAAGACAGATGGCCTCTGAGGCTCCCTCACTGGCACCCATGCTTGAGGTTGTGGGGGGAAGGCACAGTAGAAAAGAGCCCTGGGGAAAAGGGGTTATTCCCAGCTGAGTGCCCAAGGGATGGAGCATCCTGGGAACCTGCTCTGGAGTGCTGCCCTCCTTGTCTGTGCTAGCTGCAGCTCTGCAGAGCTGTCTCTCCTTCCTTTGGGGCTGCCTCATTCATGGTGAGCTCCAGTGGTGAGGGGAGCCCAGCCATGCTCCCAAATCAACTGCATTGGGTAACACTGCCCTGTGTCCCTGTGTCCCTGTGTCCCTGTGTCCCTGTGTCCCTGTGTCCCTGTGCCTCAGCCCATCCACCAGCTACACAGAAACTACTCTGCTGTGCTGTGTTAAACTGCTGTGGAAGCACACTGTGCGCTTCTGCAAGTCTCCTTCCTGAGGATTCTGCTCACAATCTCCTCTGGCTTGTGCTGGAAGCAGCTCCAGAAAAAATCATTCACCTAACACGGCCCCATGTGCACTAGCAGCAGCAGCAGCAGCAATGCACTTGTGAAGCCATTTAAATTTCCACGTGATGACCCAGTTCGGGGTGGTTTCGCCTCTGGATTTTCCCACTGCTGCTGCCTCTGGGTGGTGGCAGCTCCAGACCTTGCTGCTGTGCTGGATTTTAAGGCCACCACACTGACAGCCCCAGCCTTGAGTGCTTGGGCTCTTCATGGTGCTTTCCTAAGCATTACAAAATGCTGGAGACTTGGTGTCTGAGAGCACCCGCGTGTGCTTCGTGGCACTGGATGTTTTCCTGAAAGCTTTAAAGGGTGAACAGTTTTCCAATGGGTTTTTTTGCTGCTGCCTGTTACACTAGGGGCAGGGCACGTGTCACTTCAGCTGCTGCAGTGAAAGTGGTGGGGATGCTCCGGGGGGTTTTAGCGCATGTGTTGGAGTAAATTCCAGCCCAGCTGCCAGACTTGACTCTTCCCTCACCATTTTGACCAGCAACCACTGAGCTTCCCCACACCAGCACTGGGGCTGAGCTGCAAGGCAGAGGGGCAGCCTGTATTTAGAAGGAGACAATAATTGCAAGTCAGATTTGCTTGTTCAATACTCTATTGACAGATTTGCCTTGGCAACCTGGAACAGGGTTTCATTGTTCACATCGTACTTCATGGCATCCTATTGATTGGGTGGGTGGGTTTAGGTTTTTGTGGGTTTGCTTTTTTTGTTGTCTCTTTTTCCAAGCCTACCTACTCATCCTTTTCTTGTCTTTCTCCAGCACTGTATTGACCTCAGCAAGGGCTGTGTCATAATCCGTTTTTCAGACTGGCCACAACTTCCAATGCAAGCCAGAGCTGACAAAAGCAGAAGGGCAAATCCTGGAGCCCAGCTGGCCAAGGCTGCGGGCGGCCAGGTAGGGATGAATGGGGCCAGTGCCCTCCCCCCTGCTCCAAGGACATGGCAAAGTCGGTGCCTGGCCCCTTGTGAGAGTGGCCTTGAAGGAAACGCTGTAACTGTTCATGAATTAACTTTCAGTTATTATTTGGTGCTCAGCCTGCTGTGCTCCTGGCTTTGCAGGCTGAGTAGGAACTGCCGGCCTGGCTGGTGCAGAGGGGAGGAAAAAGTGAGCACCCAAACTGCAGCCTTGGAGTCGCCTTGGTGGAGCTGGAGGATTACAGCTGGAAAAGAATTGCTGGTTTGAATTGCTAATAAAATGATACAGACTAATGAGCAACATCAGAAATGATGGCATGTGTAATCAGGGCTGCTTGATGGCAAACAGAGTGGGGCTGCAGGAGCTGCTGATGTACATGGCCAGGGGAAGAGGAGCATCTTCTTTTGGAGGGGCAGCACCCACCCCAAGCAAGGCACTGCCACGGAGCTGGCTCTGGCTCCAGGATAAGAACTTAATAAATGATGATTGAAAGAATAAACATAGACAGGCATCAGCTCTGGGTACATGGATGGAACATGACCAGCAAGTATGAGGGGAAATTACCTTGGTATGGTTCCTAGCACCTGCAGGAAGCCCATCTGTCTCTGTCTGTTTGAGGTTTTGTCTTACAGCTGCACCCCAGCAGCCCCACCTCAGGACCAGGCACATGGGGGGCTGGAGCCCCCACCCCTCCACCTGGGACAGTCCTCCCACTGAGAACAGGAGCACCTATTGCTGATGCTCTGCAGAGAAAGAGGAATCTGAATTTTTGGCCAGGTGTGTGGTGAAGGAGACGAATGTGCCTTGTACCTGCCTGATCCACAAGCAAACCAGCAACAAACTGCCTGGGGCCAACCCACTCCTCTCTTGGCTTTAAAGACAGCACTTGGCTCCTGTTCCTTTTGGTTGGAATCCCTTTTCCTTGTCTCATCCCTGTGATATGCCCCAGCCAGTCAGGAAGAGGCAACAGTTGGAAATGCTTCCCACTTTCCTTATTTAGGCTGTTTTATGTGGTTCAAATAAGGTGTCCTCTTTGGGCCTGACAAAGAGAAAGATGTATCAGTTCATGACCTGCTGCTGCCTGAGCAAGGTAAGAGACAGAAAATCACCACCATTACCATCATTATTGTGAATCATGTGCAATCAGCCCCGTAACAGAAAGCAGATGAAGATCCTACAGGAACCCGAAGGACGGGAGCTGCTGCTGAGCCATGGGAGTCAGGGGCCAGGCAGTGATTAAAATACTTTTAATATTGGTTTCCAGTGTTGTTTCACTTTTCTCTCTATATATATGTATTATATTCCATCAACCTGCTCCTGAGGCAGGTTCTAAAAGGATGTCTGCACACATGCTTAATTTTTTTTAAATTATGTATTATACATATATATATGCAGCCAGCCAAACTCTGCCCTCTTCACCGCCTATTCCCGATTTTGTCCTGGGAAGAGCAGAGCTTTCCCGTCCCGAGCTGGACGCGCTCTGCAGCTCTCCCCTCCCAGGCTGGGGAGGAATCGCACCAAGTCGTGCTCGTCCCTGGGCATTTAGTTTTATTGCGAGCATTAGCGGTTTGTCTCCTCTGGCAACAGGAGAAGCTGGAAATGTCAAAGGGGAGGGTTAACAAACTCCGCTGGCATAAATTTCAATGAATGTATGTTTCTTAGGAAAACCGCTAAGTTAAAAAAAAAAATTAAATCTTCCTCTGTGTGTTTTCCTTGGGCTGCTGTTCACAATGGATAATAATTCTTACATTAAGCCCCTTCAGCCCTCCAGGGAAATCAAAATTGTAATATCAGTTTGCTTTTTATTGGCTCGGCTCTGCGATCGCGGCGGCTGCGTCTTTGTTAGGGGCTGCGGCGCGGTGACATT
>WEIU01015618.1:0-21985 GCA_013389925.1 Aegithalos caudatus
ATCCAATCCCATAAAGAAAATAATTTCCTAAAAGTAATTTTTGTTCAAGATACTAATATCCAAAGATAATGCAACTTTGTGAATTCTTTGCCTTTTAAACCATCCAGATTTTACCTGTGCAGGAGAGTTAGCTTCTTCACCCTGCTTCTTCTTTTTCTTCTTCTTTTTCTTGGATTTGCCACTTGTAGAACTCTGAAGAATTGGCTCAGCTTTTTCTCTTTCATTATCTGAAATCTTCATATGGGAACAGAAGGTATTTAGCATTTAAAATGACAGTGAAACATACCTTCTATAGTCTAAACATAAATTAATAGCTATAATGAATTGCATATACCAGTGGAAATCAACACAGTCTTATCTGTTGAGTTCATTCTAGAAAGACCACATCCTTTACATGCTATTTGGTAATACAGGTAGAGGAGTTGGGAATGGAAAAGACAACAGACCACCAGGCACTAGTGGCATGGAAATGCTGGTTTTCATACTGAGATTTAAATATTGTCAGGAAGTATTTATAAAAACAGATCTAAACCCTCCCAGTACATGCTGATAATGTAATCTTTATTATTATGACAAGACAGAAAGGTTTAACATGGAGCTAAGTGATTTCTCTCTTCTCCATAACATTCAGCGTTTTCCTTCTCGGTGCACAGAGCAAACACAGTCGTGCTACTCTTATCAGTGTAACCATGGTGAGAGATTACCTTTATCATTACCCTTGAAGTTACTTTAAGAAATGGCTGTGGTAAGGACAAAGTCTTGGAGCTAAGGAGAAAATACCACCTTTTACCTTCTGAGTATCAGACCTCTCTTCACGCTGAGGAGCAGAAGCAACTTTTTCTTCATCTACCCAGTTTCCCCACTCTTCTGCAGGCGCATTCCAATCAGAGCTTGGATCAGCTGAAGAAAGTCCATCTACAAAGATGAAAAGATTTTTTCAGGAATATTGCATTACTCTACACGTGCTCATTTCCAGTTTAAAAATGAAAAAAAAAACCTACACATATATTCACTTCTTGATATCAAGATACAAATAGCAATTTCCTGTATTTCTGAAAAAAGGTAATGACTTTATCAATAAGTGGAGGACTTTTCAAAGTAATGAGTATGACAGTGCTTTTACAGAGCCTAATCACAGCAGCAGCTAGCTAGATGCAGTTTTTTCAAGATACGTTGCTAAACCATGTGAAGAGGAACAAATTTAAAACTTGTTCTCCATCATAAGCTGTTCTCTGAATTTCCTTTCTGGCTTGTGAAAAAAAAATAGTATGAACTGTAACATTGATCTATCTTACCTTTGTGATTACTAAGTCTTACTGATTCAAAAGTCATCTTTTAAAAAGATGTCTAACAATGACATTTTTAATAATCTTTTTTTCTAAGACTCTTAAGTCATACTCAATTTTGTTGTTATTCATTTATGATGGAATGATATGTTTAAAGGGTCGGTAACATAAAAGTTAAAAAAAATCTGAAGGGAAGAACTAAGACTGTCTCTTCAGTAGAAAGTTGCAGCAAGTCAATTTTAAAAGAGAACACATTGTAAAAGATTGCATTTTCACTTCACATTTATATTAATATCACAGATATTTCTCCCCTCCAGTCTGTACCAAATTGAAGAACAGGCAAATTTGATCTGCCAACTATGGTGGGATTCAATTTAAACAATTGAAAATAAAGTCAAAATAAAAAGCATTAATAAATCCAATTAAATTTATTGGCAACATCATAAAGCCAAAAATACACTAAGAGATCCTAGGATTAGTTAGACTATTTAGAATAGATAGAAACTTTCCTAGTAAAAATATTAATGATTAATGACACCTACTTCAGCTGCTAAAATTTATTGATTTGGAAAAAAAGTATTACTCAACAGTTTTCCATTTATCTATGCCTTCTTAGTAGTTAAGAAAAAAAACGCCCATTCTTAGTAATAATAAAAACAAGTACTATTTGTACATACAGTTAATTTTCTTGTCCTGATCCTGATAAAGCAGTTGGGTGTACCTGTGTATCACTTTGGCCTAAAATTGCATTTGCCCACTCTGTTATTGTACTCTTAGTTTACAACTATGATGAAATTCTACTAACAGAAGCTTCAGCCACAAACATTCTATGCTCAGATATGTGAATCAATTATGCTTTTGATAAAATGTAAAACTGAAGACTTTCAAATGGTTAACTGAAATGTGCTTTCCTTATCCTTAAACTAGGTAAAACACAATAGATAAGTTTCAAAATTATCTGGTAATAGAGCAATCATGCCAACAGTGGTGGAGTCTAGGACTTCATCAATCTATTCCCCTTTTCCAGTCATTTAACTGCAGTAAGTTGTTCTTAGGGAGAAGGTAACACGCAAGGCTGCTTCTGTCAACTTCTGGAACAATTCTTTAGGTCAATGCCTAATAAGATGCACTATGCTTTTTCACAAACAGGGAGGAGAAAGTGAGGAGTAAACTCCAACTTTACTGTAACTCCCAAGTAATTCCAGTTATTTCTATCTTGTATATGCTTCCTATATAAGTAAAAAATTCCTAATGTCGTTAAATGAGAAAGCAAATTGGTTTAAATACAAGAATCTGATGTCACCTTAACTTTCCAGTAAGGTACAAACATGTAGAAACAAATGGACTCAAATTCCATGTACTAAATACATATTTTGCAGACTTGCTGTAGATTTTTCTCATCACTTGCAGCAAGACTGTTTTATTACCAAGACTTTTCTACCTAAAAATGCATGAGCTCTCTCATTTCTGGGTTTGAATAGCCAAGTACCTTTCCTAAAACTTAACCATTTTCTATCAGAATTTATCAAAATACTTCTAATTCCTTCAATTTGTCCATTAGCTTTCAGAAGTCAAGCATTCCAGGTTTTTCCTCAAATACCCGCCGCTGTCTAATACAAGTAGCTAATATAAATAATTACATTTTTTACAGTAATTAACATTTTGTTAATGAACACTTTTAGAGGAACATACTTAACCCAGACCATTCGTCATCAACAGGGGGTTGAGCATGACTTAAATCCCACTGAAAATCAGAAGTACCAGCCTGAGAAACTGATTCACTGTTGGAACCTGAAAGGGAATAAATAAAATTGTACTTGTAAGTTAGCAAGCTTCCTGAACTTTTCTTAGGGAAAGAATAAGATCTCTTACAGGGAGAAGCTTAAAAGAAATGATCACTAGAAAGAAAGCTCATTAATTACATCTCAGATCAAACAATTCTCATTTAAAGCAAATGCTTCAAGAACATAAAAGTAGCAGGACAAACAACAGTAGGGCTGATACCAGACGTGATAACAGAAGATGTTAAGCATCTAACATAACTGTTTTCAGAAAAATAAACAACAAACAAAACCATTTCATAAAAAAGTGCAACAAACAAAAACTATTTGTAAGAATGAAGTAAATTAATACTTTACTGTACGATTAAACTTCTGAAATTCAGTTTGAATAGAACCTGGGTCTCTATTTTACATACACCTCTGCAAAAGATACCTCAGATGACAGAAACATGGACATGTTCTCATTTTTTTGTGGTTACTTTGCATTACAACATTGTTGGCTAAGGTGCATCAAAGAAAACTAATATACTTCACTTTTTCATATTTCTCTTGAAGTTGCAATGGTGATATTGCAGCTGAATCTTACCTCAGTGTGCCATCTTATTTGATTTAATAAAATTTCCTAAGTTTTAGCTTAGAGATTGAACTTGGATTCAGGTAGCTGCTTGGGATTTTTTTGTTGTTGTTAATTAAAACTCTGTACAATTAAGATGCTGGACACTGAGCCTGAGTTCAAAAGCTAAAAGCCTGTAAACTGCAACACAACCAAACACAGCCTAAGTGCACAAGCACTTGGCAAGCTACTTCTGAAAAGAAAATTGCCAAGCCAAGCTCATGGTGTAAGCAAGCAAGAGCAGAAAACTTGACATAGGATCCCTTTATTGTATAATACATCATTGTAGGACTTATGTTAATTGTTTAACACACAAGACTTATTATGAAGACAGGTTTGTACTCTATAGCACACAACCCTTCAAAAAAGAAAACCCCAGAGTTTCACCATTTCCATTTGTTATACAGAGAAAAGACTCAAGACTTCAAATCCTGCCTAAGGAACGTATTTTCAAAGTGGTGGTTCAGTTCTTTGATGGGAAAAAACTCAATCATCAAATAACAAACCTCCCACAAGACTGGGGTAAATGGGCTTTCCCAGAAAGAAATATTCAGATCTCTAGCTTGAGACATCACAATGCTGAGCAGTCTCTTATGTCCATTATTTAGACAAATGACAAACAAGAAGGTTAAATAAGAAATCACAGAATCATAGAATGATTTGGGCTAGAACATACCTTAAAGATCATCTCATTCCAACCCCCTGTAGTTCCAACCTTCCTACTAATATTATGTGATTGATCTACCTTTTAATTATCAACTTAAAACAGTTACTTTAGTGCATAATTTCAACTTAACAAAATAGCTTTTTAAGTGTGTTCCACCTCTTTGCAGTACTATTTTCACAGAAAAAATGAGAAAATACATATTAGTAACACTTGGCAAACTCTATTCCACCTGGTGGAGTAGAAGCGAGTGGAAAAATCTTTGGAAAAGCACACATACCAGAAACTCCAGGAGTTAATCCAAATGAGGAGAAAGAAGTAGAATTCTGTTCAGAGGTATTAATCCTTGCATCCACATTCCAAGCAGCTGTGGGGGAAGGGGAGAAAAAAAATAAAAAGAGCATCACACACTGCTGGCAATGTTGAAAATTTAGCTATTTAATTATGAATCGGATCGGAAAAACACTGGCTAGTCCAGCCATGATGACATTTCACACAACTGAGGGCATTAATCACTGCTGATAGAGATGTGACTTTATGAACACACAGCTTGAAACAATTTTCAAGCTTTCCAATATCATCTTCCCTTCACAGCCTTTTCTATGCATAAACTTCTCACAAAGGAGAAGTCAATTGTTTTTTGAACCTCATACTATTATTATTCCTCCCATTACTGGAATCATTAAGTTTTGAAAAGTACACATAGACGGAACACAGCTTGGAGTATATTTATATATATGTTAAAGAATGGAATAAAATTCTGAACAATTTTTGACAAATAGGAGATACTGCTTAAAAATGAAGACATACTAGACTGTTAAATGTACAGCAGAAAATAAGCAGAAATAGCTAGTAAAACTATTAGTGGCTTTTATTTATAATTACATTTACTTAGTTGGGGAAGAATGGGCTAAAAACTGGACTGGTATTCCAGATGTTGTCCTAAAAGTAGACAATCACTTTAGACAACACCCCAGTTTACTGATTCTTGTGTTAAAGCATGCTGTTGGTAGGGTCTACAGCTGGCTCACATCCAATGTGGTGCCCACCAAGATTCCTTATCCACAAAGCTGCAATCCAGGCAGTCAATATCCAGCCAGGGTTGCTTATAACCCAGATTCAGCACTTGACATTTGTCCTCACTGAACTTACTCGGGTTCCTGTTGGCCTATTACTCCCATCAGGTTTAGGTCCTTCTGGATGGGATCCCTGACCAGGACTGTTTCCGCTGATTCCTGCCCCCACACTTATGTTGGGTGTAATCTGGAAACTGGATGTGAATGACATGGTTGCCTCCTCCAAGTCACTTATAAAGATGATAAACAGGACAGTTCTAAGTACAGCCCTGTGACATCCCCCTTGTCACTAGCCTCCAGGGAGAGTAAGACTTACTGACCATTACTTTGGGCCTGACCAGGTTTTCACCTGTTCTAGTTTGAAATCAACATCACTGTGACAGACAGTGTTGAAAACATTAGTCATCACGAAAGAATTTCACCGCTCTCCTTCACCCACAAAACTATTCCTTTTACCAGAAGCAACTTGATAGACATGATGTAACCTCAGTACATAACCAACAAAAAACTGGTCAGTCACAATGAACTGCCTTATTAGAATACACAGCAGAACACACCTAGCCAGAACACAAAAAAAGCCCTTTACTTCTAGCACTGGTAAAGCTTCCAAGGGTGTATCAGATCTAGCCTCAGGAACTCTATTTCAATATACACCAGAGAAATAAAAGGAGGTCTAGACTCCTGCAGATTACAGCTGGGGTAGGGCTGTGTTTTGGATTTGTGCTGAAAACAGGAATGTAATACAGGAATATTGCTGAGCAGTGCTCACAGAGTCTAGGCCCTTTCCACTCCTTGTATTGCTGGCAGCAAGGCGGCTGGGGCTTGTCTTCCCTAGCCGCTGGAAGAGACACAGCCCAGACACGTGCCCCCAACTGGCCAAAGGAATATTCCCCACCATGTGGCGTCATGCTCAATATATATAAAGCTGGGGGAAGAAGGAGGAAGGGAGGGACATTTGGAGTTATGGTGTTTGTCTTCACAAGTCACTGTTACATGTGATGGAGCCCTGCTCTCCTGGAGATGGCCAAACACCTCCCAGCCCGTGGGAAGCACAGAATTATTTCTGTGTTTTGTTTGCATGCAGGGGTTTTGCTTCCCCTATTAAGCTGTCCTTATGTCAACCCGTGAGTTTTCCAGCTTTTCTCCTTCCAATTGTCTCCCCAATCCTGCTGGTGGGAGAGTGAGCAAGTGGCTGGATGGGGCTTGGCTGCAGGCTGGGGTTAAGACTCGACGAGACTGAAGGGACACTGCTGACTACAAAGGAACACTGCTTTCCAGAAGAGATGAGGATTACTTAGACTGAACAGCGGGAAGGGCCATGTCACAGCATTTATTAATTTGATGATTGTTGCCTAGACAGAAATCGAGAAATCACTTCTCCATTATGGACAGCACAAGTAAAAAGGGCAGAAAATTGTACTGAGCACTAAAAATCAGGTTTTAGTGAGAAAAACTGTAACATTAAGTGTCACAAGAGTTGAATAATGTTTGTGCCTGGGGCCTAAGAAAACACCTGCCAAAACTGTACACAGTTGATTTGATCATGTTGGACCAACAGAATAGACTTACAACCTGGGTTTTAAGATGTTATTTAAAAGAAATTACACTTTAAAATGGCTTAGCAATCATCTTCAGGACTTTATGAAAGTGATATACAACACTGCATTCCTTCACAGAAATAATTTTGTCAGATAAACTCAAAAAAACCAGTTTAACTGTACACAGAGATATAGATACTAAGCCATCAGAACTTACAGTAAACAGAAATTGTTAACATTTCAGTAGACCACATCAAGATTTTTTAAATATATAAACAGAAAAATATTTCAGAGATCCACTACTAAAAATACATTTATGTAAAAATGTTAATGTGAAGCAAATTCCTGGAAATAGCTTACCAATAGGAGTGAACAAAGATCGCTCTTTCCAGGGCCTGCCCACCAGGCTTACACCCCAGTCCTTTCCATTTCCATTAGCATCTCCAGTGTCTTGGCCCCAAGCCAATGTCTCAGTCTTCCTCTTCCCAGCTGCAGTTGAAGGAACAGATGTCCATTTCTCTTCCCCTACACCAATCTGTGAGGAGATTTTTACAGACTTCTCATTCCAGCTTCCTCCATTTACTGTATGGCTTTCACTCAATCCTGGAGAAACTTAAATACAATAATAAAAGTATTATTTAAGTATTATTTAAAATAAGAACTGGCTGAAGAATTAAAATATCACTTATATGCACATTCACTTAATAAAAAACCCCTGAATGAACAGCAGGTTTGCTACACCAGTGTGATACACACAGGGTTGCTGCTCTGTTCTCAGCTGATTTTCCAGTTCAGATGATATGCACCATCTGTCTAGTAGCTTGAAGAGGGAGGAAAAAAACAGCACCAACTGCACTCTCTTTCCTCATCTCTCTCTTTATAGGGCTGATGTATTGGTGAATGCTGGTTCATTTTCTAGCGTCTCTAGAAAAAGGGTGGGGAGGGTACTTTCAACACTGTCAGCTAATTTTTCTTAGAGAGTATGGGAATGACTTGTGGAAAAGCCTATGCACTAAACAAAGAATATTTTCTGCTTCATAACTGTGTGCAGCAGTTCTCCAAGCAGGATGTAGATGAAATTACCAAGTACTAGAAAATACTTCCCAAACACTACACAGGATTTACAAAGAGCATAGAGATCATCCTGACCATAGAATACCTCACAGTAAGAGATAAAAATCATAGTAATACCCAATCTGTAAGTAACATTTTATGTTACCCTAAGGTAAAAGACCACCACACTGCAAGAATCTCTGTTGCATGTTATCCTGATGAGAAATTACTAGCCACTGCAAGTTTAATGTATACTTTGAGAAGTCAACAGTACACTGAGACAAAGATCATAATAGAGGTTTTTTACATTTATGTCCCTCTAAAATACAAGGGCTAGTGCACCCAGCCTCACTACCTATATATCACAAACCTTTTTCAAAGTGCTCTGTATATCCAATCCCTTTCTCTTTTTATAGATGCAGTGGAAAAAACAGAAAAGCTGCTCTTCTACAAGCAATTAAGAAATATTTGCATATTACAAGTGTAACACTTAAACAGTAAGCCAAACCCTCATGTATAAGTCGGTATCATATGCCAACAATAAATACAGACCAAACATTTTATTTTTCAAATGAATTTGTAACTCAGGCACAGCATGACATGCCCAATTCAAGCTGGCCTCACTGACATAGAATTAATTAGGTGAGATATGCCTATGTTTTCTCACACAAATCAATTCCAAACACAGACATCTGTAAGGTCACCACTGCTGTACAAAAAACACTGCCCTTTCTCTACAGCACCAGCACTGCTCCTCCTGTCAATAAACGTCCTCCCAGCATAATATGAAGTCTTAGGGAAAGGCCACAAAAGAATACCAAAGAGACAGAAACCAAACTGCAGTTGGTAGAAAAACCTTTTTGCAACTTTACAGCTGAGGTCCTGAAGCAGGAGCTTGATAATTCTCTATTATACTACTCTCTTGTCAAAAACTTTAACTTCTAAATGACCAGCCAGTTTTCACTGAATCACAGAAAATTTAAGATTGAAAAGGATCTCTCAGAGTCATCTAGTTCACCTTCTGTTCAATGCACAGCAAAATTATACTACATTATTGAAGTTCTGCAAGCCATAAAGTCTGATAGTTTAAAGCATCTCTGGGTAATCTCATGAAGAGCTTTTTTCCTCATGACCTGTCAGAATTTCCCCTTACGAAACTTGATTATTGCCTGCTGTCCTCCCATTATCTCTGCAGAATACAGCTCCCTCCTTCTGTGCCACGGTATAGGAAGTTTGCATGTGAAGTAAAGCTCTCAGAAACAAGCAGAAAGGGATTCCCTTTCTAGATTGCTGTGCTTTTAATAATTCATTTGTTGACTCATTTATTAACACTAGCTACTTTTGATTAAAGCAACACAGCTAATGTTGGCTATATGTAAGTAACAACCATCTTGATTTCATTATGGCAAACATTCACTTCAAGTGTTATTATAGCAGTATCTGTTACTAGAAAACTGTTAAGATTCACTAGTCAAATATTTTAAGTTATGGGTATGACATATGTCAAGTATATTATTTTTATAAACATGTAAATATATAAGAACTTTCAAAATTAATGTATTTATGCATCTCAAAGGAGAATGTAAAGAACTGAGTTACTTGTATATTCAACCTGAAACAAGTGTGAATAATAATCAGGACTTGTGAGCTCTTTGTAGTTATCAATACTGGGATTTTCTTTGAGCAAATAATTCTTTAACACAAATAAGTGAGTAAGTTTGAAAAGCTAGCATAAAGAATTTTTCAGCAGAACTTAAAAATAAACGTTACTGTTCTGTACATAATATTTTTATAATAGGTCATCTGTCTGAAAATTTGAAATACTGAATTGTATTCCTCTACATGTAACAGAGACTGCTTTCAACTTCTTAAGAAATAACTGCAACTCAGAATTATAACATTTGCATAGCCAAAAGAACAAGAGGTACAGTAAAGTTCCACATCAGTAACTCAAAATCCTGCAGTGACAGTTGCTGTTTCAGTTCTGTAAAATGCTTCTCTAGTTACTTAGGATGCCCAATAATGAAAACATTTTACCTTGTGGAATTGATGACTCCCCCTTTGCAGGTTTAGAACTGTTAATCTGTGCATTCAAAAGTGCATCACCTGATTAAAAAGTAAGAGGAAACAAAACTAGATGAAGTTTTTTAAACAGCAACACCTGTAAAAATCTTGTAACAATCCATTACTAACATTTTGAGAAAAGAATATATTAGTATCTCACAGTAAATTAAGACAATTCCAGAAAACTTAAGGATAAAATTAAAATGCTTTCTTTATTATCTGTGGTTATGCTGCAGACAGAATGCACTCCAAGTCACTTAGGACCCATATACCAAGTAACTGCAGATTTCAAAGAACTTTAGCTACTTTCCCAATGGATGAGGAGCATAAATCTAAAACACAGGTTGCCATTCACAAGCAAAGAGTGGCTCTAAGTATTTCAGACCTGTAACCATTTCTAACTTCTACCTTACCATGAAAACACTAGATACAGCTGAATTCTTTTTGGATTAGTCCTGTACAAGGTGATACGTAAGACACAAAAGAAGTATGATACATAAAGCATTCTAAACGGAGAGGTCACAGTAGTTATGGTTAGCAACAGTGCATAGAGACAGCTGGAAGTACCATTTCCTGAAGCTCTGTGTAAATGGACAAAAAAAAGGCAACAGGAAACAACTGACCTAGTCCTCAGGGCAACAATCGTGCACTCAGTCAGGGTGCAAATGAGTGTCAATGAAACAGGAGGGTGAGACACACAAATTTCCATAAATAGTTTTAAGGTACCAGACAGTTGTTAGGCTCAGTCTTTTTGTCACTTTGCTAGAACATCAAGTTTCATTTAATTAAAGCACCTATTTTGCAGTTTTACCCAAATACAAATTCCTGTGCCTACATATGCTTTAAACCAGCCCATGCAATCTTTAGTTTCTGTAACAGCAGCAGCCATATCTATTGAATCCTCAGTTAAAGTAATTGACTACTAAATCTCAGCCACATGTACCTTACCATTACAAACAGCTTTAGTACAGGATGCTAATAAATTTAGGTTGGGAAAAATGCCTACACGTTAGCAGTGAATGATATTTTAAGGGAACCTCGGGGGCATAACCTTCCCACAAGGAAGCACTCCAAAAGCTAAGGAGCTGGTGCTGCTTGCAGCAGCGCTGAGGATGCCTGAGACACAGAGCAGAAGTGAAGGAACAGGCCTACGCAGCTGTGCAGCAACCGACAGCGCACCAGTGTGGATGTAGGCCGGTGTCTTAGCCACCTGCTCCAAAACACTCTCTGGAACTTCCCCAAAAACATGGCTAGAAAAGGGGGGAGTTTTGCACAATGAGAAAGTACTTTTACACAGCTCGAAATTATTTCCTCAAGAGTTTCACCTCCAAATATACCTAACATACAACCAAAAGAGAGTCTCTAATCATTCAAGTAAAGTTATTTTTCTAGGAGACATTCACAGACCTATCAAGCATCATACCTTTATTTTTTCTGAGAGCAACTGGAAGTGATGATGTAGGCATCAGGTGTTCAATGGATACCGTAACTGTGTTTTCTATACCCTGGAGATTTGAATCTCCTGAGCCACTGTCGTTCAGCACCTTGTCTCGCTTACGCTGCTGACGCTTCTCTCTGTTACTGATTTTCGTTTCCCAGGCTCCTAAAACATCACCCAAATGAAAACATCACTAGGTCAGAGAGGAATGAAAGATTTGTAGCTTGTATCATATCAAACAGAAATCTGATTGAACCAGTCAGCTTCAACCTTAGTTTGAAAACACAAAAAAATGGCTGAAGGTAAGCTTTTCTGTGATAATAAGCTTTTCTGGCTTCACAGAGCCAAACATGAGTAACATGAGCACCCTACTATCTATAACTTCTCAGTTTTTATATGACTAAAAAAAAAAAAATCAGTTGAAGTTACTAAATACTGTTGTTTCAAAAATCACCAGATATAATACATGACTAGAGTTATGAGATTTTGTTTTCTTTGTGAACCAAACACAAGTAAATCTTAAACAGCATTTAAGCCATAATGTTTGCATTTTGTGTGTGTTTGTCTTCAGTACCTTCATCAACTTCCTTTCCATCCAGACGAGATGTATCCTGAACCGTTTTGGAATCTCCCTTTGATTTCTTTTTTTTCTTTGACTACAATAAAAACAAAACATTATCTTAATGACTACTTACTGATCACTTGGCATAGTCGTTCAGAATTCCCTTCCCTCCCAATTCAGGAATAAATTTAAAACAGATTCTCCTGAACAACCCTCTGTGAAAGACTTATGCAGCACAGAAATGGCAGCTGGGGGGGAACGTTACTTATGCTGCAGAGTACCAGGGCAGGCAGAGGAAGCTGTGCTGGTAGCATCACAGTCACAGGAGTAATGAGCTGTTTAGCAGGCAGGTCCCACTCTGTCAAAATCTGAAGAAGATTAGATTTCTGAAGAAGTATAAAGTTACACATGGAAAAATAAATAATGCCTGTAACTCCAAAACAAAAAAAACCCCAAAAAACAAAACAAAACAAAAAAAAATCCAGTTTGGAAATTACTTCAAAACATAAGCTGTGATTAGAGCCCATACATTATAAACTTTTTCCCCCCAAGGTTTCACCAGTTTAATCAGAAGCTATAGGCTTCCTGGGTGTAAGTGCTAAGCTAAACAAATAGGAACAGACATGTCTACTTCTGCAAATATTTTTGGTGCAACAGGTAGCAATTTAGTGTTGAAAAGATAGTATTGAAAAACACCCCAAGATACTGGGAGAAAATATATTGCAGAAAGCCTTGGAGTAAATTGACATGACTACCTTCTTAGAAAGAAAATACAGTACAGAGCAGCTTTTCAATCTAGTGAAGAGAGGTTCTAAGAACTACCAGATAAACATAAATGAAAAAAATCCAAGGCTTTTAAAAGAAATATGGTTATCCACTCAAATGTTTTAAGGGGAGCTATTCACTTACTCACCATCTCTGAAATATTTTAAGAATGCTGGATGTCTTTCTGGAATACATCTGCCAGAGTCAGACCAGTAACTGCCAGTTGTATACCTGAGTTCCCACTATTTGGTTTTCTAGTCTTAAATGTCAAAGAAGTGTCTAACAACCTCCCTAGGACTCAGAATTGTAACACCTAAATTATTACCACAGCTGCTACAGATATTCTATGGGCCCCCACAATGGCATGCAGTTCATACACCTTAGAGTTACCATGTCCCAGAAGTATTGTAGGCTCAATACAGGTACTGAGAGCAGCACAGCTTCTTAGGGCAGCAGAGATGCTAAAAAAAATTCTCTGCTTTTATGCAATGCTGCATCACCACACCTATAACAATTAGGGAACTGATTTGAGCAGTTAACTCATGGTTTATGCACATACATAACTAATTCCTGAAAAGCCTTCAAAAGAGAAGGATTGGTTTCAAAAGCAACCTGTGAAGAATTGGTTCTAAAAATATGGACAAGTCAAATTATTTGCTAGGGCAACTTCCAAGGAAAGAATTAAAAATGAAAGTGAAAATTAGCATTAAAATTAGTTATAAATCACCTCTTCAAGCTCAAACAGAGAAAGATTAGTAAGGTTCTGCCTCTGTCTCCCATTTGCAGCCACACTGAGACTGGAACTTGAGATCCTGAAGTTTCCACCCAAAAAGCCCTAACTACCCAACTGTCCTCTGGCACTCAGAGAACACCTGAAATTACTTCAGAAGCTTCCCAGACAACAGCTCAAGATGACTACTCTTCCAAATTGTAACTTCAGTTTCCTTAAATAACTAGCTCCTATGGAAGTATTGCCATCCAATTTTACACTTTTCAGGAAAACATCAAAGTTTAAAAGCTGAAAAAGAAGTTTGTGATTAACAAACACTGTTTTTAAGAAGAACAAGAATGCAAATATTGAAAATGTGTTTATTTTCCTAAACTGTGTCACCCTGTTCTGAAAAACCAAAACCATCATTTTTTATCCAATTAACCCACCACCTGCTAAACTTGGTACTGTACCAGTTGCTATCTCAGTACCAAACTGACAGAAACAGCAAGAGATGCTAAAGCCAGGGCAAGCCAGCCAGGTATTCTGCAGAAGTCTATGCACTCAGAGTGTCACCTTCTGCAGCTCACAAAGGTGCCAGTGCTGGCTCTGCCAACAGCCAAAGAGCACATGGCAGGCCTGCCAAAATTTTTTAAGTCTTCAAGATGCATTGTGCCCCATGCAAGAACAATAGAAAAATAAACCTTTCTTCTTGATCCCTAGTTGAGTAATTATTTCTGGTATTCAAGACAAAGCAGTTATGTCCTTGCAAACAGAATGGATGATGACATTTTAACTTCTCACAGTCTCATCCAGCCACTTCTTAGATAACCCTTACACTAAACACTAAAAACCCCCTTGTACTATGGCAATGTACTAAGTGCAGAATCATAAACCCAGAGGCCAGACATTACCCAAATCTTCCCCCCAACAAAGCAGAAAAACATGCATGAAATTCACAATCCTGAAGCAGCCAAGAAATACAGAAACACAAAGGATGTGTGATTTTCACTGAAACTTCAGGCCATAGACTAAATGTATTCATATATATGTACACAGACACAAACAACTTCAATCACAGCCATTGTCTTATACCATCCATCCTAAAGATGGTACACAAAGACACTTACACTGGACCCCATACAACCTCAGCAGGTTGATAATGTTACAGATGCCCTGAGAAGCCTTACCAAATAATTAGAAGCCTTTACAGTTACCTGTATTTCAAAGGAAGTGCTTAAGTATGCTTTTAATTGAAGAGTAACAATTTACTCCTGACCCAATCATTTTTGCCCAGGGTCCCCCAAAGTGATATGAAAACACAATCTGAATAATCATCCATATCCTAGAGCTGCAGCTTCAGATTCACATTTTAAAATTCAGATTGCTATGTTTGCAATTTTAAGGTGAAGTTGAGTTTAGGATTTAAACACCTTATCTACTTGAAAACAGGCAAACAGTTATTCATTCACATTCAAATTATGTTCTTGGGAAAAAACCCCAGCAAAGTCAATCTGATATGCAAAACATGGGTAAGACAAAGAGCCACACAGCACAGAACTTTAAGGCAAATCTATTACACAGAAAAGTCACTCAATTTGCCAATGGCAAAAGCATTTAAAGTCCTATAGAAAATTAAAAGGATACAGTCTTTTAGCCAAAATACCAACTGCAAATGAAGTTATTGGAGGGTAGTCAAGTATACTTATTAAAGCTTAAATGAGCTCAAGAAATTACAACAATCATGGAATGGCCTGGGTTGGAAGGGACCTTAAAGATCAGCTACTTCCAACCCCAGCCATGGGCAGGGACCTTTCACTAGACCAGGTTGCTCAAAACCTCATCTAGTGCCTAACCTTGAACACTTCCAGGGATGGGGGAACCTCCCCGGGCAGCCTGCTCCAGTGCCTCACCACCCTCACAGCAAAGTGTTTCTGACTGTTTATACATAATTTTTTATTTTTCATCAGTATAGTTACAACAAAAGCATTTTACTAAAGAAAAGAAGTCAGAAAACAAATACAGGGGGAAAACTTCATGCAGAGTATTACCAAAAGAACCAAGCAAAAAAATTATTGAAGGCCCAAGCACATCTATGCTGCCCATAAATGACAGCATGTATGATAAAATTAGTCCTCACAGTTCAAAAAAAGAACACTGCCAGTAATATGGTTACCTTTTAGATCAGACACTGCAGATCAATGTTTAAAACGATATTTTAAATGAAGCTATTTAATTTGAATAACAAAAAGCCTACACCAGACTTCAAAGCTCGTATTTCTCATCAAAAATCAAGAACTCTAATTATTAATGGATACATCTGGTAAGAAATAATCAGGCACATGGTCTTAATCCTTTGAATAGTAGTCCAATTGGTAGACCATTTACAAGGCACTTAACAATACTATCATTATGCTGCATCCCCACAGAAGCCATCAAGATGAAACAAACTTTATTTCTGTAGGCTTAACAGTGTCACATGATGAACAGAGATATCAGTGTTTAGGGGGGGTTGGGAGTGGGGTTTCCTTGGCAAACATTCTGTGATAAGGCATGTCTCAGAAGTTAAGAAAATACGACTTTAGCTCTTTTCAACTCCAAATTAGATTAGTACTCTTCACAGTAAGAAATCTACCTCTTCATTCATATAAGTAACAGGATTTCAAACCAAAACCAGAGTTTTTAGATACTGAAATAATATACATCAAACTTCAACACTGTTGCTTCATATCCATAACTAACCTTTTCATTCTTCTTTTCTGTGTCCACAGGCTGCTTTATGTTGTCTTTGCGGACAGTTTGTATTACTTCATCTTCAGATACATCAAGGAAAGACCGTCCATTAGGCTGTGTAAACAATGAGCATAAATAATAAAAAAAATTAGAGAAAGCAGATTACACTATCATTGAAATGTAAATACTTCTTGACAGAAAAATGCCTATAAGATTATTGAATAGATCAGACCAAATGTGGATTGGGGTTCAAAGCATCTACTGCAATTCTGTATTTACCAAACACAGAAATGAAAAAGGAAAGAGAACAGGTCTTCTCATTTCATCTCACTCCTATTCAATCCAGGAATTTCATAACAAAAGGTAAATTTCTGAAATTTATCAGCTTTTAAAATTACCTGTTACTGTTCTGAAAACTGACGCAGAACAACTACATCTGTACACGCCATAAATTATCTAATTAAATGAACACAATTACCACTTTGTAGCAGTTCAGCAAGAGGACTAATTTTTAAGAATAATTTCTACATTGACCAAACACCTGCAATTTCTATCTATGCATATCCCTCCCAGCTCATTTCCTTCACAAGTTAAACTTCATAGGAGAACAGAAATTAGAAATCAAACATGAAGCATGACTAAGCACGATACCCCACTGTTCTTTTCAGACAGACTTGATTACAGGCGTTACATTAGTCTACCATTTCCCCCTCATACAATTAAGGAAAGAAAATTAGCATATATTATTTGATATATAAAACTCTGGACAACCATTAAATGAGTCTTTACATTACCTTTGACAGCAAAGGCATACATCTTAGCCTACATAGTCCCCCATACAGAAATGCAGTCACTTAGAAGTCATTTACTTCTAACAAAAAGCTATGACTGAAGTTACTCTGCTTAACTGCAGAAAAGATTAAAGTATGCATATATAATACTACTATCAGCCATTAATGTTACTGCATGAAAAATAATTGTTAAGAATAGTAATTGACAGAGTCCACACAAACATCACTGGTTCATGTTCAGAATGACTTGGATAAATTAATGACTGAAAACTAAATAAGCATAAATAGCTACTTCAAAGTTGCTTTAATTCCTGCAATTCTTTCAAAATAAATTTCAAGCTCTACTACCTTTACTTATTCTTTTGTTATTAAAAAACCCAAAAGCTATTTTAACTCTGCATCACACAGCTTCATTGCTTTCAAGTAAAACAAAAGCCATATCACAACTTAGTGTGTCCTGTTCCTCCAAATATTAGATCTGATGGCTGTTACAGGCATTTAAGTCTTGCCACATTGTATTATGCTTACAAACCACCCTTGGCATGATTTCACCAGTGCATAACACAGTATTGCTTACTGTAGTTAGCAAGCTTGCCAACTTCTTCAAAGAACCTATAAATAGAAATAGATCAGGTCACCTAACCCCTCTTCTGCAACAACCAGCTTTAAACTAGACTTTTCATATCTAATGTGCAGTACATTTCCCTCAGCATTCTGAAAACAAAATATATTTTACAAGTCTGGTCTAGGAACTCTCTCTAGATGTTCTTCTCAACAAAGTCTACCCTACTGGTATATTCCACAGGGGTACCAAAGAACTGGTATTTAATCTTGAAAATAACTCATTGCCAAAACTCAGTTCTTGTGCCTCTCTCTTTTCTCCAGAGCCTGTTTAGCAGTAAAGGTAGGTAACATATTTGATGCACTGGATATATTGGATGTGTATCAAAAAAGTTTACAGACAACTAACTTTTTAAATTCTGTACCTTGCTTTGCTTCTTAGCTATTACATATATACCTTAAATTGAAAACTATTTTTTTAACCCCTCCCAACTATTCAATAAAGAGAAGTTTTAATCTTTAATTAAATAACTTCAGCTGTTTCTCTGAACTAATAAACTAATTCATATCCATTAAAAACCCTCTGGAAAAATTCATCCACATGACTGTTCAAAATGCTCTCTGATCATCTGATCATGTAAACAACAACCTCTAGAAGTATGTTTGAAAACTTGCACTTTGATACTTTCAGGGAACAATACATCCCTTAATTGTGATATCCTCCTTTTCAGTGGAAGCTTTCCACATTTAGTTTCTGCCCATAGATGAATCATAGAATTTTACCCAAAATCCATGTGACCATTTTTGGATATACCAAAGAAAGCAACAGAAGAGGGAAAGAAAAAAAGTTTTCCTAGCGTATTCAGAAATGTTTCATTTTAAAAAGACAACCACAGCCCAAAGTTTAAAGCTTTCATGGGCAATATATTAAACATCCACTGACAAAATTAATTAATTCAAGATTGTGCAACTTATAATTTGCCACCTTTTTTACCCTAATCTTAAAGCTGCCAGGCATGATGCAACAAGGCAGAAGTAATGCTGTCAATAACAGTACTGATTACTGAACGCTTTTCTTGCCCGAGTATCTTAAATAAACCTTTTTCCACACCCATTCACATGAGAGGTTTAAGATATATCAAATGTAGAAAAGGTTTTGCTTAGACAGTCAAAATGAAAAGTACTTTTTAAACACGGTAGTGCAAAGGATTGCTCAGTTTCACACTTCAAAGAGTATTAATGAAATTGCTATCACCTAAATCTTACAACACTGTATTTGCCAAAGTCCTCAGTGACACTTTAAAGATACCTCTGCTTAGAACATCTCTGGCCAGTGAAAGAATCTGTTTGCCACTATTTCCTGTAAGCTTCTCTTCAGAAAGAAACAAAGCAATTTTGTCTCTTAGAGGCCTGAAGAATCCTACAGCCCTACTTCTGCCATTTGACCACTAACACATACACAAACCAACACATGAGCATCAGCTGTATCAGTCTTTACACAATCTAAGTGCAAATAAGCACTGAACAGCCATAGCCCAGAAAGTTCTTTCAAGCAGACCAAATATGAACTTTCTTCAAATGAATGCAAATACTTTTACTAGAGTGTGCAGCATTTATTCTCCAGGTGCATGATAAACAATAGGAAGTACATAGTCAGTTTGGTATTTTCCACATCTACAAATAGATGGTGTGGTGGCAGATCACAGAAGATGGCTACTCTCAAGTTTCTGTGGTGTTTGGCAGATTGCACAGAAACCACGTAAGAACAGCTTCACCTTTTTCTGCTGAAGTAGAAGATAGAGGTACAGTAATTATTTCGAAGGGGAAGGAATCAAAATGAAATATCAAGTTTTATGGACAGGAAAAAATTCTTAATGAGGCCATAGAGGTCTGCCTCTTCTAGGAGTTAAAATAAAAACGAAAAAAGAAAAAAAGTAGCTTTGGGTTTACTGCACAGAATCTGATGTAAAGACACCACAATACTTTGCTCCAAGCAGCCTGAGAAAGCCAGAACTGGCTCTGTAAATTTTAATGTAAATGAATGCTAAACAGTTTCAGCTCTGTTTTTTTCTCAGTCTGTTCACAGGAAGTAAATAAACAGAATCTCATAGGTACTACTGTATTCAGTCAATGCAGTGCTACTCAAAGAAACCTATTTTACTAAGAATATGAGGTAAGTTGTACCCTGCTTATATACAGGTACTGAATAAAGCCCTATGCAAAGAAAAAAGCAACGAATACTCTTCCTCAGGAAAGCTACAGCGAAGAACATTTCTGATCCTGACTGATGAGTGTTACACATCACCTGCCATACAGTGAGCTCAGTAATTCTGTATTAAAGTAACCCTACAGCTTCTAATTAGACATCTGCAGTGTGTTCTCAAAGCCACAGACCAGTTGTCTAAGCTTTCTGAAAGGCCTGCAATGGAAATCTAGACCCTGGCAGAGCAAGCCCTGTAGTAAATCTATTGGTAATAGGCTTACTTACTGTTTTCCCCTCCCAGCCCTCAGTATTAGAATCACAGCACACAAACCACATGATGAAAATGACCAGGCAGCAATCAGTAAGAATTGTTGTTGCATCTCTCAGTTTCCAATGTTATTTTGAGAATTTTTCACATGAAACTCAGGAAACACTGAGACATGCTAATATTGGTCTCTCTAAACTGATCTTGGAAAATAAGAACAAGGCAGGCCTATTAAACTTTGCCACTGGTATAAAATAATTTGTACTACAGCTAATGATTCAGTTTGTGCATTCCCTTTTGGAAGAAGGTAGCACTTTTTTCATCTCACCAAGGAAACAATTAATACAAAGTACAATAAAAATAACTTTTAAAATTTTAATGATGCAGAATGACATCTTAAAAACTACTTTGCTCTTTTGATTACAAAAAGATTTGCTCTTACACTGCCTTTACTTTATTCTATGCCAATGCAAACCAAGCTCAATGGAGTACAATTATTTATATTCACCAAAAATGTCAGTTTTTGTATGAAATTACTGAAGTTTGCTTTTATGAAGCCGTATACTACAAAGCAATGTCAAGTCAACAGTGATATCTAGCTATTCACTCTATCTTCTGTGGAGTTGTTTAATGTCTTAGGCAATGACTTGCAAGAGTTTATAATGTGTTTTCATACTGGAGTTTCAACTAAATAAATCAAACAAAGTCGATTTAATTTCTAGGATTAGTCTTTGTTGTCAAGAAAGCATAACATATTTATTTAGCACTGAAGTATCTGCTTCTCAAGATGGCAAAAAAATTACATCTTTAGCATGCCTTCTCCAAAATGGAGAACCTAGATCTGAATCTGAAGATTCTGAATCATGTTTCCTCTTCTTGGTGCTCAGCATTCAGTCTCTTGCAACTTCCAGAAACAACTTCAGTAGTTCAGTGTTCAAAGACAGGTTGGTGGCATATGCAGACTTTTTTTTTTTCTGTTTAACATGTTCTAGCCTTACATTTTCATTAAAGAGTTTCCCAAACTTCTCAAATCTTAATGCTGCCACAGACTCAAATGAAGACAGAAACCCAGAGCCTCTCCGTTCTCTCATCATTAGGAAACAATTCAGACTTTATAGAGCAAGGTATTTTTGTATGACACAGTTGTAACAGGCAGGGGACCTGCTACACTTTCATTCCTATAATTCATTTGGACATATATAGGATTACAAACGTCCTAACAAAAAGAAAAAAAAAGGAAAAAAAAAACTAAACAAAAAACCCCACCAAAAAACTATAGAAGCAATCCCTTCAAGTCCCCAAACGGTGACAATTTCTGCATTCTACTAGCTTTCTCTTTAAGTGGATGTATACTGTCAAAGATGGAAGGTTCCCACACCACACACTGAGGATTTTAAAAAATGTAAGTTACAGGAATGATCTCTTTTTAAGGGGCTGCTAAGATGCTAAGACACAGATTTCCTTATTAAAGGAGATGATCCTTACTGTAATAACTAAATCAGACATATTCCTACTGAGGCACGCTCCCAGCAACATTGATACTAATGTGTTCTATTGAAAATACAAAGCAAAAAGCTTACTCAAAGCAAAAGTTTGAATCATCACAGCATTTACAGGGCTTACAATGATGCTTCCAATAGTCTTTACCTGTCTAGACTACAACTCCTGGCTTGAAATTCTAAGCCATGCTAAGGTCTCCACTACTGGTTGCTTACCCTCTTATTCAGCAAGTAATAACAGTAATAGCAGCCTTCATATAATTTTTGTTTACAATAAAATGCTTCCAAAAAGCCAGCCGTTTCCTCATCACCCACGACTATTAACATCTAGTTTACCTGTGGCAGCGCTGCTCCTTCAGGTTTTCAAGGCAACCAAATAACCCA
>WEIU01015618.1:23197-46092 GCA_013389925.1 Aegithalos caudatus
TTTTTTTTCCCAAGCTAAATACCCCCAGTTCCCTCAGCCACTCCTCACAGGACTTGTGCTCCTGTCCCTTCTCCAGCTCCATTGCTTTTCTCTGGACATGCTCCATCACCTCAATGTCTTTCTTGTGGTGAAGGGCCCAGAACTGGACACGGGATTTGAGATGCACCCTCACCAGTGCTGAGTGCAGGGTGAGAGTCATTTTCATGGTCCTGCTGACCAAGCTATTTCTGATACAGGCCAGGATACCATTGGCCTTGGCCACCTGGGCACACACTGGCTTGTGTTCAGTTGCTGTCAGCCAAGCACTCCCAGCTCCTTTTCCACTGGGCAGCTTTCCAGATGCTGTGCCCTAAGCTTGTGGCACTGCATGGGGTTGCTGTGACCCAAGTGCAGGACCCAGCACTCAGTCTCATTGAACCTCTTAAAATTGGCCTTGGCCCATTGATCCGGCCTGTCCAGATCCCTCTGCAGAGCCTTCTTACCCTCCAGCAGACCAACACCCCCACACAACTTAGTGCCACCTGCAAACTTGCTGAGGGTCATCTTGATCCCCTTTGTTGAGGTCATTGATAAAGATGTTAAACAGAGCTGGACCCAGTTCTGATCCCTGAGTAGCACCACTAGTGTCCAGCTGCCAGCTGGGTAAGTTCCATTCACCACCACACTCTGGGTGTGACATTGAGCCAGTATTTCATCCAGCAAACAGTGCACTCACCCAAATCGTCAGCAGCCAGCTTCTCCAGGAGAATGCTGTGAGAGGCTTTACTAGAGTCCAGGCGGGTGACATCCACGGCCTTTCTTGTTTCCCTAATCCACTCAGTGGGTCACCTTGTCATAGAAGGACATCAGTTAGTCAGGGATGTTTAGCATAAACTCTTTCCATTTTTCAGAAAGTATTAACTGTTGTTTGCAACTGGTTGCACATTTCAGCCACCCTAACATCCTAAAGAAAGTATTCTGTAAGTATTTTAAGAAGTTTAAGATGTTGCACTATATAGGTAGAGGTGACAGAACAGTGATCATGTAGTTATAGTTTTAAATACATCAATAAAAAATATGCCAAAAAATTTAAAAGCATCATTCAGCTATAGTGGATGTTTTGTATATATATATATATGTATGTGCATTCAGCTATAGTGGATGTTCTATATATATATATGTGTGTGTTTGTGTGTGTGTGTGTGTATTAAACCGAGGCCATAGAACAGTAAATACTGTTCATTTTGAAGAGCACCGCAAGAAGCTGGTGGGGCTGAATTCCACAATCCCTGCGATTGTCACGATGGTTTCCACTGCAGCGCCGGGGCACCACCAAGTGGCAGCAACGTGAACAGCCGAGTTCTCGTCGGAAAAACATTTGCATCTTAAAAAAACAAAGGGAGCAGATCCTCACCTGGAAATAGCCAGTTTCGGTTTGATTTGGCTGGTCAAGTAAGTTAATCTGAAAGGAATAAATTTATTTTTATTCTAAACGAATGAGATAGAGCCATAAATAGGCATACTGTTGTAGTAAATTGAGATATTTTGAAGAAAGACTGTGTGGCTAATTAAAACTTTGGGAACAAATATACTACTCTGTACTAATCAAATAAAGCAAACGTTTTCTTTGGTGCTAATTTCGATACGTATTAGTGTAGTATAAATCTTCAGTTGTATGAATAGATCTGATCAAAGTTACCTCAAGGACTCTTCCAGCAGTGCTAATATAAAGCATCATCTTTCTCATGCCATTGTCCCAAACATCACAGCATAAGATTGACACATTACACATTAAAAAAGAGAAAATAATGGCAAAACCAAAAAGAATGGAGACAAAGCTTAAACTTTTTTTTATATGTCAGTTCTATTGACCATGCAAACATTCCTTGTTTTATCACAACAGCTATTAGACATACGTTACACAATACCTTTCCACCATATTTAAAACTCCATATCTGCTGGTTGACATGGCATGAAAAAAACCTAAGTATTTCTTTGCAGTCTCAAAATACATTTCAAGAGGTTTTTTGATTATCTTGAACGATATTGAAGCCACGTGTCTTGCAGCTGTAGACATTCTTTAGATTAAAAGT
Source organism: Aegithalos caudatus (assembly GCA_013389925.1). NCBI lineage: Eukaryota > Metazoa > Chordata > Aves > Passeriformes > Aegithalidae > Aegithalos > Aegithalos caudatus. The sequence goes on from WEIU01015618.1 coordinate 25,270, forward strand.
CAGATGGATACAGCAGAAGCAGATGAAGCCTCTGATCAATTAAATAGGCATAATCCCAACAAAACACATCCAAGGGTGTTGTGACAGGAAACTGAAAAAATCTTGAACAATAAGCACTTTTGCTGTCTTATATGGATCATGACTGAGTTGGTTTAAGGTGAACTCAGTACATAATTCACTGAAAATACTAAGTTATATACTCATTATTTTTCTGGAAGGAGGGAGCAACAACAACAAAAACATCCCTGATCCAAGAATCACCATCTTTGGCAATATTAACAAGTAGCTGGAAAAGGGATGAGTAGTGTGCAGATACAGTTTTTATTGAGAAGTTTCTCATCTAGGTCATGGCTGGGTGCCTTGAGCCAAGACTCAGGCCAGGATGAGGAATGGGTTTAGAGTTGTGTTGGATTAGGAGGATGAGGGTTATCATTCCTAGAGATGCACTTGGTACGGAGCTGCCAAGACCTGCCAAAAAGGGGTAGGACATGAAAAGAATTCTATGGTGATGAATACCATAAGATCTGCAGGGTCCAGCCTGTTCAGATTTGTAGCTATAATAAACAGCGAGACACAGCATGGTCTAGAGTGTCTTGTAAATCAAAAGGGTTTAATAAATGAAAGAAAATAATACAGAAACAAAAGATATAAGCCATGCACAGTTACAACACCTAGAGAATGCCCCTGGCTCTATTGTTCAGTCCCTTTTTCTACCCAATGTTCGAGGATGGTTCTATTTGAAAACTCCAATAGGAAACCTTACAGGGTTTGATGGACAGATTCAAGGTCCAACAGGGGTTTCTCTCTTGGCACTCAGCCAGTTACAGAGGGACATGTATAGAACTTTCCAGATGAATTTCCTAATAAGTCAAGGAGTAAACTGAAACTTTTTCCTTATATAGAAACACCTTCCCAAGTATAGGAATTACTACATTACGTTACATTACTACAGAATTCTTCCTGGAGATGTTTTTCATCCAGGCCATGGCTGGGTATGTTGGAGAAGGCTCAGCTGATGTCTGGGATTAGGGTTAATGTTAACATTACGTACCTGGTTAGGAGAGAGAGAAAACCTAGGGCTACAGTTGGTGTGGGCAGAAAAGGAGCAGCCGGAGTAAGGGGTAGGCTGCAAAAATACCTCTTCCTTGAAATCTTTTTAATCTGGGTGATAGTTCAGGATCTGCAACCAAGGCTCAACCCATCCTTTGCATTCAGACTGTTAGACTTTTAACAAGGCAGAGCCTAGAGCTCCATTTTGATAAAAAGATTTGCTGTAGAGATTCTCTTAGGATAACTTGTTCATCATGGCTATGGCTTGGGGTCTTTGATGCAGATACCAGGTGTTGGAATTGTGCCTACAATTAGGCTTAGGGACAGGAAACAGGCCACATTTGAATCCTCATTTGGATTGGGACAGGAAAGAATTATTCTCAGAGAAGTTTCTCATCTGGTTGGTGGTTAGGGGATTTGGGCTGTCTCAGCTTGAACCTATGATTAGGGATCTGGTTATGTTTAGCTTTGAGAAAAGAGAGAAAGCCTAGCACTTCATTTGGTCAGGGATTGAAAAGGCATTGCCAAAGGGAGGGATGGGAACAAACATAATTCTTCCCTGAGGACATGTTCACCTGAACTATGGCTTGAGAATGTTGAGCTAGGTCTCACCTGACACCTAGGTTTGGGATAAGAGTTGGAAGAGACACAAAGAGTAGAAGCTCCAGTTTAGTCCAGTTAAGCCTGGAAAGAGGTTGCCAAAGGGAACAGTAGAGTATCAGAAGAATTGTCTCCTGGAGTCCTGTGCTCTTGTCTTGGTTTAGAGACAAGCTTAGGAGAAAAACTCTCTGGAATGAGTGTTTCCTCCAAAAAACAAAAAACAAAAAAAAAAAGGATCCCAGCAAGCCCTTTCTGCCAATAAGAAATTAATACTAGTGGATGAAAGTGAAAAAAAAAAAAACCAAACAAAAAACCCCAACCATTTTTTGACAGAGTACCCACATGGCACAGTAAAAAGTAAATAAATGCTAGATATTGAATTGTCAGAACTTAGCCCCCTCCACCCCCATGCACATACACACTGGAACAAAAACTCAAAATGACAGGGGAAAAAAAAGCAAAACCAACAGCCGTTTGCCACTTGGTGGGAACAAAATGGCATGGGTTTTCAGGGAAAAACAAACAAACAAACAAACAAAACCTCCAGAAGATTCAAGCAACAGTCTGGACAAACAGATATGAAACCTGGTGAGTCTCTGACGTCGGTTCCCTCTTCACAGCAGATGAAGCAGGTGAGCTTTTTCTTGCTAGCTCTGCTTTTTCTGAGACACGGGGCCAAAACTGAGAGGCCTCTTGTCTTTCCCGCCAGTCTCTGATCTCAGACCAAAACCAAACCATCCAGTTCACTTTGAAGAGCTGCTGGTTGCTGCTGCAGCCTCTCCAAGGTCAGGGAAAAAACAAAACAAAACAAAACAAAACAAAAAAGCTTCTGCCTGTGCTAACAAAAAACCCCATGCTAGCTCAGGGAAAACCCAGACCACATGGCATGCCAGACGCCTGGGGGTGAGGCTTTGGAAAAGCCCAACAAAGAGCCCCAATGCTCCTTTCTTCCCCCAGACCCACCTTAAAGCTACATTTTTGGGCATGAAACAGGCAATCAGGGAATAGACTAATGATCATAAAATCACCCCAAGGAAGCTGAGCTTAAATTACATGAGGACATGTTTATCTGAGTCATAGCTAGGAATTCAAGGTCTCATTGAACACAGTGTCTGGGGTAGTTGGGACAAAGTCCCCACGGAGGCATAAATTTGGGGTTGGGAGAGAGACAAAGCACAGAGCTCAGTTAGGAGAGAAGCTTGATGGAGGTTGCTGAAGGAAGATGCATGTTGCAGGAAAATATTTTTCCCTGAGAGCTTGTTTACCTGGGACACAGCTGGTGGACCTGGACTAGCACTCAATTACCTTCTCAGAGTGGTCAATGATTGCCTTCTCAGAGTGGTCAAAACATGACTTTGAACAGTTACAGTTTTTCTGATGCAATGCTTCTGGAAGGATTTCTTCCCTAAAGGAAAAGAGTTCAGTTATATGAGTAACCCATGTCCCTCTCTGACCTTCAAAGTTCACTTTATTTTTTTTCCTGTTGGCATGATCAGCTTTTGGAGCTGAGACAGAATCCTAAATCAAAATTCACTGTTAAGGAGTAATGTGCTCTTCAAAGTCTTTCTCAAATTTACATTATTTTTAATTTTAGTTCCCATTCTTGTGCATAACCATATAATTCAAATACAGAAACATTCTGATAAAAGTACTAAACTTAATTCCCTGTACGATGGATAAATCTGTTCTCATTAAACCATTGACATAAGAACTGTTTAGTCATCAAAGTGAAGTTGTCATTCTGCCTGATAGAGCTCAAAGCCTTGGGAGGTGAACAACACTTTGGCAGACTATTCACGTTCAAATTTCTATCAGCCCTAAACACTGAGAAAAAAAATATGCAAAAGCTTCCTACCCATCTGAGAAAAAAAAAAACAACCTTCTTGAATTAATGGAAAGCAAACACCAAATTATAGGCCTATTAGCTCATATCATTGGTTGTATGAAATTGTATTATGTGTACATTAAATGTCTCCTGTAAATGTGTGTTTGGAGAGTTTTCACAGCTTTTTTTTTTCATAAGCAAGACAATTTTCCTAATACAGCATTTTAATCAAGAAGTGGTTTCATAGAAGTGGCACTAAGTTGACTTTAAATCACGTGGTTCATTTATTAGCAATACAATTACAGAATCCAGGCATGCAGGCTCTTTTACACATGTAGCCTGTAGCACTGCAGTCTGTGCTGCTCACTGTCCTGTGCTGTCAGTACCTGAGCTAGCAAGTCAGAAAACTGCAGGGATGTCAGTGTAGACATATTGAAGTTCTTTTGGTTGTTCACATATGTCCTATTCTAAATAATTTTCTTTCAGGCTTAGACTGTTTTCTGTCATTCTGTCGCAGAGGTAGGTGGAAATATTCCAAACCACCAGATCAGCTCAGGGAAATGACAGTCACAAAGGGAAATGCCTCTCTTTCAGTGAGCTTTCAGTGCAGCACACCTTAAGCATGCAAAGGAAGCCTAATCTCATCCTGTTCTCCCTGACTGCTCATGGAGCAGGGTGCTGTGAAGCTTGGGCACCCTTGGCTGTGAGTCTACCACAGAAAAGACCTGTTCTTGACAGCTGTAATCTTGGAAACCCAGAAAACCAAACCCCTTGCCTGAGGTAGAAATCATGTGTTTTCCATCCTTTTTTTTATTAATCAATTGAAAGCTGTATTGTCCCACGGGAGGAGGGAGAAATCCACCAGTCAATCATGAAACTGTGAATAATACATAGAACATATGTGAATAGAGTCTGAAACGTCAATCTTAGAGATGGTGTTTCCTAACTTTTGGGTTCTTGAGTTGGCATTCTTAATTATTCTTAATTGAAAAATTTACATACAAATTAGACTTTTTAGAAAATCAAATGGAAAAAAAAAAGTTTCCTCATTTTAAAATCTACTTCAGAGAGACATTATTCCCATACAGAGTAAAAACTTCACCCTCATTTAAAACTAATTGAAAGCTGACTCTCTGAAAGACTGCAATGTCTATAGTATATATGTCTATGGTGCTCGATAAAACAATCCCAGGGATTTTTTCAGTTCCTGACCCTGGAGTGGCACCCTCTGGCTCACACCCACACTGCTTTAACTCACGAACTGTGTCCAGACTGAATAGGTTGTGGCTCTTGGTTTCATTCAGGTACTATGTGATGTTCCTATGACCCCAAGACATAACTGCTATTTTTTTGTAGGTTTTTCTTAGGTCAAGTTGTCAGACACAATGTGAGGGCTGTGTTGCAGCTTGCCAGAGAGCTTTTATAGAATAAGATTGAGGGTTGCCTGCTTTGTTGTGTGCTGTAAGGATCTGTGAAGATATTTCAACACATGAGGGTTATGTAGGTCTGTAACATCAACTGTGCTTAATGTAAAATATCCTGAGCATGCTGCCTGAGTTTTGGTTGGAAAGTTAGCTGGTGTGGTCCAAACCAAGCTCAGGATGCAAATTTCCTTGTCAACATTGGCCAAGCTCAGCCTGAAAATCTAAAGTAGAGCATGAAATACCCCTTGGATTTCTATGGAATGTGTGCATTAGCTGCCAGACCAGTGCTTTTTGTTAGTCATGTAGTTACCCAATCATTCTGTGTATTGTTTTGATCTAACCCAGAGCACCATGATGCAAAACATTCACATTTAGAAAAAGAGTAAATTAAATTTGAGTGACCCATGTATTCCCATTGCCTGCAAGAAGTAGGGCTAATTCTGAAGTTTGACCAGGGTGCTCAGGCTTGCCCAATCAGGTTTTGAAAGTCTCCAAGAATGGAGATCCTTCAGGTTCTCTAGTTTCACATGCCAGTACTTGGCCATACTCTTGTGAAAAATATTATCTTCATCTCCAACTGGAATGTCTTGTGATGTGGCTTCCAGTCTCTTGTGTTTTTGCTGTGCCCATCTGAGAAGAGTCTATGGCTGTTTTCTCTGCAACTCTTCTTTAGTTAGCTGAAGATGGTAATTAATTTCCTCTTAGCTTTCTCTATTCCAGGCTAACCAAAACTGAATCTTCTTCTAAGGCATATTCTCCAGCCCTGTAAGTATGGAAAAATACTGAGAAAACAGTAACTTTTACACTGAGAAAATAGATTTTAGAGCCTGAAATCAGTATGTAAACAAACAAAAAGTAAATTAAAAGAAAGGTCATAAGTAAACAGATACTTGGTGCTGAAAAACTAAACCTGGACAAAAGCAAGAATTCCTTTCTGAAAAGGCAAAACCAATTCTGGCCAGAGAAAATGTGAAGCACACTTTTCCTCCATTTCTTTTAGAATTATGTCTTTTGCTTAGTCTTATTCTTGTTTTAGCTTTTTTTAAAAGGAGAGAATGTTATTTCAAAACAAAAGTTTTTATTTTCAAGCTTTTGGCATGTCTGAACAGAAATATTTTATTGCAAAGAAGTTTAACTGTTTCAATCTATATGGATTTTCCATCCAGCCTTCCAACTAAAACTTGTAGTCATTAGTTTGACTCAAATTCATAAACACTTCACTTTAGTTCCATTTTACCATATTCACTATTAATTTATTTTTCTGTATGTTGAGCTTTATTTTACACATTTTATAGCTTCCAAAAGGTGAACAGGCATGTTTCATTAAAAAAAATGAAGACCTAAAAAATCACAAGTGTTGAATTCCACATATTTTTCAAGGCATTTCCAGGATCGTGAACCAGTGGGATCACTGGCAATCACTGACGACTGCACACTGAATTTCTGAGCAGCATCCCAACTTTCTGCCTGCAGCTGTGCTGTCTCTGTGCCATCAGAACATCTGACTAGACTATGGCCTTTGACCTTAAGACAATTCTGCATGTCCCCTTTCATTTTTTCCCATTCCATGTATAAAGCCCCTTTGAAGTAAAAAAAAAAGAAAAAAAAAAGAGCAGTCCTCTAACCTAAGGAATATCTTTTATGATAATTAGGTTTATTATGTGTCATTTGTGCAGACTATTCAACAATTGCTTCTCCTTTTTTACTGTGTCTAAAATAGTCATTCTGTTTCCTGTATTAAAATCATACTCTCAAATCCTCTTATGAAGTGTAGGATATTCTTTTGGGAATTCCACTCAAGAACAGTAAGAAAATATTCTCAGTACATCAGCAGTCTTTGTGCATTAGGGAAGAAATAACATTTCTTTACAAGACAATGGATTCCTATTAAAATCCAAGGTGATACAGTTATGAAGGTGCCAAAGTGCCTCCAACAGTTACATTCAATTCCTAATTTTTAGAGTAGTTATGTTTATGGTGACAATTTTTCTTAAAGTTTTCTCTGGTAAATCCTGAAATGCTTCACTTCTTGCAGTATTATTTGAACAACAATGAGGAGAGTTTTAAAAGGCCAATAGATTTTTTATTTATTCTACAGGACACAAATAACATGCTGAATGCTTCAGAGTAGATGTTAGGAGTTTCTCCTGTCTTGTTGGCCCTGTTTCTTACTGCCATTTCTGCAAACTCATCTGTTTATCCTCTGACTTACTTTCCTTCTAGACCTTTTAGTTCCCTATGACCCTGCCATGTTTTTCTTTCCAGAGTTATGCCTGCACTCTTGCCCTTTTCCAGTTCCATAGTTTCATTCCTGTCTACTTCTTATAAAAGATATAATGCTATAATATATAATATAACCAAAAAACCCCCAATATAATATAGTTTAAAAGCTTGTTAGCCTTTACTAGAGTTACTCCATGTGCATGTTACATCTAGTTTTTATCCTATCTATGTTATCATAAATTGTCAGACTTGCTACAAGAGTTGCCTTACACTTGTGAAGCATTGCTGAGGATGGTAGGGAAGAAATGAGCTGAGCCTCTTTCTTATCTTGCACCTGGCTCAAGTAAGGCCTGACAACTGAGTGATGTTCAGAGCAGAGTGGAGGCCTCACTGCCCACTGTTGTTCCAGCAAAGCACAGAAGAGCGCCTGTGCTTCCAGACCAGCCATTGGCTTCATGCCCCCTCTCACCATGCAAAACAAGACTTGCTACAAATCTGGTCCTATAAGAAGATAGGTATGCCTGGAAAAACTCTCTGGTGAATATCAGAGAGCCTTTACTGCTTCTTTTGTAAGTGGAAGAGGACCAAAGTGTTTATTTTACTCTTTGAATCAACTATGAATTCTGAGCGAAAGTAGCCAAGACTGTCATGGAGCCCTGCTTGCTTATTAACTTTCACTCCCCTAAGAATGCAAATGAAAAGAGAACATGCCTTACATGTGTTGTTACAGCCACCAGTACCCACCTGTAACATGCAATTGTTCCCTCCTTTTGGGATGCACTAAATTTTATTGTATAAAAAATGAGGGGTTTGGGGCAGAAAAAGAAAGATGATACTATAGAGGGGAAAACATCTCTGCTTGTTTGGGATCAGTCAATGAGCTGTGTCTCTCTTCCTTTCCAAAATGAGGCCTTTTATTTATTTACAGGAATATTTATTTATGTTTATTTATTTATTTATTTATAATAGATCTGTGTTACTGTCCCTTTGGTTGCTGCACAAATTAACTCTGTAGTTAGTGCATTTACCACTGTCAATCCAGAGCCTGTTTTCCTGTTTCTTCAATAAACCATACTATTTGTGAGTCTGGATCACATAAATTCTTACTGAACTTGGCCAGAGCTCTAGAATCAGACTGTAAATCACACTATTCCTGAGTTGTGCTCACACACATTTGTATTGAACATGATCAGACTCATACTGTTGAAATTGCACTACTTATGAATCTATGCTCATCAAAGTTCTTATTGAACATGACCAGACTTAGAGTGCTGAACTTGTTATAATCAGAAATTAAACCCAGTCACACCCAGCCTCCCTTATCTCTGAGGACCAGCTGGAACACAAAGCATTTATTTTCTGTCAAATTTCTATGCTCTTAATGGAACAAATGCAAACTCTTCAGGGCAGGTCAATACCTTTTTTGATGCATTGTTTGGTGGGATTAGGTACACTGGCATCTCTTTTGTGTGTCCCTTGGGACATCTCTGCAACATTGCTTTTTATTACTATTGTAAGGTCCCAAACACTTGAATGGATCAGGTTGGCTGAGAAAAGGAGGAAAGAGGTTCCATCTGCTATATGATTTAGAAAAGAATGACATCCTGAAACAAGGAAAAAAATGTGTACTCTATTTTTGGCTCTTCTTTGGAGATCTCGTATCAGTCTTGGCTGCTAGGGAGTACTTGGCACATTTCCATCCTGTTTAAATTATCTGTCTAGACTGATAACTATCCAAGCCTCAATAAAATTACTTCAGAAATGCAGCTTTTGCAACTGTCTTCTGAAGAAGTAGAGAACTAGAGTAGTTCAATCCTCAGGAGAAGGGAGAAGATACTGTGTTACTGGAGAAAGACTGATCAGGAGAATGGAGAGTAGTCAGAGATTTGGAGTGCTGGGAAATTGTTTGGGATAGCTTAAAAAGAAAACTTTGATCTGGTCCCTTGTGCACACTTCACCAGCCATGGTAGCAATATGCTAGGGTGTAAGGGATAAGTGAGAGCTGCATTAAGAGTAATAATGACATGAAAAATGTCTTATTTCCTTTTATTATCAGGATTCCTAATCAATTAAATGACATTTTAACAAGAAGTACCTGATTAGGAACACTGGATGTGGCTATTAAGATGATGCAGCAAAGCATTAGAAGATAAGCTTTCCAAACTTGCATCCAGTTAGTGAATTTTGTCTGCAGTAAGCCTGTGAGCAGCTTCATCCAGCACCGAAAAATGATGTGGCTCACCTGGAAAGCTTTGCACCACGGAGTCAAGCAGAAAAACCAGGTGAGCAGCACCCAGACAAAAAAGACCAAGTGTTGGACTGGTGTAGTTCACCATGCCTTCCTTGCATTAATCTCCTCAGTCAGAAGCCACCAAAAAGAATGACATCACTTTACACTTCTTTTTGTTTTCTGAAGAATGTGCTGATCACATTTGCATTTTTACTCAGGACTAACAATCTGACACTTGAAAATGTAGTCTTTTCCATTCAGGTTGTCTTTAGATAAAATTCACATTAGACTTGCACATCTTTAACATTAGATGTTGCTGAACATTCCTTGCAAGTGCAGAATTTAAAAAGGAACAAAAAGGGGGCTAAAATTTAACTACTTAAATGAACTTTGGATCATCCAAGTTCTTCAACTGCTTATTTCTTATTGTTAATTGAGCTCCCATGAGAATCCCAATAATATGTGTAGTGTGCAAATAGGAAAAAAGAGAGTTTCTGTCCATGAGACCATACTTTCTTTAAGAGGAATCTTGGTAGGTATCTTCTATCACCTCTGCTTGGTTCAGAAATGTTTATTGAGTGTATAATCCTTGGTCATGTTATCCTTGGTCCCAGGCACAACATACAGAAATCTTGAATCCTGTACACATGTTGTCAATTTTCTACACAGGTGCTTGGTGCCCTCTTCCAGAAATATTTTTCCCATGCCCTTGCCCCTTTTGTGCCTCTGTCCTAGCTTCAGCACTTTGATGGCTTTGAAAATTTGGCCTTATTGTAAAAAGTGGGAGGAGTTTACAACAGGGATGAACTACCCAGAGACCAAGGAATTGAAATGCTTCTTAATGTGGAGAGAGGCATAAAGACTTGCCAAAAACATGAAATCATACCAAGAAGAAAAATGTCACAAATGATCCCACTGAACTCAATATGGGTTTTTGTATTGGCATGTGCCTGTGAATTTAACCTCAAACACTCAGAAACTGGACTACAGAGAGGCAGCAGCAAGTTCCAACTGAGTCTAAAAAGGTTTTTCTCTTAGCTCTGCCTCAATGTTGCCAGCTGGGAGATGGGGGGGAGAAATGGCAAATAAATATACATCACCCCACATTTGAAGTGTATTTGTGTGATTCAGATTCTGTTTTCCTTACACCAGGCCAGGAGAGTGAAATAATTTTTTGATCCTTAAAAAAAAAAACCAAAAACAAAAAACCCCAAAAAACACAACAGAGCTGCTATTACACAGCACAGCTTTTTCTGGGTACTAGGGAGGAATACCACAGGACTCTGCTCTCACATGAACGCAAGACAGGAACAGGCATGGGTGGACTTAGAAATAAGAAAGAAAATAGCTTATAACTTAGAGGAGGTTTTAAAAAGTCTGGTTTTGACCACTTGGGAAAGGTTTGATGTCTGGGACCCTTTGCCACCAGAGAGCAATGGAAGCCTTTAAGTATGCACATCACCCATATAGTTTAAAAGACTCCCTTGTCTGTCACTGAATAACATGGGTTGTTCTTTCATATTTGTTCTGAATCCAGTGTAAAGACACTAAAAATCAGTTATGGAGTAAGGCTCTCTTAAAAATATACAAAGTATACTCTAAATACAAATATTTTAAGTATCTGAAGTATTTGAAATATTTGAACTTTTTGTTTTTGATTAGTTGGCAAAACATATATTTTACAGAATGTTAGATATTTTATATACAACTTTTTAGGGAGTAATGGATACTTATCTATTCTAAATCCAGTCATCCATGTTATACACGTGACTAAGTTTCCTTTAATCTCATGTGCATTTTTCTTCTTACTCTGATGGAGAAGAGCATTTTCACTACAGACTTTAGTGGATGGGGTCATTATGCAGTGTCTGCATTATTCTCTCCCCATTTCTCAGTTGCATGAGAAAATGACATTTTCTATTGCTGAAGTCACAAAATAACTGATATTCTAACAATGGTTATTAAAAACCAAAAATAATTTATTACTGATGGTCTGTTAGTAGAGTGCCCCTGAGACCAATGTGGTCTTCAAAAATTATGAGTAAACTGGGAGGGGGGGAACTTGAGATTTGGTTTCTTAACAATATAAGTGTATGTCCAGGAGCTGAGTGGGATCTTCATATTGCCCAGTGCAAGAAATGCAACAACTTCCAGTCAGCCTGTGCTCACTGCCAGCTGCCCACAGCTCTGCCCACACATTTTGTTCTCTCCAGCCTGTGGTTCTCCATGTGCTCTCCAAATGTGAGTTAATACTTTTCAGCTCTCTCCATACCTGAAGATTTATGAAAATACTTGAGGCTCATTTTTAAAGCAGCATGCAAGAATGAAGGTATCACCTCTACAACAGTTTGAGATGGTGTAGACCACTGTCTCCTCCTTCATACCTCTCTCCCACTCTGTGAAGGAAAGGTAAGCTAAGAGAAATGCATGCATACACACACATGCATATCCTTCCTAAGGGCTGTGAATATACCTGGATATAGCCAAGGTAAAAACAGACTGTCTTTGATAGGTGGTAAGTTTGCTGAATTAAATTCTTCATTCACCTCTGTTAAAAGTACATTTTGGCCAGCAAAGAATCAGTTTCCTTTACTACACTAGTAGTAAATTCATCCTCAGAGAAGATGAGTGAATGAAACAGGAGCAAAACGTAATTTGTAATGACATCACTTGGGGATACCCAGCCTACAGCCCATGCTTTAGGAATTCCACTGAGACATATGCCCCATATTGACCACAAAATCTTGAAATAAATGATGGCTGAGAATACTCAGTCTGACAGGCTTTTCAAGCCAATACTAATCTTTGCTGCAACTAAATTACAGCTCTACTCCCACCCTGTCTCCTTGACTGGCCCCCATTCATTCCTCAGTTTATGTTTTTGTGCTTGTCTTGCCCATACTTTTTCTTTTCTCCTAAGTCTTCATCTGGTCTTTCTTCCTCAGCTTCCCCATTAACAATGATTTCCAGCCTTCTCCTTTAGATTTGTCATCTGTTCTTGGCTACGTTTTAGTGTCTTTTTCTAGACATTTTCCACTATTTCCAACATATCTGATCACTAATTGAATTCATCTCCCTTTCATATCTTCTTCCTGCTAACCTATTTGTTCACTTTCACTCCTCTAGATCTCAATTCCACTTTGAACTAAGTCCAAGGTAACCACTCCAACCTTTTCTCTTGATTGTTCCCATCCCACTGCTCTCAGCACCTTGGCAACCCATCCCAGCTTTCCTCTCATGCTGCACCTTTTGTACCACACCACACCAACACCTCACCCCACCACACCCCACCCCACAACACCATTCTACACCATACCACCCACAATTATGATAGCATCTCTGTCCTGGCCAGCTCCCCTTTTTTCCTGTCCCATATCACCAGAATTTGGTGTTGGGACTGTTGAAAACATATCCTTGGTCTCAGATCACAGGCCTGGACCAGCCAGCCATGATATCAGCTTGGAGCCTGAAAGGTTGTGAAAGTAGTGTGCAGTCCAAGGCTGGAGTGGGTGGATGTACTGCTGTCTCTACTGGAAACATGTTATGTAAAATCTTCAAGGTTTATAATATGGACAGACTTAGATAACATTTTATGAAGATAGCAAGAAGTTTACCTCTGATAGATAGATGACCCACTTTGCAAACAGGAAGTTTCTGTACCAAAGGATGAATGTACTAAAGCTGTTAAAAGAAAAGGCTGCCAAAACAATATGCTGGGTTCCCCCCCCTCCTCCCCCCCGCCCTTAATTGTGTTTTCAGAACATCTGAAATCTTTTGACTGAAGTTTTCTACAAAATTGTCCAGAGGCAAACATCCAGCATGGAAAATTCCAGACTGAGCTATTCATGTATGGCAAAATTATATGCTGCTGATAAGAGGGAAGTGGGTTCAGAAGTGATGGATAATTGTCATAATAGTACTACAAATCCTACTACAGCACAGTAATGTATTAACCAGGTAGTGTACTGCTGCTACCAAAGAGTAGCAAAGGCAGTGTGCAATTTCTGTTTGCTCAGGTAATTATAGCATTTCACTCCATTCATTCACATCATGAAAATGTCAGTTTGAAGCCTAATGGAATACTTTCAAGGGCATTAAAAAACACAGAAAAATAGCAGTGTTTTGTTAAAATCTGAAAGATATATATTGTGGAAGATTATCTGTATGCAATACATATGTATGTGACAGTAGACATCTATGTCTGTAATACCATTACAGGGACATTAGGTTTGATTCCCTTTCTAAAATGTTTTATCATCATGGTTAACTTAAATGCTTTACTTCTTGTGCAAAATAAAAAGACCAAGACCCTTTTCTGTTGAAATATGCAGCATTTCTGTATTCTATGTTTCTGGCAAATAATTACAGAGTGGATAGAGGAAAACTGCATTTTTGAAATGCTTTGAATAGAAAATAGGGTTTAGTGGGGTTTACTAACACCCTTCCTTTTTTTTTTTTTTTTTTTTTTCTTTCTTTTTCTTCAGTAGCAGTGGTACCATTGTGGAATACCATACTGAAATGGGGATTAGGACTTTGATGAAGTCTCTAGTCCTGTTCCATTATTACTCTGAAAATAATTTTTTCTGTGACTCATTTCTCCACCAGTAAACAGCATGTGAAGGTCTTTATTATACTGCAGATTAAGTTTCAATTTCTCAACAACTTCTAAAACACTGTTAATTCAATTTCTCTGTATTTGGCCACCTACCCAAACAATGCCAGCCTCATCAGTGCTAGAAAACATCCTTCCAGCAGGTGGCAGATATTGCTTATCCAATGTAATCCTGTCATCCTGACCTGTACTGCAGCCGTGGGACCTGGAACATGAAGAAAAGCAGGAGCTAAAACCTGAATAACTGATTCTCAAGAAACACACATTTCAAAAAACGTAGGGAGCATTATTAAAGTTTGTCTTATATTTTATACATTTAGTTAGTACAGAATCCCTAGAGTATGCTTCTCTTTCATTATGGAGTATTAAAAAAAAAAAAAAAAAAGAAAGAAACATTTGAGGGAAATAATTATTAGGGGTCTAGCTGTTCAAAAATAGCAGAAACTGTTCTCATTTGAGCATGTGTTATGATGCTTGAGTACTAATATTTCCTTTTACTGGCTGACATGAGTAGCCACTGATAATGTGAATTAATCAATCAGAATTCTTCTTTCAGTCTTGAAGTCATTTGGGCATTTTGTAACAGGAGAAATTAATATAAATCTTGGTAATTTACATTAGATTTAAAGCCATAGTATGCTTTACTGTAAATATTGACATCTGCTCTATTTTTACTGCCATTCATCCTACTGTACTCATTAGTACCCTCTATGCTTTATATAAATTCACAGAGGCAGAGAAGTTACAGTAAAGTTCACCTCATGGTGTAAAAAGCATAAAAGAGACTAGCTGATGGAGAGCTCTAATTTCACTACAACATGCTCTATTCTGTTATTATTTATCTACTGTTTAAGAAAAATGGTCCAACTGGGAAAAGACAAGGCAAAGGAAATAGTAGGAAATAATCTGATCATTGCAAAAAGTCACAGCCTGAGTTATATCCCAGATCTGAGCTATGGTATGAAAGACCATCTTACTTATAAATTATATGAAATTTGATTTCCATTTTTCTTTGATACTTTCTGAATCAAAGTTCTCAAACTCCCACACAGGATATGCTACACCATCTAGGATTTTGTTTGTTAGTATTCAGCTGAAAAGGTGAAAACTGTTCTTCCTTTGTACTTTAAAAATATTCTGCAAAGGTAACTAGCGAGTTCTGTAACCTTGTTTGTTTGTTTGTTGTTTGGGATTTGGGCTTCTTTTTCCCTAGCTGGCTGGGTAATTTTGTTTATGTGGTACTTTAGGCAACCATTTCTTTCAATTACTGTATTTTAAAATTTCCTCTGTCCTGTTTCTATCTTTTTTTTCTGTGAAATACTCTAGACAATGATCAGCTTCTGTCAGAACAGGGATCCTCTTCACTCTTAATGTGAAATATTACCAGTTGCCTAATATACTTCTGTGAATATAAATTTAAAAGCTTCATGAACACCTCAAAGTAAATAGGTCTTCAGTTTCTTTATTATAATAACAAGTCTCTTGGCAAAAAATAGATAATGCCAGTTGATGCTTTGTTGATGTTATTACTGCTGATGGAGTTAATGTGTTGGTAGAAGAATGTGTTGGTAGAAGTTTTACCCACATCTAATGTTGAAGACCGTAGATCAGAAGAATCAAAAAGAGATTGAAAGACCACTTTTCTGTTGGTTATCTAGTGTAAGCTTGAGTGACATGACACTTATTTTTGCTGAAGTCTGTTCAATATGAGTAAGAGCTTCAGAATTTGTTTGAGAATTAAGGGAATTTCCTAAGAAGTGTAAGCCAAAGGTCAGGTGTTGAAAGTGTCCACTTGCAAATCTAGCCTCCTGCTTTGTAACTAACAGAGATAATAATGTCCAAGAGAAAATATATTATTTTTTGAAAAGTCAAGCTTTCATGCCTGTGTGAAATACAACATGAAGTGTTTAGTAGCACGTACATCAGTATGTAACATTGGACTGTTAGACTTCAAACATGAATAACAAGAATTTAGTATATAGAATTTAAAATGTACTAATTCTAAATTATCTGTGCAGTCAGATGGGGAAGTGTCAGTTAATGTACTTTAGGTCTTGCATAGCATAATTTTTGCATGATAAAATTTCTATCATATATAGGAAACAAGTATCTCTTGATCATAAATAGTTGTCCCAGGAGCATGTACATATATTTGTGAAATATTATCCTTTATTCCTCTATGCATACTGTGCTGTTGTGTCATTGTCCTGATAAGGATCAGGAGATTACTCTGGGTTTTAATTTGGTTTGTTAAGAACTAACCATTGTGAGCTCTCCCTTTCATTCATCTGGAATGAGAGAAAGACAAAAAAGAGAAAAAAGATAAAGGCTGATTGACTAGAAACTTCTGCTTATCTCTCCTCATACCCTGTTCATTGCTGTGGGTGCTGTGAGGCTGACACATAAATGTTTTTATGCAACAAGTGCAACAGCAATCCTCTCCCAAGAATCTTGACTTTAGGAGGCATAGCTTTTCTTTCTTCTTAAAACAAAAACCTTATGTGATATAAATACTGGTATATCTGTCACATTTATCATTTTGCATCTAAGCATCTATACAGACCATACCATGAAGGAAGATAGCAGGAAAATAGCAGTAAGATGAACTATTGGGGTTTAAATGTGATTTAGTGCTGCTGGCAGTTTCACTGTATGATTATAATCAGCATAACTTTACATAAAGTTGTTTATATTATCAGATATATAAAATTAGTTGGAACTTACTCATGTCCTGGACCACATGAGATCTCCAAAGCACGGGATCTCCTATATCTCCACATTTCTGGAACTTTATGTACAATATTTCCCAGAAGCAAAGAAGGACGGAGAAAGAAGAGAAAGATAGTTGTGGAACTTCTCAAAACTCAACACATATTATGGACAATCCAATTTGTAACCAGACAAGTGCTTGCAGAAAGAACACAACTCTTGTTAGAATACCTGAGGGTGCAAAGAGATAGGATCAATGTTCTCAGCCATGCTACAAAGCACTTACATCATCAGTCACCCACATTTCCTGTCATGGGAGAGAGGTACCTCAAGACTTTATCTATCAGTAACTTCATTTCTCCGAGTGCTGAGGATAACAGCATGTTCTTAATTAATAGATCTGCGACTGTAACTGTGCAGCACCCAGAGTGAACAGAACAGAAGGCTATTTAAAGAACAGAGAGGGATACTTTTCATTGTCTGTTGTGTTTTTTTTTTTAATAAATCAAAATTCAGCAGTTTGAACAAAACTATGAGAATGAATTTGTACTACAACTGCTATAATTGAAACAAAGCTTAAATCAGCTCTAAATATAAATGGAGAGCATGAAAACAGATTTTTTAAACTTGTTGAGTTTAACTGCTTGTATATTTTTTGTGAAAGCATTTTATGGCTAAGTTTCTTGTAACATTACTCTTCCTTCAGCTATCTGCTCTGCTGTGGCTACCTTTTTGCAGTGTGCCCCTTAAGGTGCCCCTTTATCTTTTCTGAATTATTTGTAAGGAACTCTGCTTCTCTTTTACACTTTTTTTTCCAGGAGGATCTCAGATGTGAAACCTGTGGAACATCTGGGAATGATAGAAATCCATGGAACTGCATGAAACACTAATTTTCTCCAAGCAATCTTTCCCAAATTATCCATACCTTTTACAAAGTGTTTCTTCTTGTTTAATCTTGTTTGAATCTTTTAGACTTTAGCTGCTTATAGTTATTACATAAATATTTACACTTATTATTTAATGTTTTTCTTCTCCCAGTTATCATTTGGTCTTCTCCCAAATTGTGTTTTACATCTCTTAGGGCAGCGGGAGCATTTAATTGTGTTTCTGCAGGGCTTGCTACAATCAGATTCATAAGTTTCTATAGCTATATATACATGACTCAAGAGTTCTCAAGTGTCTAGACCCAAGACCTGGTGGGTTATGATGCAGTTTTCTGTGTAGCCTGGTGACCTGGCAGAGACTCAGCACCACTGCAGTGAGATCCCCTTGCCCTTTCAGAGGGAATGGGACTGGAAGCCAATATATCAAAAAACAGCAGAGGAGAATGCAAATAGATAGGTTGTATTTTAGCTCCCCAACCTAGTTTGTTATGGTGTTGAAGAGAGTGCCAGTGCAGTGCCACCCTAAGACAAGGCAAAAAAACACAGCTCAAGGTATTTGTGAGGTATTTGAGAAGGCTTTTCCTGCCCAGTTTGGCATCATCTGGCCACATGTGCTGAATCAGTGAAGAAGTGACAGTATGGTCAATTGCCCTCCAGGTGAGCCCATCTGTCCAGCAAACAGGGATCCCAACTCTCCAGCCTTCTCATGAAACCACACAGTATGAATGCTTCCCCTCAGAGCATACCCTCTCAGATGAAACTAAGCTTGGAAAAAAAAGGTACAAACTGCATTCCTTTGCATCTGCTGTATGTAAACATGATGTAAGAATCCCTTGCTCTTAATGACTGTCTTTGCCATGGGACAAGAGTCAGCTAAAATTGGCATTTGAACTCTCCTCCTGGGTGGGAAAGATACATGAGTAGCTGTAGCCAATGGGGCGATGGCAGCTAATACTTGAAATTATAACTGTCTTTTTTGGCTGAAATGCTAGTAATTATGGTTAAATTTTCAGCCTTCCAACAGTAAACTTTATGGAAATGGGCATCTCCAAACATCCCTGATGGAAAATACAGGTTTCCTAAAGTGAGATGAGGTGAGAAAACAGTTTCTGCATGAATAATCACAAGAAATCCCCCAAATCTCCTGAAACCCCATTTTATGGTACTCAATTAACTTCTGTGCCACCAGACTTCTGCAAGAACTTTGTTAAGCCCAGCTTTCTGAAGCCAGTGCTGGAGCTGGTGTCCTCCCATGGTCTCTGAGAGCAGCCTGCCCACAGCAGCCTGTCTCCTCTCTTTGGAGCCACACTCCTGACTTTGTTTGACAGAGTGTTTGACACTGTTTATATTACTGAAGGAATACTCAGAACTACATTTGGTATCCTGTACTTCTGTATTAATTGCCACAAATCTGTACATCCATAGTCTTACTGCCTCACTGTCCTAACCTTAACCTAATGATACTCATTCTCTCATTTGTTACCAAGTTCCTTTTGCTAGAACTCCTGTGTTATCATCTTGCTTGTTTACCATCTTTCCAGAGTCTGTCTTACACTTTTTTGATCTCAATCTGCTTATGTAATTGAGAAGAATGGAAGAGAAAAAATTAAAATATTTGTTTTTATGTAAACTCAAAACTAAAAATAACATTAAGTGCATTATCGCAAAATAAACTTTAAAACTGTTAAAAAAATTAAAATATTTAAATGCTTACCATTTAATCTAACTTTACTTCAACTTCGGATTGTAGGTTTGCTGTAGAGGGCTTACAGCATTCATACTGTAAATAAAGGAAAGCCAACACCAGCAGGACTAGCACAAATGGCCTTACAGTCCAAAGCAACTCTACTTTGTACTCTATTTTGTCATCTCTATCTTTCATCTTTGTTTTCTTCTAAATTCACTTATTTGATCTGCAAGCACTTAAACTTCTCATAGTTTTCCGTATGTGAGACATTCCACAGGATCCAATGTTCTTAAATGCAGTGTGTTTAAGAGGCCCTGGTCCTTTTGAGCTGTTACACACACACTTAGCATGGGATATTGCAAGAGATCTCTGTGATTGGTGAAAAGTGAATTCTTTTAAAGGATCCTGGCCCTAAAATGTAAAAGCTTCAAAATAGGGCACAAGTACTACATTTGTTTTGAAAATGCTATGGTGTTGTGCAGCTAAATAGACATGATCTGTGATAGTGGTCATAACATTGCTATTCATGAAGTAATCACCATCATGTTTTCCTTATAAAGCTATATTTAACCAATATCCCTCATTAATTTATGCTTCAGCTTCTGGTTATTTTTTGAAAAACTTTCTCCCCTAAAGAATCATTCAGTGCCTCTTGGTCATTCCTTGCAATGTGGCAGTGAATTTGGACAACAGACTAAAGGGTGGAATTGACATAGAGAAATTGTCAGAAAAACCCCCGATCTACCTACATAAACATGCTGCTACATGAAGGCATGGGTTGTCTTTGTTCTGCAAGTTATGAGCTCATACGTCAACATGGGAAAACAGATGTTTAGATGAAAAAAATAATGAAAAGGCAGAATGAGGAACATGTCCAAGTTCCTTTGGCTTTTGTTCAGGTGTTCCATGGACATTGCTAATGGGAATCATGTGGAGTGGCTGATTATTATTGGAATCAGATGGCCTTTTTTGTAACTGTAAAAAAGGAAAGGAGCAATTTTACTTTGTATACACACATCTTTGATTTACTGGGCTTAGTTAAAATAGTCTTTCACTGCTTATTATGAGAAGGATAGAAGTTAACTGTCAGAATACACTTAATCCTCTCCTGTGGAAGAAAAAACTTGTATCATGACATTAGTAGGAGATCACCAGATCTCTTCTGTTCCTGCCTGTGACTATTGAGATGAAAGACCTGACTGTCTTGGCCTTTGCTCCTCAGGTAGTCATCTGTGCAAAATGGCAGCACTTTTTGCAAGTTTAATACAAACATAAGGTTCTGCTCAATGTGCAATACTTTGGAAAATCATTTCCTATAGTGTCCATTTGTTAATGCCTTCCAGGCCCAGTTCTTAGTCCTGACTGAAGTGCTGCCATGCACATTTACTTCAAGAGATGTGTTCTTCATCTTCTTCTGCCTTCATAACCTCCTTATGGTGCTGTGGACCAGTTACTTCATGGCCTATGATGTGATTTGTCATGTCTTTGGCTAGGAAATCCATGTATTAATAAAGAATAATTTTTTCGGGGACCTTCCCTTCCCTTCCCTTCCCTTCCCTTCCCTTCCCTTCCCTTCCCT
>WEIU01015618.1:46152-228230 GCA_013389925.1 Aegithalos caudatus
ATATTTGCTTTCTCTGATCAGAGTGTGAAATGATGTCCCTGCTCCAATAGGTAGATACCAAATATAATTTTTTTTCTATTGCTCTCAGTTTCAAAGACCAAACAGAACTTCCTGTCACAGGCAATAATTTTTATTATGGCCTTGGGATCCCATTTTTTTTCAGTTGCCATACAGTCATGAATCCTGATCCTCCTACACGTCTCCCATACAACCACTTTCAGATGCTATCTCAGGGCACAGTGTACCACGGAACATTCAGGTAGAAAATTATATTAAAGCAATCAGTTATATCACAGTCTTTAAACTGAGAGTTGCATGCAGCAAACCTTGCTAAGTTTTTTGAAAGATAAGAATCTGCAGCCTACAAGGGACTGCTGAGTGCTTGTGCAATCTGCAAGTTCACACTGAAAAATGTCTTAGGTATATCTATTAAAAGTAATTGTTAGATAATCTGATCTAAAGCCTCCTTGGCTTGTCAGATTGCCAAAAGATAAGTTTATAATATTACTTTAACATTATTTCATTTTATTAATTTCATTATTAAGTCATCTTTGCCTGAGACAATTCATACTGACCTTAAAATGAAATGGAAACAAATGGTGCCAGAAGTAAGAGTCACCAAGGGAAGGATGATGCACGGCTGTCATCCATTTACCCAGAGAAACAATATCAAGGGCTCGGTTGTCAGCTGCACAAAGGCAGGGCTCAGCCCAGCTGGGACTGCAGGGGAGCATTGCTTCAGGGAAAAAATGGTCCCCAGATTACTTGGGACTTAATATCTATTAGACCAGCTTTGCACTTCCCCAAACTACCAAGTTTCTTTCTTGGGCTTTGGGGATCATATGCTCCTACTCTAAATTGTTTCAAGAGGAGAAAATAGTTTCTCAATTTCTTACTTGAAGTTTGCCAGATTTTCGTTCTCTTGCTCCTCTTTGACCAACTGTGGTAACTTCCTAGTCTTCTGATATTTCTTATTTCTAGTTCTTTGGTTTGAAAGCAACCCTTTCCCTTTTGCCACCACCTCCTGACCCTAGCTGTCCTCAGCTCCTGGAAGTTGTTAGTGTCATGATGGCATAATCTCCATGGGATCTGGAGCAAAAGACCACAAGCCAGCAAAGACATACTTGGTCTAAAGTGAGTCTAGCAATATCTGATTTGTTACCAACTACACCCAAAATGTCCACATGTTCTTTTTATTTCTCTGACTGCCCAAAACTTCCTAGAGTGGTTGACTTCAGACAGTATATGGTTGCATTAAAACTCAGAACTTGTTTACTTGAGCATTTGATGCTTGTCAGTCAGCACTCAGAACAAATAGCCCAATGCTGCCCTGCAGAAAGCAGCTGAAGCCGCATTTGGAGTCATGGCAGCATTAAAAATCCAGTCAGTGACTGACAGTCTGGCCAGACTTGGAATGTGTGCTTAAGAGAAATTTCCTTTTGGTTCAACTCGGAGCATAGTTACTTCAGGGTAATGGGAACAGCAGAACTATTAGAGACCAAAGTTGCAAGAAATCTTTGCTTTACCATCCTACCAGGGAGTAAAGACTGGCCAACAGGGTGCTCCATCCTGCCAGGAGAGAGACTCTTCCTCTGCCACTGCCTGAGAAAATCCAGCACACAAAACTGAGTATAGAGGATGGGATTAGTTCTCGAGTGCTTAAAAGATGTAAAGCTACTCAAATGCCAGTGTTAAAGGATTTATATTCCCAGATGGCAGAGAATGAGCTCATAAAGTGCTAGTCATCACCTAAGGATGAAATCCATCTAATCTTAACAAGAGAAAGTATAGAGCTTCAGTGGGGGAAACTTCTAAGATTAAGCCTTTGCTCTCCTACTTGAAGGGCAGCTGTGTACTCGTTTACTGCACAGTCAGAGCATGTACTTACATAGAAAATGCCTTCATGTGACAAGGCTATAGGATAAGAAAAGAAACTCTGGATTTCTCTACCCTATCTCACTGTTCTTCTGCTCCTCTTTCTCTCAAAACTGGAGTTATACAACTTCTGCTACCCTTGGAGACTCTTTGGCCACAGGATAAATGCCGGTTGCGTTTTAACCTAAACTATGTCATATAATGAACTACTAAGAGCTGGTTTTAATAAAGGAATTAAAGAAAATGAGCCTGCTGACAGGCAACATGATGAACATTCTCAAATTCCTTCTACAATATTGATTTTATTCCAATTTCTCATTAAAAACATTTTCTTGTTGTATACATAAACTATTTCTGCAACAGCTGAAGTCATCCAGTGAGCCACACACAATCCAAATGTAAGTTCTAGGCCTCTGTTTTCAGCAAGACAGTTCTGTTGGATAGAAACCCTGGTGATGTCAGAGGTTTAATATTTCAATGCAGGAACAACATACAGACGTAAAACTGAAAGAACTTTGGAGAGACTCTGTGTAGTAATACCACCAAAGCAGTCAGCCTTGCATGAGAAAGTGAAGCAGTCAATGATTAATTACCCTCTCCTGGCACCAAATTTTTGACACCAGGATTATACCTCACTTATAAGTATAAAGAACAGGTTAGTCCAAAGGTAGGCATCCTGTCCTGACCGATGGAGGAGTTCTTTAGAAAACCTATAAGGAAAGAGAAGCATAAAATGGCTTGTCCTTGGTAGAGGTTATTTTTCTTCCAAGTTTGACAATCAAGATTTGAATCAACTGCAGTGTAAATGGCAAAGGCACCTGAGGGAGTCTGTCTTATAAGTGGGATATTGCTAAAGGAGCATGTGGGCATTCTTTTTAGGGAATATTTAATTTGAATACTGAGATTTGGGGAACAAAAATAGAGAAAATACAAACTAATTTCAGCTTTCAAGCTTGGGGTTTTTAAATTAAGAAGTAGTTATTTTCAAAGTATATGGTAATGGAATTCTGATTAGAATAAAATTGGAGTAATATTCCAATAATGAAATGTAAACATGAGAAAGGCATTTGTGAATAAACCAGTGTGTAGCTAGAACTTATTAATACTGTAATTTGTGTGGTAGTCTACTTGTATTATACTTTAGAGCTGAAATAGAGTATTATTTCCCAGATATGAAAATTCAAGGTGTATCTTAAGGAACACTTCAAATAAGGTAATAGAGAGCCACAAATAAAATTAACAGTATTCCTACATAATCACATCCAAAGATAATGTAGAGATTTCGAGGAAGATAGATGGAGACCTTTTCATTATTTTATGTGTTAATTGAATTAACACATTTGCTTAGAAATCAAAATGAAAATCATTGGCTTAAGATAAAAGATAAAATTAACTACACCTCTGAGAAAGATTTTTTTCTTAAGAGACTTTACTAAGACTAGAAAATAAAATATTTTTGACAAATTAATGAAAAAAACTGACAAAGACAGTTCCTGAGGCACTGGAGCGTGAAGAGCTGACATGCTAGAGGGCCACTGTGATATTTATAGTATCAAAAATGCTTTAATCTGAGATATTCACCATTATTGAAATTCAATAAAAAATAAAAAATAAAAAAAGAACTTTTTTTTGGTACCACAAACATATTGTTTCTCCCTTCAAGAAAATACTTCAGTATCTTAATCAAATGATAGAGTTAATTTAAAAGTATTAAGATTTGGAAAGCAAGTACTGAGCCTCACCCTACATTAATTATATTAATTAATTAATGCATTAATTATACTGATCAATAGAAGTTTTTTCAAAGAAGTTAAGAGCCCCCCATATTCCACAGTGTGAAGAAATTGAAGTGCTTGTGTTTCTTATGTATCATCACTGATAAAATATTTCTACAGAAACAGCAGCCATTCATTTAATGGATTTTACAACATCCTATAAGCCAACTTTGTTTCATGCAAATCTGCTGGAATTCCACTAGGAATGGAGCTTGTTCTGCTTTCTACTTTTTTCTGTTGGCTGTAGAGCAGCAGGTATCAGCCAGCAAACCCTGCAGAGCAGATCCTTTTGTAAGGCATGAACTGTGGGGCCAGTCCAACAGTCAGTGCACATGCAGTGCTCCCACAGTTGTTACTGGGCCACAGACCTGAGAAAGGAATGGAGCACTAGTTATTGCACAACTAGACTAGCTACGTAAATAGATATGTACTCTCCCTTCTACATAAAAGGGATTTTAGATTTAAATCATCTTGGGAAGAAAAAAACCTCAACCTAGAAAGAGCAGAAAAAGAAAATAAGGAACTGTTGCTGGAAAAGAGGAATTTTATGTTCCTAAGACGCCAAACAAACTATTCTATCTACACAGCACAGAACAAAGCCATGAAAAGTTACTTTTTTGGGTACTGAGAGCAAGAGAGACATGTCAATGTGGCATTATACTTGTGTCAATTTGTTAATAGAACAGCTGTGCCTCTGGCTCCAAGCTCTTGTCACTGCCATTGTCACTGCCCATGGCATCACACTCCATGGACCAGAGGAGAGACCTGAGATTGCACAAATACAACCAGCAGAATGCTGGCCAGATTTTCATGACCATAGCTGATGCTTATAAAAACACCCTGAATCAAACTTGAGGTTCCATTTCAGCAAGTTTGGAGGCAAATATTTTGTCTTGCCTCAAGATGTGTCTCAGACACACATTTGTAAAGCCTCTGCACCTCCGTATAGCAGAGAAAAAGCAAAATGAAGAGGAGATCAGTATAGTGAGCTGATGAAAACAAACCCAAGCAAATTTCAGCTTCGCATTTTAGGTTTATTTTGAGCCCTATTTTTTTATATTGGTTTCATACGTCAGTTAGATGAGGGTTAGGGGATTAGGGGATTCTTACTGGAACTCCTGAATATCTTGTATTACAGCTCTGGAAAAATTCCTTGGCTGTTTGCCACTTGTAACTTTCCAGTACAATGTTATGGTGTGACAGATGGATTCAATAACAGTTGCTAGCAATCCAGAGATGTGAACCACAGCGGGTCTGAGACTTAAGTGTCACCATAACTGTGCTGTCCTACGTGGTCATCTGGCTATAAAGGTGCACCATTCTGTTTTTTTATGGCCTCACAGCTCCTGGAATTAAATCATTTCTGTTCCTTTAAGTGTTGGAGAATGGTAATAGGTTCACAGATAATCCAAGATAGCATCAACTTGTGACCACAAACTTCAGCATAGGAGAAGGACAGAAAGGTGGGATACAGTGTTCTGCTGCTGGAGAGGCCCCACTCATTCTGTAAGGTAAATTTGCCTCATGCTCTCCCTAACCATCACTGGTGATGTCTGCCATCCTGGGTCTGACCTCCTACGTATGCTTCTGGCTTTGTTTAAGCTCTTATTTAATCTGGCTGGAAGCATGTGTCTGTCAGCCCATACATACTCTGCTGTTCTTCTGGGTGCCAGTGCAATATACTCAGGGTCTGCTGCTTCACCCTGGACTGCAAAAGGGGAGAGATCACCAGAACAGTACCCAAGCAAACCAAAACTATCAAGCAGCATTTTCTCAGCACTGTGAGACAGACTTGCTCTGTGCAGCTGCAGTGGTAAAACAGCAGTGAGGCAACAGAAAAGCAAAGGTTCTCAGTTGGCCTTCATTCCATGCTCCTGAGCCACTGCAAACACAAATTGAAAGGCTGGTTTAAGCCATTTTCTGCTAAAAATCAAGTTGCTGTTTTAAGAAACCAGGACCAGTTTACTGAACTCTTAGGTATTTTCTGTTCAGGACATGACCAAGAGTTGTTTTTTCATCTCTCACCTACATTTTCTTACTGGGAAGGCCATTTTACTTATTCAGCTTCATTCACTGCCATGTGAACTAGCTGTTACCACCTTCACAGTGTGTAGCCCCGGGGAGCAGGACTAAAACAACATTTATTTTATTCAGAAAGAAAGTAGCTGCTGAGGTGACTTTAAAAAAATAGTCTCTGAAGCTGTGAAAGCAAAAGGTCAACATCTAATTTATGGGGGCTTGTGATGTATGTGGAAACCTATCTCTATTCCCCGGTCTTTTATATTAGGCCAAATCTGATGCAGTTACATGGACTCTGCAAAAACACTCCAGTGATTTGTTGTTGTTGAGATGTTGACTATAGAACAGTTCCTTGTGACTTTGATGTGAACAAGCAAATATTTCAGCCAGCGTAGCAAATGCCTGTGTAAGGCTGATCTGCTCTGGGTTGTGCTTCTGCATGTTATGGGATGTGATTACTATAGAATTGCAGGACCATTGAGAACCAACTCACTGTAATCTAGGAGTAACAAGAGTGGTCTTAGAGCCTAATAGCAAAGGTAAAAAGACATTCCATGATTTGCTGATTGATTCCTCCCATTCCACTGTAGATGCAGACTTAGGCTAGACCATAGCAACCAGTTCTCCCTTCTATGTGGATTGTCTACATAGTTATCTACATCTATGGAGTACACATGCTGGGGGTACTGTGGCTGCCTCCCTGCCACGTGGGACATTCAGGATGGCAGCATGTATCTCATGTACCTGCTCTTGTGGGTGCTGCTGAGTGTGTTACAGACACTGAAGCCAGTTTGGGCTGAGCAGCCTGGGCACAGTGAGCTGTGCTGGACCTGGCAATTCCCAGAGTCACCCAGGGGGCTCTTATCCAGGCTTCCCCTCATGACAGGTTTCAGTGCAACTTTTTGTCTCAGAGACAACACAGGACCCTGGCTGTCTTCCTGCATTCCAATGGCACTGCATCCAGCATCTTGGCAGTTTAGGAAAGGAGTCTGGATGAGCAGAATTTATTGTATTTTCTAAGGTTTCTGTTAAAAGTAGCATCCCAGTCCCTCATCATTTGACATGAACTGGAAGTGGAACAGTTTCTCAGATGTTTCCTGATTAACCCTTTGGTTTCTGGTCACTTTCATAATCTGTAACCAATCTTCAGCTTCTCAAATGCCAAAGCAGCCTATGTTGCTACACAAAATTTGACTTTGCAGAGCTAGATATATATTTTTAAAGTAGAAAATTTTGAGGCTATAATTACTAAATGAACACATTTAAGCCACCATTTCTCAATGTTCATGCCCATTTCTCTTCCCTGAAAGCAGTGCCAGCTTTATTCACTAGTTGGCTCACCAATAATGGTGTGGCTGTGCCTGGCTGGTTGCTTCTTTCCATTGCCACAGCCTTTTTTCCTGGCAGAAGTTTTTGCTACAAAAGTCTGAATTTGCCCTGGAAGAAACTGGCAAAAAACTTGCATGAATTTAAATTTGTATACCTTGAGTTGCAGTGAACCAACCAACAACAAATTGAAAGCACTTTCACATAAACTGTAGCAATATCAGCTGCTAGCATTCCAGAGCCCTTCACTTCTGGAGTCAAAGGTGTCTACTTAAATTGCTAATTAGCTTTCTATTGTTATAATTTTTCTAACTTAAATACTCTTCTTGAAAGCATTTTTTATACCTGCTCTAGTTGCCATAGCATCCATCACCGCACAGTTCAGATGCTCTTTTGCCCCTGTTTCATTAACAACTATAATTTCTTCAGGAAAAAATCAGTTTTTGACAAAACAGAATTCAAATTAAAATGGCCCTAATAAAGGCTCAAATAAATTCCTTATCTGCTACCATATTGAAAATAGCTAATTCCTGGCATAGCAAATACATTGTGGAGTTCACTCTTCATTAAAAGCACAAGCAACCACAGTACCAGGATGTGGGTAGTCTTAAAGACTAACGTGTACATTTGTGCAGATACAGTCTTCTGGGAACCAGCTTGTTTTAATCATAAAAGAACCCTTCAAGTAAATTTAATGAGGAGTTGGTTGAGGAATTTATTCTGAAACTTTAAACTATGTGTAAATTCCTGAGGATCAAATTAAGTTGAAGGTAAATAATGTTCAGAATGGTGTTTCAGTCAAGGCTGCCTAAAAGCTGGAGTCTCAAAGATCCTGCTCAGAAAACATTTATTTTCCAGCTACAGACTTCCTTAAGGAGCCCAGACAGATGCCATATGTTGATGATAAAACATCTTTCACAATGTGACATTTGGAGCTTGCTCAAAAGATCAGTAATTTTTGTCTTTTCTAAGGTTGTCACCTTTAAGATAAATGCCAAACAGTTATGGACTGGAAAAAGAGTAATTGCCAATAGTTATAGGTGTCATCATTGATGAAGCATCCATAAGCAGATGTTTTGCTTTATATGTGGAGAAGTTCAGGATAAAAGAAACACTGTGACAAGGACAGCTGTGTCAAGGGTGCTTTAAAAGATCCTTGTACTCAGATCTTCTCTCAGTGACAGAATGTTTGGTCTACATTTAAAAAAAAAAAGTTGCACTTGAAGATATTTTATTTAATGATTTACCATTTGAATTGTATTATTTATTCGAAGTTCTGAAGTACACATAAACACACATGCACATAAATACAATGCCCTCTGTTTCCCTCTCTCATTTTCATAGAATAGAAACATAAAATGGTTTTGGTTAGGAGGAACCTCTAAAGGCAGTGTAGTCCAAGGCCCTGCAATTAGTAGGGACATCTTCAACTAGATCAATGGCCTTGAATATTGTCAGGGATGGGGCATCTACCACCTCCCTGGGCAATCTGTGCCAGTGTCTCACCACCTTTTGTATAAAAAATTTCTTCTATATATCTAGTCTGAATCTAACCTCTTTTATTTTAACACCACTACCCTTTGTCCTATGGCTACACATCCCATTAAAAATCTTGTCCCCATCTCTCTTATAAGCCCCCTTCAAGTATTGCAGGCCTCAATGTATTTTCCCTGGGTTTTCTCTTCTAGGGCATGAACAACCCAAACCCTCTCAGCCTGTCCTCAAGGAAAATTTTTTCTGCATGTGGTAGATCATTCACTGAATGGTGTTAGCAATATACATTGCCTGTGCTTGCCATCTGGACACCATCATTTAATGCACAATTCTTAGACAAAAAAGTGTCTCCTAATAGTGTCAGATATGCAGATGAAGCAAAGTAGACATCTAAAGGTTAAGTAAGTTGGAATCATAAGGTGCAGCTTGATAATGTAAGTGCTCGCTGGTATATCTCACAGATCTGCAATTTCAAATTAAATTTCTCCAATATTAATGGGGAATAAATAAGATCTTGTTTTACCTTCCCAAGCAGCATTTTTGGGTGGAAAATCTCAGATAAACAGACAAACTGAAGAAACATATACATTCAAAACATATCATTTAGGCATATCCTTAATGTGTGTTACTTTCTCATATACTGAGCTTATGCATATATGAAAATATATGGATCTTGTATGGTCTGAGACCTGGTCTTGTCTCATTGTCAGTATTTATACGGTGTTCAGAAAGTTCTCAAGCATATTGGAGGACAAAAAAGGGAAGGTGCCTCCAAGCTGTTGAAAGTGTTTCCCTGTGTCCTGGATATGCACCTGAATTACTCACAGAAGTCCCACAGAACTTGTAAGCCAACCTGCAGAGGAGGAAAGAAGTTCAGAGTAGGTGTAATGAGATGCTGGCAGATGGGACAGGAAGAAATACAGAAGGAGAAAGAGTTGGCTTCAGCTAATGGTCATGTTGTGGTTCTGCTGCAAGTAATCTGACTATGTTTTTCCTTTATTTAGGCCAGAGTCTTGCAAACTCTTGCATGGAGAAGCAACTTTATACACTTGAATGGTCCCATTCAATTCAAGACACAGGCTCATTACCAAATGACAAATACTGACACATCTTTAAGATTACAGCCTTACACTGTGAGTGAGCTTGTTTCTGGTTTGTATGTCACTTCACATGCTGATGGTTGTTAACAAATATCCATGATGCAAAAATGAGGGAAATAACACTATTTGATATAGGAGGGTAGAGTAATCCAGGAGGCACTGTTCTAATAGGAGGAGGAGCCTCAAAACTGTACAGCTGAAAGGGATAATGAGGCACCACTGGCTTAAAAAAGAGCAGAAACGTGGGATTTAGAGGTAAGAAATGTTTGAGCTACATAAAAGGCTCTTCCTATGGAATTTTCTGACAAGGATCTCACCACTGGAATGAGAACACGATGAGCATCATGGTGCTGAGAACTTGATAGTAAAAAGCACCCAAAAGGAAAATCATATGAAATGCAACAGAAACACTTATGAGAAAAAAGAGTTTGAAGAATATTTTCAGAAAAGGCAGGCATCAGATAATCAGGTCTGGTTATAAAATGCAGAGAAGTTACCCCACAGAGAACTTGGATTTTTTTGTTGGAAAAATCAAATATTCTGGATAAAAAGGCTCAGAGCTGAATGTTACTGCTTTTTCAACAGAAAAAAATATGGTGCTATTTTTTTTAAAGAAAAAGGTTCTATGTCCAAACATTTTAACTTAGTTGTAGTACCTTTTTCTTGTAGGAAGAATATTTAATCTGCCTAAAGGACAGATAAGCCATTGGGAAGTGGAGGTGGTAACTCAGAAAAATCAAATCCTAATTGGCTGCAGCATGCTACATGATTGCTAGAAGTTTTAATTCACAAAAAGGACTGCTGAGCATGGCATGGCGATCATAAGATTTCTGTTCCCATTTGGCTTCCTACTGAAAGTGTGGGGAAAGTCGAAACCCTGATGGTCACCCTACAAGAATAACCTCCCAAGCACTGACACCCCTCATCCCACCAGAATCACTAAGATAGCAGATGATAACTTTCACTAATATTTATTCCCTCCTGATGAGCAATAGGGCCAGCTCTGAAAGCCTGGCTTAGGGAATTTGCTTTTCAGTAAGGGTGACTGCGTTTGGGCAGCTATGAGGGTGCTGTCTCCAGCTACCCACACCACCTGCATGAATCTCCAGCCTGGGTGAGAGTTGCTGGATTGCTACCACTGCTACCCTGACACATTCAGTAAAATAAAAAATTGAATATCAGTTTATTGACATAATATTTATTACACATCATCTTGTAAACAACTGGAGTTCATCTGCTGCTTCACTGAGAGCTGACCTTTCCTTGCATCAGAGATGAGAGTCCCTATGAGATGGCACAGTAGGAGAGCTCATGGCTGAACCACCACAGCATCTCTAGGCAAAGTGTCCCCATTCACCAATCTGAATTCATAGTCTCAATTCTCATCAGGGATAGTTTTTAAATCTTACAGGCTCTCTTTCCACCACCATTTTGCTGTCACACGGTGTTGTCAGAATTAGCTATTTAATAGAAGTGCAATGTTCAGAAAGTGTTACTGTTTCAGTCTTCATGGTGATTTGTCTGTACTAGAATTGTATTTGTGATGGTAGTTTTATAGCATGGAATCCTGTTTACTACAAGTTTTGAATTGGGACCAGATGAAACTGTGAATGCTTTGAGCAAAAGTACAGTTGGAAAAACTCTCACCTTTTGTAACAAAGCATTAGAATAATGATATTTTTTCCTTTTATTGTAGGTCTTTCTAAAATACCTTATTTGCTTGTGTTTCCTGGCAGGCAGAAGTCCATGTCCCCATAGCATCATTAGCCATGCTTGGAGTGTAAGGACGAGCCACAGTTCTCCTGTGAGGTCCTCAGAACCAGACTATTCCCTCCCCCTTTTACTAAAGCCTTGGAGAAATCCTAAACAGCCCAACAGAGAACCAGCACTGAGGGACCTTCCAGACCCACAGGCTGTGAAGATCACACTGGTTTGTGGACTGTATCCTGGACATGGGAATGCCTCCATGGACCCACACCTTGAGGGTGATTTTCCTCTGTGTATAGGGAGCCTCCACAAAGCCATACACTGCCTACCTGCCACAGGGAGGTCTGCTTAATGTTCATATCCTTGCATAATGAGTAACTCCTGAATGTGAATGAAGTCAATTAACTCTATGGCTACAGTGCAGGGGACTTTCTAATGTTGACTTAAGCTATGTTGGAGGCAGAATGAATATTCTGCAGTAACCCTACAAGGCAGGAGATATAAAACAATTGACTCACAGCATTTTCTAAATGTTCTGATACCTTCTAAATGAGCTCCATCAAGACTGAGACACAGAGAACAGTTAATTGTGGTTGTCGAGACATTGCAAATGATCCTTCCTATGGCTGTTTTAATTAAAACACCTGCTTTCTAGTTTGTCATGTCAATATTGCACCTGTTTATTCTGTGCAAATACAAAGTAATGGTTATGAAAGAAAACCTTTTCCTTCTCTGAGCCGTTCCAAGTCAGCAAGATTAAATTGGAAAAC
The DNA here is from genome assembly GCA_013389925.1 of Aegithalos caudatus. Classification (NCBI taxonomy): domain Eukaryota; kingdom Metazoa; phylum Chordata; class Aves; order Passeriformes; family Aegithalidae; genus Aegithalos; species Aegithalos caudatus. The sequence goes on from WEIU01015618.1 coordinate 58,219, forward strand.
TCTATCTCAGCTTTCTGAGACTGCATATCTGTTCATTAGCATGTGCATGCCTAGAATATTCAAATTTGGTTTTAAGATGTGCATCTTTGCAGCTAGATAAGAAAAGATTTCCTATTGTTAAACACTTCTTTGATACCATCAGATTCTATGAAATCTATCTCTGACTTTAAAAGCAAAGAAATTGGAGGAGGTTATTTCTTCTTTCAATTTTCAAACATCATCTTTGCTATTTAGTCTATAATAACACTGTTCTGATACATAACGTAATATTCACTTTCCTTCTAGACAGAATTTCTTTCACAGCGTGTTTTGAATTATGTTTCTGTGATGTAGAGAAATTATTTTTCTTGGCTGAGCACCAGTTTATTTATTTTTTCTCAATATTGCTTTCTAGAAGCACCTCTGAGGGGCTTTTCCTGAGTGCCTTGCAAGCTCTGTCAGCAACAATACCAGAGGGCTTTCCAATTTTGTTGATATGGGGCAACTTTTGGGTTTTGTGCTAGTCTGCAGTTAGAGATACCCTTGAGTCATGGAGCATCCCTCAGCATCTCTTCCATGTGTAACAATCACGGGTTTCTGTCTTCCCACAGCGTGGCTTTTGGCAGTGCAACCTGGCAGAAAGCAGTCCCAGTACAGCTCCTTCCTCAGAATTTCTCTGGGTATGGGCTAGGGAGTCTGTGTAGCCATACTTCTTTGGGTCCACTGCCTCCTGGGAGATGCATTTATTTCATTCATCTTGCTTTGGGCACTAAACAAGCTCAACAGTACAGCAAAGATGACACATGCTAGCTAGAATTTAGATTGGAAACAAAGCTCAGAGGTGCAGAAAACAGTGTAATTTATTGTAATAAATACTCTACTCATCATGTCTTAGATTCCTAAGATTTTGGCTTGCTGCCATGTATAGTGTTGAGAGGAACTTCTATGTGCCCTTAGGGTTACCTCAATTTGAAATGTAAGCCTTGCCTGGTATCCTGTCCACCAGGATAGGGCAATGACTTCCTAGGAAGCCCCACCACCTTCTCAAGCCTGTTTTCTTTACTGCCCTCATTCTTGATACTTTTAGTTTGGGATTCAGATATAAATGTTCCTGATGATTTCAGGCAGAGACACTGGAAAATATCGAACTCTTTTCCTCTTGCTTATCCTGATGATAGGTGAATCTTTTGAGTTTGTTCTCTCCTCCTTAAGGCAGACACAAAACCTTCTTTGTAGTACTACTGCCTGGAAACTCATACTCCTTTGGCAGTAGTATCTTCCTACTAAATATATAAATGATTGTAAACAACTTCTGCAAAAGTTTGATACGTAACAAGTTTAGACTGCATACAAAGAAATTAATGTAGACATCAAACTTGGGAAATGGTTACTTTTTTGGAGTTACTTGTGAGTGCAAATCTCTGTCTACATTTTAAATTGAATTTCTGTGACTTGAGTTTCTTTAACTTTGGGCTGGGGAGATTTTGCACAGTAAATACTTATTTTATTTTCACCTTCAAATATTTGTTGCTAACAGAGAGTGGATTGATATTTTGTCAATATGTGAATACACCAAGCTTGGGTGAGAACCACTAGGCTACAGATTTATAACAAGTCATGAGAGTATGGATTTATTGGCCTAAACTTGGTTGCACATCTTTAGTCTTTGACTTGCCTTGTGATTTGCAGTTCTCTGTAACAGGTATCACAGCTCCTTATCCCAATGAAAAACAGAGGCCTCAAATAGTCACAACTCCAACAGCCTTAACAGATTATTTTGAGGATCTGAGAAAAACCTAGCAGAATTATCCACTGTGTCTCATTCAGAAAAGAAAGGAAGTATGAGTGTGTTTAAATACTCATTAAAATCTGGACATATAATTTCAATAGTCTTTACTGAATAGACAGAACTTGTCAGTCAGAGGGCATCATTTTACCTCTGCAAAAGTATGTAACTCACCATGCCACAAGTATTTCAAACATCTGCCTTTCCACCTATCACTTTTGGATACTTTTTAGATTTTAAAAAAACCAAACTTATTTTGTCACATGGTTCTGAAGCAGTTTGAAATGGATTTGCTATTACTCACAGCTGTTACATTTGGACTGTTTCAAACTCATTCAAGTTTATTTCTATAGCAGTGATAGAAGTCAAGGAGAGCTTTTCTGTAGTCCTAGAACAATTTATGAACAACTTGAATTGCTTCTTGAATTTCAGGTTCTATGGACTATGCTTTAAAATCACTGTCCTTGATGTCAGTTTCTGGTAAATATGTCTTTTCACATTTTATTGTGTATTAGCTACTCACTGTGTATCAGTGTCAGTCTTGGAAATGAATGTCTCCATATGTCTCTTGTGAGAAGAGATTTTAATATTGGAAGAACCAGAAAGAACTTTTGAGAAATACTTGTTTCTTTAATACACAGAGGTCTACTTTTTTATTTTCCTTTTTTTTTTTCAAGTAGTGTTGATTAAGGCAGTCTTAATAAAAAAGAGTTTGTCCTCTGTTGCACTAAATTTCTCTCCACATACTCAAAACTATAACATTTTATTCCCAATTCAATTGGCTTTGATACAAACAGTTGAGAAAAAGGAAGGTGTTATTGGTTTGTGTGTTCAAATAGTCAGGTGAAAGAAGACACACAGCAATTTTCAAAGCCATTTCTTTCTTGTAAGTAACATATTGGTTCAGAAGGGGTCTTTAAAAGTCCTCTAGTACAACCCCCTTGCAATGAACAGGCACCTCTTCATCAGAGGTTGCTCAGAGCTCTGTTCAATCTGACCTTGAATGTTTCCAGTGATGGGGCATCCACAACCTCTCCAGGCAACCCGTGCCAGTGTATAACCACCCTCATTATAGAAGAATTCTACCTTACGTCTAATATGAATCTACCCTCTTATAGTCTGGAGCCATTACCTCTTGTTCTGTTTCTACAGGCCCTACTAAAAAGTCTATCCCTATCTTTCAAATGAGATCTCTGTAAGTATTGAAAGGCTGGAATAAGGTCTCCCTGGAGCCTTCTCTTCTTCAAGCTGAACAACCACGATTCTCTCAGCCTTTCAGTAATTTTCTTTGGCCCTCCTCTGGACTCACTCCAACAGGTCAATGTTCTTCCTGTGCTGGGAACCACAGAGCAGGACCCAGAACTCACCAGAGTGGAGTAGAGGAAAGAATAACCTCCCTCAACTTGCTGGTCACTCTTCTGACACAACCCAGGATACAGTCAACTTTCTAGGCTGAGAACACACCAAGTCTGCTCTTCCCCATGTACATTTCTGCAAGAATTACATATTTTTGAAATTAATTCCACCAATCCTTGTCTCTACTTTGTGATCATTTGCATAAGTGGAAAGGTCCTGGAATGGATAATTTGCCAAGACACAGGAGGTGAAAGGGATTAATAAATGGCCATCACTTGTGACAGAGTGATGTCACCAGTGGAGAGATCTGTGCTGTTCAACTTGTTCATGCATGATTTGGAAAAAGGAATAAACAACAAAGTGACAAAGGTTGCTGATGAAGCATGGTTATTCAAAATATTTAGGATGAGCACTGCCTGGTGAGCTGCAAAAAGATGAAAAGCCAAGGGACCTGGGAAATAAATGCCATATGAATTTCAGTGTGCATAAGTAATGTGATTTGCGTGGAGAAAGAAATTCTAACTCATACAAGGGCTCTAGGTTGACCATTGCTTTCAGAAACAACTAGATTATGGTATTATGATTGACAGTTTCATGCAAACATCTGTTCCGTGCTTTATGGTAGTTGACAAAACATAAACATTCATGTTAGAAGAAAGGATTTATGAGGATTGCAGAGGGTCAACAAATATAATCAAAGGTAGAGAAAACTTCCATAAAAGAAACAACTCACTTTGTTGAAACATCCTTATGAAGAAATAGCAACTTTTGTGGAAACTATAAATAAGGTTTACCAAATCACCACAAGGAAAAAGTTTTAACTGTTCACTGTCCCTTTACATGCTAGAAATAGGTCTAAAAATGCAGTTAATGGGAGCCAGGTTCACAGCAAGCAATAGGACCTGATTTTACACAAAAATGAGATGCAGATCTGTGGAACTCCTTGCTAGGGATGTTGTGGATTCAGGAAGTCTTTTTATGTGCAAGGGAAGATCTGAAAAATATTTGAAAGGTAGCAAGACCAGCTGTGTGTTTCTAAATATTGAAATAAAAACAAGTTAGGAAAGTTCCCTGAGATGAAAAGTGACGTAAATGAGGAGAGTATTAGAGGGAAGATGTCACATGTTTGTTCTGCTCTCATTCTTATCTAAGCATTTGCTTATGAATAGTGTTTCTTCTGGTTTTTCCTTTTACAGATAAACATTACAACGTTGCTAACAAAATGCAAGCTTTTCTTTATGAGGGAGCAGTTAGAGAAAAAAAGAGCAGGGAAACCACCAAATTATTCTAATAATGAAAAATGATATTAAGAGATGAAAGGATTGAAGGGTCAAAAACATAGAGGATGGAACAGCAAGAAGAGTACTTTGAACAATGCCAGCCATTCCCAGAAGGTACTCAAGAACCTCTGACCAGTATGAGGGCTTATTTCCAACTAATTCACCAGAATTTCCCATGAACCCTCTGAGAAAGAATAGTTTGGTCAAGTCCAAAAGGGGGACAATAAAGAGTCAATGCCACACAATGATGACTTGATGGGAGGGGTGTGAATAAAAAAGTGAGAGAAAATTTGTACTCAGAATTAAGACAATCATGAGGAACAATCAGGAGCTGTAGTTTGGTACACTTGCTACATCCCAGCATAACTGTTTCTCTGCTGCTGCAGAAGGCACATCAGTCAGGTCAAGAACATGCCTTTCACTACTTCTCCATATAAAATTTTCCAAATTAGGTGACCATTGAGATGTAGCCCAGAGAACAGGATGACCCATGAGATTTCTTTGACATCTTTTGGTATCAAGTGCCAGATGTAGAGAATATTTGTAAAGCCAGGTACATTACAGCAAGATGAAATTGTCTGACAATCAGCAGACATTTCCTCTGTTCATACTGATTCATGAAATGACAGTCTAAATACTTACATGTATTTTATTCATTGTCAATTAATCATATATCCCTGGCAAGAGAAAACATTCAAAACCTTTTTGTATCAACTTATATCACGTACATCCTGCTAAGAATACTGTCCCAGTTATAATCCTGGCCTCCACATGCTCCACTCTTGTTTTCTTAGTTAACTTCTAGTGTCAGTGCTCTTTCACTTTTCCTCTTGTTTCTATTATACATGAAAATTTATCCATTATAATCACAGAGAGATAGAATGTTTTGAGTTGGAGGGGACCTTTAAAGATCATCAAGTTTCAACCCCCTGCCATGGGCAGGGACACCTTTCACTAGACCAGGTTGCTTAAAGCCCCATCCAGCCTGGCTTTGAACACTTCTCCAGGCAACATTTTCCAGTCTTCCACCACCCTCATTGCTAAAGCTTTCTTCCTTGTGTCCAATCTAAATCTATGCTCTCTCAGTTGAAAAGCATTGCTTATTTAACATTAGAGATGTTACTAGATATTCCCACTAAAAATACTAGGATTTTTGAAACAGAACAAATACGTAGCTTATTACACCTAAACACACAGTCAGTAGTTGTGTAATCACTCTTACCCACCACAATAATAAAAATAATCCACTTTAAGATATATAAGTAGCCATTTACTTTCCGTAGTACCCTACTGAATATATCAGTGCAGTACTGAGTGTGGCATTTTCAGTAGGTATTCTGTTTTCAGGCTGAAAATACTCCCTGAGGAAAATTGTGATTTGGGCAATCAGTGTATGTTAGAAGTTCTAACTCACATTCTTTCTTTCATTCTGGCAGCAGACAAACTCCTGAAAGATTCAGGTTTATTCATATAAATTGCTAAGATCCAACCAAACTTCATGCTAATTATTTTTATCTTTTCCCATAAGCCTGTAAAATACTGTCATTCATAAATGCCAGTTGGAAACACACCTTATGTGAGATCTCTAATTCACCAAGCTGTAGCACCACTGTTCAGAATTTGAGAAGATGCCAGCCTATGGGACCACAGCACAGCTGTAGCAAGAAATCTCTTTGTGACTTTTTACTATTGAGAATGCAAGGAAATTTCATGCCAAAAGGACATGTCTAGGAAATACCTCTCAGAATTCCTCTTCAATCAATTCACCAAATGTCTCCCAGAGACTTTTCAATACCCATCAGTTACTTTTAACTTGTGCATCAATATGGGTGACATCAGCCACGGGAGCAAAAAAAAGCCTAATGCAGTCTCAAGTTCCTAAATGTTGTTATAATTATAGTGGTTCCCAGTATGAATCACAAATATGAATAAAATGGAGCATCTCAGTTTCTGACATAACCTCAGGTACTCACTACTGGCTGGTTGCTGCTGTGCTGCTGTGCTGCACATCTGGCCCCTCTGAGCTGATGCAGGGGGAGGAGTGTGTGCCTGGCACCCTCTGCCCCAGCAATGAGGTCACAAGCCCCCGAGGGCAAAGGAAAAGCTGCCAGCTATTAACAGGGCAGAGAGCATTAACAGGACAGGCACGTAACCCAGTGTGCTTGCTTCTATACAAAAAGGGAGAACTCGGTATCTCTAGCTACCCTAGCAACCGTGTTCATTAAACTATTATTTTCCTAATTTTAAGGATAAAAGCCAAGAACTTCCATTGATTTCAATGGCAACCAAGAAACTTGGTGCGGTTGAAAGTCTTTAGGTGCCAGAAAAGCTTCAAATATCTGCCTCTAAAGCTCAGATCTCTAAGTGTATTTAAACACCAAGCTCTTGGGTAACAGGTACCTCTTCATTTTAAAATCTGTTCCTTAAAAACTTGTATGTACACACTCTGGGGAAGAAGAGACGTGAGACCCATGGGTTGTGACATGTCCAGGAGACTTTCCCACCCAAAACTGCTCCATGTATTTTACTGCAGTGGCTGGCAGATTGCAGTGTTTCCTGATGATTGGACCAGTCATTACTGGTTATGACCAATCTTCTCCCCCAGTTTCTAAAAATAAGTATGTCCCACAGGATACTTTTTGACTACACAATTGTTTTTGTCTTGGTATTTCTATTTCCCCTATTTTTATTTCTTCTCTCCTTCCCCCATTGTACAGTAAGTGCCTTCTAAATGCCCTGCAACTCCTTCTGCTCTGTTCCCATTGAACCATGGCAGAGATTTACCCCAGGATTACCACTCTAGGTTCTTCTTTGGTACAGCAGTTATTTAGAGAGCAGAAAAGCCACTTGTGCTCCTGAGAAGCCGCAAAGACCATAGGGTGCCCTCTGTCCGTCTTTCCTGACAGAACGGACGTGGGTCAGACACAGAGCAGCCATGAGCCTTTCCCCTACAAGGCATTCCATGTTAGTCACAGGGTGATGGACTTGGCACCAAGAATGAGAGGAAGGCATTGTTACAGGAAGAATGTGCACTATCCCATAGGTCTCCATACCACAAAAATAAGCCACTGAATATCCACAGTTGATATAACATCAGGCTTGGCTCCCTATGGGCTTTTCAGTGAGGTAATGGGAGTTTATTCTTTGCTTGTTGTTGAAGAGAAAAACAGAGACAGGCATGACACAAAGGACCCTTGTGGTCAGGGCTTATTTTAACATCTGCATCAATGTCATACTTGAACTGTCTTAAAAGTGATTATTTTGTTGTCCTGTGACTACTTTACCTCAGACTCTTTGGCCTAAAGTCATAGAGGGACTGAAAACTGAGTTCCTGAACTTTGTTTCTCTCTATGCCAACTGTAGCTCTTGGCCAGTTTAAAGACTTAGCATGTACCCCGTGCTTTGGGAGCTGAAAAATTGTCCAGAATAATGAGTAGATTTAGTAAAAATAGGTCAACTAATAAATAGAAAAGGAAACACTGTGGAATGAAGAAAAATATGCTCATATGCTTGAGACTTTTTTTAAGTGCTAGTGAATGAGGGAGTCAATGGTTGAACAGAAGGGCATGAGCTAGAGGGAGCCATGGGACAAAGTGAACCACAGTTGAGCTGGCAGCTCAGAGCAAACAAGCAAAACCAACCCTTCTTACAGGATTTCAGATTGCAGACAGGTTAATAACATTAGTCTCCTGTTTAGTTGTTCACAGAAATTAAGGCATCTTCTTAAGTTACAACTCTCATGTGAGAATGGAAGAATTTTCTTTCAAAACATGTATAAATTTACCTTATATCAAGGGCAGAAAATGAAGGTTTGCACTTGAAATTATGAATTAAAGAAATGGAAACAATTACTTTTTTCCTTTACACTTCTAGTTCAAGGCAGTCAGATCAGGCTAAATTTAAAATAGTCAAAGGCTGTTGGGTTTTTAATGTGGACAAGGAAATGAAAAATACAGTTTCATATGGAATGAAGTATTTTATTCACTATGGACAAAAATATTTTCTTTAAATGCTGTGAGTATATTACAAGCAAAAATGAAATGGTTTGACATTCCAAAACAGAAGTTAATTTCCAAATGAGCAGCTAAAATAACTATTTTGCCAGGACTTTTTCCATTCTTGACCTTCCCATGCACTGAAAAACTTGACAAAACCACAATGCATTTACAAAGTATTTGAAGGTTATGAGTACCTTCTGTTTTTCCATAGAGAAATGTGGGCAACACTTCATCTAGCTTTAGTATTGAGAAGAGTAGCCAGCAGTGAGCCCAGGTGGCCAGGAAGGAATCCAGACCTGTATCAGCAATAGTGTGGCCAGCAGGACCAGGGCAGGGATTGTCCCTCTGTACTGGGCACTGCTGAGGCCACACCTCGAGTGCTGTGTCCAGTTCTGGGTTATCTACCACAAGGAGGACACGGAGGTGCTGGAGTGTGTCCAGAGAAGGGCAACAGAGTTGGTGAAGGGTCTGGAGCACAAGTCCTGTGAGGAGTGGCTGAGGGAGCTCTTGTTGTTTAGCTTGGAGAAGAGGAGACCTGGGATGGACTTTAGCATGCCCTGCAAATCCCTGAAACAAGGAGGCAGCCAGGAGGGGGTTGGATTGGTCTCTTCTCCCAGGTAACAAAGTGACAGGAAAAGAGGAAATGGTGTCAAGCTTGGGAGATTCAGGTTGGACATCAGGAAGAATTTCTTCCCTGAAAGGGGGGTTAAGCATTGGAGCAGACTGTTCAAGGAGGTGGTGGAGCCACCATTTCTGGAAGTGTTCAAGAAATGACTGGAATTGGCACTTACTGCTACCATTTTGTTGGCACGGTGGTGTTCAAAGTTTGGACTTGATGACCTTGAAAGTCTTTCCAACCTTAACGATTCTATGATTCTACAAGACCAAACTAACACACAGATGTGTAGCAGGGTTGCACTTAACAAAGACATAAATCTTTTCTTTTGGGTCTTATCCTTCTGTTACCTAAACAGAAAACTCCTCAGTGCTTTCACCATCCCTGTGACTGACAAAGTGTCAGAGAGAAAATGTGACCTCTGCAGTGCATTCTTCTTGAATAAGGACAAGAAAATCTCATGTAACATTAGTTTCTGGAAAATGAAACAGTATAGTTCAGCTACTAGAGAAACTGTGCCTTAGAACAGTGTGAATTTCATCTTTGCCTTTCATGTCAATCTTCTTTTCTGTAACACTGTAAATCAGTCAGATCACTCTCATACCTCATTATGTTTCCATGGTGATCCTTGCCTTCAAAGTTAAAAATTATTGTTCTGATGTTGGAACTTGTAAAGAAAAATCCATGTATAATTGCCTACCTGCAGTTATGTGCTTTGTGTATATGAAGGTAGGTACCCCAAAAGGGTATTCATTCACATTTTTTCTAGTTTTTGTAGCTGAGATAGTACAGAGCTAAGCCCCTTTCTCCACTTATTGCTAATAACTCCAGTTAGCATGTGCATCAGTGAGTTTTTAAAATACACTACAATTTGTTGCATCTTCAAAATTACCAGGATATACAATCCCAAAGCGACATGCTAACAATTCATATGTATGTACTCAATAGCAATTTCTGTGCTTAATATTTTCTCATGTTTGCTAAGCTGTTCAGGGAGAAGGAGATATGCTGATGGATTGACTTCATTGATGCAGGATGATATTTGTGACAAGCATGTAGAAGAACAGTGTATTTTGTAATGGAGCCTTTTTGGGAAATTAAGGCAATAGGCATGACAAATCTGTAAAAATGCTCACTTACCTGCACTCCATAGCTTTTTCTTAACTAGCTAATGCAGCTTATGGATCCAAGGTGCATCGTTTTCACAACAGCTGGTAGTAAATGTGCTTGATTATCAAGTGACAGAAGCTTTATAAAAATGTAATTCAATGTTTGTTAGAATTCTAAAATGTATTTCTTTAAATGCAGAGTAATTCATCTTGGTTTTTGTCATTACACCTCCTGGAGTTTCATCCTGGGTTTCATTGCATGAGGATCATGCAGTGTTATAAGCCTGTAAGTAGAATGCTGCACCAGCCCAGTTCTCCAAGGCAGCATTCAAGCTTTATGCACCCTATGGCAGTGACTTCTCCTGGAGCTCTCCTGAGCCATTCACTGCCTGGTGACTTCTGGAAAAAGGAGTGGGGATCCTACAGAAAAGAGCCTGTTTCTATGCAGAGCCCACTATGACCATCCCTTGTACCCTGACCTCCCTGTGCAATACAAAATTAATAGAAAATACAACAGAAAAAAAGAGCAATCTTCCATCTGCTGTGGTTTCCTTTCTTCCTGCTTTTCATTCACCTGTCATTCTTCCCCTTGCAAAGCTCATCTGGATGGCAATTGATGCTCTTTGATACTACCTTGATTACCTCTGAGCTCCAAGGACATAGAGAGTCTCCTTGATCTGCAGCACCTCAAGTACAACTGACAAATAGTGCGGTGAATACAGCTGTCAAAATTTAGCGAGACTGCCATGTTTATGCTAACAGACTTTGTTACAGAAGTTCATAATTTGGCTTTTTTAGCTATTTTTTTTTCCATAAGAACAGCAAAATAGTGTCTTAGCAGTAGGCCTGCTTTCAGTGAACCTCAAGTACTTGTGCTGGAGTGAAACTTTACACCAAGTGGATTGACGATTTAATTATTAATCAATTAATTAATTTGTAGGGGAAGAGAACAGGAAAAATATAATACAAAAAGGCAGGCTGGATGGTTTAAGTTTGCTCATGTTAAAGCAACTAACACCAGGATCTTAAAACAAGATTCATCAAATTAGCTAAATTATATATGGCATTTTTAATTTTTCCTGATATGAAGTAGCATGCCTAACTAACAATGAAAGGAAACAGCTCTTTGGAAGCCAGTGAGGCTTTTCCTGCTCCCATCTTACTCAAAAAGAAAAGAAAGTGCTCTCTCTCCAGCTGTAGCAGGATTAGCTCCTTATCTGGTGCCCGTATTTAATTTTCTGGTTTCATAGAAAGAAAGCATGACAACCATTCACTTAGCCAGAATAATGTGTAGAAGGCTCTGACATTTACTTGTAAAAGATTAAAAGTATTTCTGAAAGCACAAGTGTAATTCCAGTAATTCACATTATAAATTGAAGTAAAAGCTTTTAATTCTTTTTAAACACCCAAACTCTCAGTAGAAATTTTAGCATTACTGTGAAAAAAAATGTGAGAAAAAGAAAAGTTGCACTTTCCTGAAGGGTAACAGAAGATTGTAAGAAAAGTCCTTGTGGCTGTGTTACCCTTTTCTGATCTGAGATTAGCTCTGTGCTCACACAATTTACAAACAAGAAGACTTATTATTAGGACCACTTAACAGAGATTCACATGCACAAATGTGTCTGTAGTGGAAGCAGTTCAGCTGCTGTACTAAGTCTCCAAATGCTGATAGAGCTTGCCTCTTCAGGTTGACATCAACTAATGGCATTTTATTTTCAAGTGACTTTATTCCAGTGAAAGAATGACACTTTCCTCTTTCCTGGTGGCATACAAGTGGAAGAAACAGAACAAATGATTCTAAACAAAACAAATGAAATGAGAGGCCTCAGCTGAACAAAAATAGGGGAGAAGCACTTAAACCTCCAGAGGGAAGAGCTGTGCTGTGGTGGTTGATCTCACTGTCTGTGTCAAGGTCTGCTTTGTTCCAGGCTGAGGAAACACACAGAAAGTGAAAGCCACTCTCCTGAAGAATTTATAGTCTGAAAGGACAAGGCAAACAGTGAAAATGGATGGTCTGGGTTGTCAAGACCAGTGCATGAAGTGTAACACTGTAACCTCATCTGCTGTGGAATCAAGAGACTGCTGGGCCCTGCCATGGCCCTGATCAGGAGCAGGATGTGGGTTGGCGCTGGGCACATCGGCGCCACAGACTTAACAGGCTCTACAGAGCTGGGCATTATGGTCTGCTTTCCTGGGCAGGGAGAATAGGAATATAGGCACAAGTGAATTTCAGCTGTAGGCTGAGATGCTCACCTCCATTCTCCTCATTCAAAAGAATGGAGAAGGGAATATTAATAACTCCACAAAATCATTTTGGCTAGCTTTTCACTTTTCAACTTCCCAGCTGAGTAACCCAGCAGGACTCTTTGTAGGGCTCTTTATTTTTCTGAAACTGGCTTCACAGATGCTTTTTCTTTTTACTTCTTGTGACCTTCAGCCTTAGTGCAATAATACATCTTTATTGAAAGACAGTTTTACCATTCTCATTCCTCATTCTCTTCCAGCATCCAAAAGGTGAATGCATCCAAAACGAATTGAAATTTCTTTCCCAGTTGGATCTTACAACAGTAATAAATGAGTTACCATCTGCATTTCTAATTAAAAATCCAATTGGTGTAATGTAATGAGATTTCTAGATGCAATTAGCAACTGCTGGGGGTCTCTTTATAGAACCAGGACTACAATTATGAGGCAAATAGATTGTATCATATGCAATGAGGAGCTTTTTATAAATTTTGTGTCCTTAGCTGGATGGATTCACAACAGGGAGTTAGACACTTTTAGATACTGTCATCTACTGAAATGTAAAATTCAGGTTAGTACTTGGGTTTTGTGCACAGCTCAGGGCAGAATAAAATGCCCATTAGGGTTCATTGAGCTTTCAAAACCATGCCTAACTTCTGGAGTTTTACATTTAATGCAGAATCTAAGTCCATATGTTTGTGTTTTCATCACAAACACTGCCTTAAGAATAAATAGTGGAGAGATTTACTTTACTCAGAAGTAGAGCTGATAAAAATGGTGGAACTTTTTCAGGGGAAAAAAAATTAACCAGTTTTTAAATGGTCAGTTAAAAATTAAAAGCCACAAATGTCTTGAAGCTATTCAGGCATACCTTCTTCTAGATCAAATTTTCAAAACTTTGTTATAGCTATGACTTATAGTTCAATGACCCTTTACAAATTAGACTTCATAAAGAGTGAGAATGATAGAGAATATACTTAAGAGCCTCTTTCTCTGCCTCCCATTTCTCCATGTGTATATACATGCACAGCTGTACTCAAAGGCTTGGATAAAAGTCTTCTACTGGGGTATTGCCGCATGTCCAAAGCATTTCCATTTTTCAGACTTCAAATGGTGATGTTTATAATAGAAAGGCACTCAGCAGAAAATGCTACTCTTAGCCAGCAGCACTGTCTTATTCACCACATTCAGTGCAGTTAAAAGAAAACAAAGATCATCAGTATGACCCAGAATCTCAGGTTGCCTGGATATCAGGTTTCTTGGGGGCAGGCCTGAGAGATGTTCTCAGGTTCTTTCAGCTTGTTTAGTCATCTGTCTCTCCAAGTATGTGGGGGCACCTCTTCCCTTTTTCCAGGGCTACCATGTCGTCAGGATCTTGCAAAACAGGACAGTGCCTGTGTGGGACAATTTTCACCTGTACCTGTGAGCCTATTTTCTGCTTCCTAATTTCTGATCCTTAGAGGAAAGAGAAATTAAAGGAAACAAGTTGCTTAAAGAGCATGTAAGAATTCCATTGCTACCTCACAATAATACCAAAATTATTTTAGCTCTCATGATACAGTAACAAAGGCAACAGAAACAATTCTACAAAATGCATTTTAATGCAAATTTCTGTATATTCTTTGTCAGAAAACATAGGATACTTGATAAACTTCTTCTAGCTCGTTGAATCTGAAGAATATCCAGACATTTTCCCTAGATTTTATTTTATTGCCAACATGCCTATAAAAGCTTGACATCCCTGGCCAAATTTAATTCTATCAGGTATTTAGTTTTCCTAACCTGATCCATGACTTCTCAGACAATTTCTTTATATTCCTTCCAAGTTGCCTGTTCTTACTTCCACTCTCTGTCGGCTTTCTTTATTTGTTTGAGCTTTGTCCAGGAACTCCTTTCTCATCCACACAGACCTTCTGTTTTTGCCTTCCTCTGTTGGGAAGCTCACTCTGGGGCTTAGACCAGGTGATCCTTGAATATTAACTGTCCTCCTTGGCCCTTTTCCCTCCAGGCTTTATCCCATAGTTCTCTAACTAGTAGATCTCTGAAGATGCCACCGTCTTTTCCACTGAAGTGAGATTGCTGTGCACCCTCCTCACAGCAATAAGGATCTAAGGATCTCCCATTCCTGATCACTGCGTCCAAGACTGCCTTTGAGCTCCACATTCTCCACTTGCACCTCCTGGTAGGTGAGAACAAGGTCTAGCATAGCACCTCTCCTCATCACCTTCTCTACCACTTGGAGAAGGAAGTTATCATGAGTGCATTCCAGGGACATCCTGGCTTGCCTGTGCCTTGCTGTGTTGTCCTTTCAACAGATGTTGGGGTGGTTGAAGTCCCTAATGAGGAGCAGGGCTTGTGTACATCATGTCCATTGCAATCAATTAAATTTACACGAAGCTTGTACTTGTAGTTGAAGCAATTTCTCTGGAGCTCAGTCGTGAGATGAAAAGAAGGGAGTTCCTGCGCTGAAAGACAGCAATGCATACAGTTGTTTAACAAGATAAGAGTTATGTTTCCTTTCAAGAGCAGAACCTGTGAGCTGCCCAGCCTGCACAGTCATCCAATCCACTCCTGGATCAACGTGCTCCTGGAGCCATGAGATACATGGTGTGCCTTCACTGTGGCAGGAGTCACTCCTTCAGACTTCAGCTCTTGAAGATGACACACTGGGAGGGAAGAAGCAGGAGTACAAATCCTCAGGTAGTGGGGTTTTTGCTTTATTTTTGCTGCTCTGTTTCTAAATGTATTTACCTTGACTTTGATTGACTATGTGAAGCTTTCTACCCATCTTCTGTCTATCTCTGATAATCAGCACAACCTTTGCAGCTGCTGATACATCTAAACCACTCTGGTGTCACAAATCATACTGCTGGAATACTTTCCAGTCAGCACAATTTGAAGAAGTATCTTGAGCTGTGGGCAACCTTCTCTGAAGAGAAATTTGGGAAATTTGGGAAATGGGGATAAGTTTCCCATAGGAAACTGGGTAGGGATAGGGTAGGAGAGGCCATGACGTCTACCCTCCATGAAAGAAGCCATCAGTTGGGCGTTGATCCTAATTGCACAGGGCTGAATAATAGTCCTGAAAAAACAAATCACATGTTGACAGGTAACCGCCAAGGTGGCAAAAGCAGTTACAGTAATCACATCTGAAGAGGCTCCTGCACTGACTGGTTTCCTTCAAGTCTCAGCAAAAAACAATAGGAAAGAGAGAAATCAAGAGATAATTATCCACTGATCCTTTACTGTCATGAGAAGGTGCTTTGCTTTACAGGGGTAGAAATGTCCAAATGTGATAAAAGTAATTTTTTTTTCCTTTTTTTTTTTTTTTTTTTTTTTTTTTTTTCTTTTTAAGAAAATTGTGGCTATATATGTCAAAGATTGCTACAGGAAAAAAAAAATAGGAGGAAAAAGAAAATCCAATTTTTCTGACCTTTAGGGCATACACTGCAGTATGGTTAAGTCAGTGAGTGGAGTTCAGCATTAATATTTAAAAGATTGCGAGGTCTAAGCTACTATTATTGAAATTCAGATGACTCGGTGCTTTTCTGCCTAATCTTGCAATCCTGATTCTGCTTTGATTCAGTTCACTGGGGGGTAAATTTGGGCTCTTGGTCACTAACATGAAGTCAGATATAATATATTGGTTCATATTTTTTTTTAATTTGCCCATTCTTCTTGAGTTAAGAACTCTGATAATATAGAGCTGACATTTGGGAAAAATCTAGAAAATGAATTCCTTTTTATCTCCCGGCTAAGCTGCACCAGTGAATAGAGTACTATAATAAAACCTATTTGTATGCCTGTCATACAAAGACAAACTTTTCCAAAGGAAATGGATTTGAGTATTTGCAAGAAATGATAAACAGTCAGACAAAAAGGTACTGAATTTCCCTTTGAGATGCATGGGAGAAGTAGGCTTTAGCTTCCCTTTTCAGGGAGGAGGGATTTGTAAGAAAGCCGTGTCAGCCAAGAGCCTCAGAAATGAGATCTTATCCGGATCTTTGCAGAAAGAAGTAACTTAGAAATATCTTCAGGGGTGTGGTTTAGTTATGAACAAAATATCAGTCTGCATTTGTATCAGAAATAAATCAAAAGAACTGTATCCACTTCTGATAAAAACAATTTACTGGATTTCATTTGTGCAAAACCCTTGTGCAAAGCCATGCTAAAATCTAGTCCCCTCTCTGATGCGTGTAGCTGAATTACCATGAAGAGGTGCTTATACAAGAAAAAGTGTGGAAATCAAGCCTAATTTCAAAGTGCTTCCACTATCCTGACCCTCACATGAAACTGAAGTTTATTATGATTTTGTTTATTATATATTACAATATTACTGACAAAACAGCTACACAGACAGAGCCAGGGGAGTCCTGGCCATCTCACACAGCCTGGATGACACAGTCCTGTGGCCCTGCTGCCTGGGTGACACAGCTTTGTGGCCCTGCTGAGTGGATGACAAGGAAGACCCAAGGCACCCCAGCCTGGGTGACACAGCCCCATGACCTGCTGTCATGCCCTCTGTAGTGAGAGTGGCAGGATGCTGGCTGCTGTCTTGCTCTTGGGGTGAAACTCCATCATGAAAAAAGTGGCACAGTTGTGCCATGGAGGCACAACAATATCCCATCATGTTCAGAGGAATTTTTGGAGAGGTTACATGGGACAAGCATTTTCCATGTGGAGTCAGCAAATTTATTGGTGTCAGCAGTTAAATAACATCTGAGCCGCTTGGAGAGGCATGTCCTATGCTAAGGAAAGGTGGGTTGAAGGCAGATATATGCAGTCACCTGAGGAATGTGTGTTACAGAGAAGAGATGGTGAGTTCTGCAGCTGCATGTCTGTTCAGGGGTTTTCTGATATTCAAAGGTATGTTAGAGATTTCAAGAAATTGCTATAATTCCAGCTCTCATTAATATATTTTCCAAAACCATTTAATTATTGGCTAAATGTAGCTGAAGGATACTGTCCTATTCATGTCTAGAACAGGGAAGATAACACACCTACTGCCTGAAAAATGTCATGGTGGGTTAATGCATAATGAAGGTAATTTTACTAAATGAAGAATGTTTGAGTGCTTACCAAGCTTAATTAAACTTTGCAGCACTCCTAAGACAGAAATATTGTTATGGTAATTTTAGCAGGTAGGTAAATTGCTCATCCTGGCACATGTAGGTTGGGTAATTTGCTCAAGGTCACTCATCAAGTCTGCAATAGAGCCAAAGTAGAGCCTATTACCTTGACTCCTAAGCTGACTTCCAGCCTTCAAATCATTCTCTCTTTTCTAACATTTCAGTTTTTCTTTTTTTTTTCTGAATAGAAACTAGCTTTCGTTCATAGACCCGATTGTTGATAAATTCCACTATCCTTGAAGGACACACATCTCTAATCCTCCCCAGTAATTCACACCAATGTGGCAATTCGATAAAAAGTGAAGGATTTGATGACAAAGAAGAGGACAACTTGAAGAAATAGAGGAAAAAGATAATAAAGGAGAATGGAATGAAAGGAACTAGGGGCAGAAGAAAAGAATGGTATACAATCAAAATACAAAGGAGTCAAGGGAGAATATGAAGGGTCAAAGGAAAAGTGAAAGAAATAGGAGAAAATAATTAAATGGAAAAGGACATAATCCTGACCTAATCAGGAATTAGCAGACAGAAAATCGTGAGTGAAATCAAAATGGTGTAAGAATTGAGATGCATTTAGTGGAAATGTATTAGAAATACTCTCTCTACTACATTATTCTTTACATGCCAGGAAATTCCTTACATCCCCAATCTATTAAGTGGTACTGTACACAGAGACAGAAAAAACTGCTGTCTGAGTAAGGATGAAAAACACAGCAGAACTCCTGCAGAGTAACCCTAAAATGGTAATAAGGGCAGACTATAGAAGGCATCCCTACTGAGATCTTTTGATTAACCTTGATATGGTGTAAGTAGGGAGCTTAGATTAGGCCAGCCATTTCTTCTTTTGTTTCCTAATATTTTATATTACAGTAATGCAAATAATTAGCAGAATATATAAATGTTTGGGTTTTTTTTAACTTTCAGTCCGGCTTCCTAAATTTTGCCAGTAAGTTATTTTTCCCATTGAAAGCAAGAGTAGTTCAAGATACTGTTAAAAATGAGAAGATAGGAAATTCGAAGTCCTATGCCTTAGTTGACAGCCATGTAATTCCTAACCCAATTAGGAAATCAAAGCATTTAATGTGTAAAAGGAGCAGAGCATTTAATGTGTGGAGAGCAGATCAACAGCTCTTAATCCCAAACTATTTTTCCTATACATATACAGCATGCAGCTGACAGGTTGCAGGATGGAACGTTCTCCTCTTCCCAGTGCTGTTGGCAATTCTTAAGCATTATTTAACAAGTGTAGAAAAGGTATTGAGGTGCTTGGAACAATGGTTTTAATCTGAAAGAACAGTCTTATACCTATCTTTGGGGTTCTTTCCACGCAGTCTTCTTCCCAGAGATGCTGAAAAGCGTCTTCTCTCTCTTTAGCCAAATCTTTTTCAAAGATTTGGTCCTACCAGGATTTCTACCAGAAATAGCTTACTGCCAGCAAAACAGATAATTTCTATTCTCTCATGAAAAACATCTTTTGTTGATTCATTCGTTGTCCTGCTCAGACTTCCCAGCAAAATTTGCCCATGGAGGCCATGTGCACAGATCTGTGCTGATAAGTACAGATGAGATTGGTTTGCTGAGCACTGTTCCCAGCTAGAAAATCTATTTGTAACTTGCCATATTTAAAGATTGCTGGTTTCCATGTTGTGACATACCACAGAATTTGCCTAGCTCTCACCAAATCTTTGGTCAGATAGAACAATATGTTTACAAAGGTGATTGCTTGTTGTCTGTGGAATGACACAGACATTTTAGGTGACCTTGAAATGCAGTGGCTATAGCACACATGAGTGGGTAGAAATGGCAGAAATGCAGCCCCAGTGAATTCACTTCTTATCTGGGCAGATATTTACACAAGGGGTTTTGTTTACAGCTCACCAAGCACAGCCAACCCTCATGATTCAGTTCATCAAACAAGTGTTAATGGCTTGAGGTTAAGAGCAGGGTTTTTTTCCTAGCCTCCTGACTGTCCTGGCCACTAAAGAATACATAGATGCAGTCACATGCCACAGGATCTGATTTAAAAGTTCTCCAAAGAAACTTCATAATGTACTATTCATTGACACATTTTGTATTTGCTACAGTTTTCACTTGGGAATGTGAAATCTGGAATAGTAACTGTTCTTTGTTAACTGCCTTTTCTGGCTCATTTAGATAATCAGAAATATCATTGCCAATGGCTGTTTACCACATTTTCTAACTTTTGATTAAATATATCTAATTATTTTTACTCAGTATTAGTTATTATTTCCATGACTTTGAAATGAGAATTGCAAGTACTTTGATAAAGGGATTGAAAGTCTCTAACTCAGGGAAAAGAATTATTGTAGAATTCTGTTTTGTAGTTTCTCTTGCTGTGGTGACTGACTCTACACTTATTTTCTTTTAAAAAGCAAGGTCAATGACCAGTGCAGGAAAGACAGATAGATCATTTAGTTCCAATTCAATCCAGGGTGTTTTTCCAGTGGCCAGGTGAAAAGCATAGTACAGTTATTTATTCTAGCTCCTGGTCTTCAGGGTCAGAGAATCCATTTCTTCAGCATCTCCCTTGGTGATCAACAAAACCTAGAATGTGAAAGGTGAGCTCTGGATTTGGAATCTTCATGGACCCGAGAGTACATCTGATCAGCTACAACCTAGGCACATGTTGCAGCTCTCTGAAGATGACTGGTTTGAGTAATTATTCTCCTCCCAGTGTTTGAGAAAATTCTTGCAGATTTCCCTCCACAGTTCCTCTTTCCTACTTTTCCAGAAAAGAAGCCTGGGTTAAATGTTACACCTCAGCCTGTGGACAAGTATCCTGGCCTGTAAAGATAAGAAAATTCAACACTTGTGGAAATTTCACACACTTGATGGCCAAGTGCTCTCCATTCTCATGGAGGAAGCCAGAATCTGTAGTCTGTCACCTGAAGAAAACCTGCTCATTGCAGTCAGGCTCATAAACTACTTTCCTCAAGGTGCTGCAAAGTCACTTGAAGGTGTCCCATGCCAAAGTCTCTGAATCTGCTATGTAATCCCTTTTCACATTGCTATACCTTTAACACAAAGAGACACAACAAAATTAGTAGTGGAGCAGTGGCATAACACTGACCATTTTGTCTGTGGTCAGATGAAAGAGTAAGGAAATTTGGGAAAAGGAAGAAAGGAGGGGTGTTGTTTTTCAGAATTGGTTGTTAAAGGAATATTTTGATTAAAACTGAGATACCCACATTTAATAAGAAACTCTGCCAGAATGGAAAACTTTATTGCAAATCAAGCAAATCCATCCTAAGAAAATTTTAAATTTTCTGTAGAACAAGTGTTTCAGACAGATGCTGATTGTGCTAGAAACATGTGATCTGTATTTCATTAAGGAAATGGAGACAACTTTCTCCTCGTCTCCACCCCCATTTCCAAGGGCTCTTCTGCTGTTCCCCAGAAGTTTGGATCATTTGAGGCAGCCTCATCTAAGCCAGGTTGGTCACTGACAGCCTGACTTTATTCTCCCAGAGCTTTTTGGACTGCTGATTCCTTGCCAAAAGGGTGACTAGATAACACACCAAGAAGGGCAATAATTTTTGTGGCTCTCTTCTCTCTTGGGTAGGTTTTTTTTTCCACTGGAAGGGCTATGGCTTGCAGAGAATTGGACATCTTGGTTTCATTACTTAAAGGCTAGAAAATATGTCTCCAGTTTTTGAGGAAGTCAGCAATGCTGAGATGTCCTGCAGCTACAGCTCCTGGAAGATGTAAGGTTCCCAGACAGTTGACCCAGGCTGGAAGGGATCATAGTGGGTGAAAGTAGGGTGACCCAGAGGCCAGTGACTTTAGGGTGACCCAAGGACCCATAGAAAAAGTACAGGGACAAGTGCTGAGGCTGCAAATCATGCAAGTCCACACACCACATCAGTCTATATTTGTCATTCTGGAAAACTTCACTGAAAATGAGACATTTTCTGAGATAAAGTAGCATTTTTTCTTGACTTCACAGTATAACATAATTTTCTTTGATGTGAATTCAGTCAGTCTTATTACTACATTATCTTCAGTCCCACGATCATGCACTGATTAAATAATTCTCAACAGTTTTATAAAGCACAGAACAAACAAACACAACAGAACCTGATTCAAAATGTTTTCTCTGAAATCCATCTAGATAAAAAACCAGAGGCTTGTAAAAACAAAATCTCAGATCTGGTTTCAGCAGATGTCTATAAATCCAGAATAAGTACACCAAAGGCAATGGGGTTATTTAGATTTTTTTTTTTCACCACTGATGATTAGTGTTTTACAGTATTTTTATTCCCTCAGCGGATCCCTTCTAAATCAAGAGAGACATTATAAGGCTACTTTAATATTCCAAAGGCAAAAGTTTTTGTAGAAATCCACATTCACTTAAATGTTTATAACATTTTTTCCTTTTAACAAGCATTCTGGTAAACACAAATGTTTGTGGAATGCAGCTGAGTGGCTTAATGAGTACCAATAAAGCCAGTTCAGTTTAAATTCAAAGGAATAGTCTTACATACTAGCTAAAATATTCTTGGACGTTGGTTGCCTGGTTTAACAAGTTTTAGGGATGACTGGATTAGACATTGTTAGAAGTATGTTTTTAAAAATTTGCTTTCCAAACACCTACAGAAATAGCAAAAATTTCAACATCTCTGATGTTTATTGCTAAAATATCACTGATACCTCTGGGTGCCCCTGGTGAGAATCTGAAGCTGCAGATCAGTTTATATCCGACTGCCATAATTACACCTCCTCTCACAGAAGCACCAGAGAAGATTTTGTCCTACCCCACGTGGCTGGTTTGAAGTCCCAAGTTCCTCATTGCAGTGCTGTCCTAGGTACCCTGCAGGATAAGGGAGCAGGCACATCACTGGATAACACTCTCTGGTTGATCAGGACTTGGCACTGCTTGCTGGGGCAGCTCAGATCTGTGATGTTAAACGTGCTGTGCGTGCAAATGGGCCAGGTCAGCAAGGGCAGCTACAGGAGCACTCACACCTGCAGTGTCTACTAATTAGCAGGCTCCTCTTGTACTGTAATGCCTGTCTGATGTTTGTGGAGGAGGTTGAGCTGTATGGCAAAAGGGCACCTACACTGCACATGATACATTTTAAAGGGATCATTTGTGGTCTTCCTATTCAGCCATGGTCTGCCTGAAGGAGCCCCATTCAACATCTTCTGTGAGAGCAGTGTGTCCACAGGCAGCTTGGGGCAGCTGAAGCTGTTACTTTGTCTGCTTAGAAAGGTAAGGAAGAGAAAACAAACTCTTCAGGAGAGAGCTGAGGATATGCCCTTACAGATCTCTTCTGTAAACACCTGGGAGACAAACACAGGAGAGGCTCTGCTGTGAGCCTGCATGGGTCAGGTCTTAATGAAAGCAGTGGCTGCTATACAGGAGCCTTTCCAAATAGCACAACAAAGCTTGTCAGTGGGCTGGGATAGTCTGTGAATGTGAAAGATCTGGTTTAGCCATCTTCATGGGAATCATATCCTCCCCACTCTTTCCACACCCAGAGATGTGTGCCCTGTGTCCCAGCCTTCAGTTTGTACTGGCCTGGTGTCATTCATATTTTGGACTGAGGCTCCTGAGAGCTACACAGAGCACTGAAGTGACTCCAAGAGGCCACGAAGGCCAGTGTAAGATTTGGTGATAAAGAGCCATTCCTGAATCTCCAAGGGAGTTTCATCTGGTTACTGGAGCTTGCACGGACTTTAAACCAGGCTTCTTAAGACAGAATTATTTTTGGAAGAAATTATTTTAAATGAAAATTATTAGTCACACACAAATGTGGCACTTCTAGGAATGAGTTTTCACACCAGAAACCAGGCTCTTTTATCCATCCAGAAAGTAGAAATAGCTTTTATATAAAATTAAAATGATTGAAGCCAGCTTGAGTCTTAAACACCAAACAGTCACAATAAACTATTTGACCATAGCCTGATGTATTTACCAAAAGTGCATTCAAGAGAAACATGAGCTACTTAGAAGCAATTTACAAACAGAAAAACAGAGGAAATTGGCTAGCTAATCTATTCTCCAGGAAGTATTTGTGTGGTTTTATAAGGAAGGCACCCAGCAGAAAGGCATTCTCATGCCCTACCTGTTGGTGACTTAAATATCAGTGTCTTTCAGCATATTTGTTGTGTTAGTGCCAGGTGCCTGCTAATGCAAGTGCCAAGTGAAGATTTAATTTTAGGATTTCTTTTTCCCATGAAAGAAGACAGAAAACCCCTTAAAACCCAAAGTGAATGTGAGTGAAACATCATACACAGGCACAAACACATGGAGAGCTGAGCTGCCTATAGTAGCAGGTAGGATGTTGAGACACAGAGATGAGAAACAATGTTTTTGTCTTTGTGTTAGTGTCCAAACCTTATCCCTCTTTATGCTTGTGATTCTCCCTACCAGTCACTGCTCTCTCACCGAGAACCTGCTATGTCCAGGACTCTTTTGGTCTTTGCTGTCTTCTTTTGCCAAGCTCTTCCTCTGAACACTATTTCTGGGAAATGGGAATCAGTCAAAAGGAAACAGCTCTCCCATGCAGCTGCACCCCACACTGAACTGCACTTGCAACAATTAAAGAAGTGAATTATGAGATAAAGTGGAACTGAAATGTGTGTGGGGAAAGCTAGATCATACTCAGCGTTGCTCACCTTTCAGGTAGATATTTCACCTTTTTCTGCATCTTTATCAGTCATAACAAGAACAGATTGCAAGTGTGATTAGGGTGGTAGTGTCCCTGCTTAGAGCAAAGTCTCTGGGTTTCTCACTCTCTGGGACAAACACAGGCAGAGAGGAGTTGAACTGCAATAATATCTAGTGATTTGAATTTCTGCTTTTAATATCAACGTACTTATCAGTAACCAGTGACAGTATCCTGACAGCCTGAGAGGGGAGACTTGCTTCAGCTGAAGGAGTAGGGGGAAGGAAGGGAATGGAATTAGCTCACCCAGTGATATTCTTTCTTCTCCAGCTACTCAACCACACATCTTGTTCCATGTTAGCCATGAAACATGACTTAGAAGTAATTGTTCAGCACTGCAGAAGAATGGCTGTGTACCCCACCATTAATGATTAGCTTCATTTTGCATGAATTAGTTGACTTCCTGCAATTATGTCTGCTCTTCCCCACCAGGCAGCCACCGTGTTCTGCTTTCCAAAGACAGGGAATCAGCAGCTTGTTGACCCCAAATGCCTGTGAGCCACAAGGTGCTCAAACCATTTTCTGCACCAGTCACTAGGCTGAGGCGTTTGAATTCTAGCAGAGACAGGTTTGTTTATGGTTTGCTGTCCACACCAGGTGCTTTGGAAAGTGAATGTGCAGAGCACGTGAGGGAGGAATGTGTTTGCCTTGCCAAGTGGTCAATCAGTGTAAAGGAGTGGTGTGATCAGAGAAGTGACCCTGTTTAAGAAAAATGACTTGGTGTGTTTTATCTATTCCACTTCTATACTCTCCACCTGTGGAGTACTCTATGGCACCAGGCAAAGTGCTTTGAAAACTTCTATTTAATCCCTGCATCTGGAAAATTAAATAAAATGCTTCTTGCTTTGCACTTCATTGATGAGGGTGAAGCATCTGCAGCTGGAGCTCGCCTGGTGCTTTTGTTGATCCATGAGGCACTGCTGAGGACAGGCGCTGTGCTGCAGACAACCTGCCTCTGCTGGCTTGACTCCTGTTGGTGCTTTTTATTTCCATTTAGGCAGAGTGCTGTGGCTCAGAAAGCAAGCAGGAGAGATGTGAAAGCAGCAAGGTACTGTGTGCACGGCCGTGACTGTACTTTGCTTTTCTGCTCAGTGTGCTGACACTGCAGTGTCATCTGCTACTGTCGGGACTGACAATTGCAGAAAAAGCACTTTGGACTTGGATATGGCTGAAACTGCAGTCTGACATTGCAAAATAATGGGCAAGAGCACTCTGGAATAAAGGTTAGGCTTAGCAATGCCACTAGTCCCAGCTCCAACATAGTCAGCAATGCCAGTTCATAGAGCCACTAGGCAAAGAACAGAAATACCCAAAGAGCACAGATGGGCTCACTACTTCCACAAAAGCTTCATGTCAGGACCATATACCCAAAACTGATGCCTGGAAAGAGGATACTGGAATGGAAAGATGCCTGCAGAAATACTGGGAACTTGGTGAAGAACAATCAAGAAGGTGAATAGCCATGTAGGGAGAGGTTGTGATATTCTCTAGGGTGGAGAACTGGGATTTGACTCTGGACTGGTCCCAAGGAGAGGGGAAAGGGGGGATCATCCACGTGTCTGTTTCTTCATGAGAGGAGTTTTCTGTTATGTTTTCCTACAGCATACCAAATTCTGTTTGAAATCACACACTGAACATGGGATTCCAGATGCTTGATTACACACCCCATTACACTCAGCAGGTCTTTGGTAACACAGCTTTCTGCCTCCAGCTCCCACCACTTCTGCAGTGAGGTGATGACACACCTCCACATGCCAAAGAATACAACCATCATAGGCACACTGGGCCTCTGGAAACAGATCAGTGCTACTCCCTATGGCCTTTGCACTCCTAAGGAGCTCCTGAAGAGCCGTGGCACTGTCTGCCAGAGCAGGAGCCTTCAAAGACAATATATATGTGCAGTGAAGTTGCTGTGCTGGCATGGCTTACTTCTTCCATACTGCTGTTGATGTTAGCAGTTCTTCATCCTCTCATGCACTGTCTACTGAAGTGAACCTTCTGCCCTGGAGGAGTCCACAAGGGCTGCAAATCCCGGAAAACAGGAACAAATGCCACCGTGAAACACATCCTGCCTCCTCTTGGCTCTTCAGGCTACCTCCAGAAAAACACCAGCAGATGTTTGCCTACCTCAGACACCTGGAGGGGGCTGATCCAGAGACAGAAGTTTTTCATTATATAATGGCCTTCACTTACTGCTGCTGTGAATGCATAGACACCTTTGCAAGCTGAATGCAATCAAATGAGATGGTAAAGCTGGATTCTTGATTGCCCTATCTGACAGGATGAAAGGAGAAAAGTTCAAAAAAAGTATGTGCAAAGGGAAAAAGAATGCATACTTACTTCAGGCTTATCTACAAGTGCAGTCTCAAAGGACCCCAACACTGCACTGACCAAACCTTGAACACACATGAAGCCCACCAAAGAAGAAATGCAATTTCAGCTCTCCAAAACAGTATAGCTGTACATTAAGCAATAAACCTTAAATAATAGACTCCGTCTTTCAGCCAGAGCACCTTCAGTGCTGGGGTCCCAGAAATTTGCAGTACAGTCCATCACCTAAAAAAACAAGCACTGAGATCCATAGGCTCAAATTAGAGCGCTTCAGTTGATGACTTAACTGATTTCAGAGCTGAGCTCCAGGGGTTGCTTCTGCAGCTGCTGTGGACAGGTGGCTGCACAAGGACGTTCAGCCCTGAGGTGTGCAGGACCTTCTCTCCTGCTGCTCTGCTCTTGACAGAGATGGCCCAAAGAGCTCAAGTCCTAGCTCAGATCCACCAGCAAAACAGTGAAAGTGCAGGTGAATTTTGGAAGTGATAAGAGCGCATGAGTGAAAATGATTGCTATGAAGGGGGTTGCTCAAAAACTCTCTTAATGCAGGTGCTGTTGACATATCTCCGAGCAAGTCACCTTCTGCCAGCAGAGGGAAAAAATCCTTCTGCCAGTGAAATAAACAGCTAGGGGGAAAAAGGACTAACAATGAAAATTGCATCATAATAGTGAAGCCTCCAGATCATGAAAACTTACTGAGTTAGAGAAAAATGCACGCTGCTGGAGTCTGTGCTGTTGTTGACCCTTGAGAGCCACCAGTAGTTCTTGCCACCCACCGGTACCTCCTGTCCTGCCCCCCTTGGCATGGCCACAGGCCAGAGGCTGAGGCAAGACTTTTCCTTGTGCCAGCCTTGAGCTGGCATTGCCTGGCCCTGACCCCAAATTTGACAATGTCCAGCCAGCCAGTGACTCCCCAAAGCACTTTAGAGAGAAAAACATGTTGCTCCTCTGCTTCCTGCCTGCTGCCAATTAAAACACTGAAGCTCAACATACCTTTGAGTGTGCAGTATTTCCTATATATATTGCTGCTCAATTTTATATGTGTATATAATTGTAATATTACATTTGTGTTTTGTGGACAAAGGGAACAAATTTCAAAATCCCATCTAAGAGTATTTACCAAACATGAAATCTCTCAAACAAATCTTCATGCAGAAAGAAATACTCACATACTTGTATTAGCAGGAAAGAGGCTCAGTACAATATAATCTATTGGGCTATATTTGAAAATTCAAAATATTGAGCATGCTGAGAGACTAGCAGTCCATTTATAGAATTAAAATATGAGAATGACACTCAGTGAATACTTGAAGACATTGAATGAATATGAGAAAATGAAATCCTACTAACAGAAATGTGTTCACTAGAGATAATAGTAATGAAATTACTGAGCTCTTGTCAATACAATTCTTTAAAAAATATATAATGCACATAGAAGATAGAAATCTAACTTTAATTCAGTTATACTGGATATTTAATTCAGAAAAGGTAGGAGATCATTACTTCTGTTACCAGAGCTAGTCTTAAGAATATATGGTAATAATAGAACTATAAGAACACAGAACTCAGGCCGCCCTCAACCTGCACAGCTTCACAGCTCTGTTTTTCATTTGAGGCCATCCATCTGATTGCAATGCAGTTCAAAATCTGAGTCTTTTCATTATGAGCCACTGCCTGTTTCTCACAATCCCATGAACATTGAATCCTACTTTAAGCAGCCATTCAGGTTATTGGCTGCCTCATGTACCTTCAGAGTGATACTTCTGAAAAATTGCACAGAGAAAAAGATACACTCAAGGTAATGCATTTCAAATATCTATTTCCAGCTTTCCTTCTTATTTTTAATTTACTACGGTGTCAGAATAAGGGAATGTGATAAGTATAAAGGAGCTTCAGGTAAAAAAAAACCAAACAGTTACTGTCTGATTAGGAATACAACTAGTTTGTAGTAAAGATACTAAATTCCCTAAATTGAAAGAAATATGCAAATACCATGTACACATGGGCATATATAGAACAATATCCATGCCTATCCTGTTTTCTATGACTTCCTATATGCTGACAGCCATCGAGACTGCTTAACACCATTATAAAGGAAACAATGCAGGTCTCTGCACCCAGCTGCATCTCTGTGGGCAGAGCTGCCAAGATCCTGTTGGGGTGGGTGAGTGGCAGCAACTTCATTCCAAATCTTCCCCATGAGAGCCACAATTGCTCACAGACAGCAGGGCTGTCCAGCAGTGTTTTGCTGCTGGCACCTCCCCATGAGGCAGGCAGCTCTGTCCCTCAGCACTGTCACAAAGTGCTTGCAGAGAAGGTGCCCCTTCCTACGAGGCTGGTCAGTGCAGGTGGCAGGGGTGTGTGATGGAGTAACCCCAAATGCAGCCATCAGATCAGCTTCTCTGCGAGTGCTCCCTCTGTGCCATATGAATTACTTCAGCCCTGACTGCAGGGAAAGTAACAAGAGCATGGTCAAGTACTCTGCTGTCTGGAGGAAAGGAGAGATGCAGGTCACAGACACTAAATAACCACTTTCCTCTTTGCAAAACAGTAACAGATCAGCGTGTCAGTGCTTGGATAAGCTGGTCTCTGCTGAGTTCATTACCAGGAGGGCTGTCAGACACTGCAGTGCAAGAGACCCTCAGTCAGGAACAGCTGGCAGAGACTGATATGAAGGACCAGCTGTTTGCTTCAGGACTGGCTTGGTAAAATTTAGTCCAAAATAAGAAGCATGAGGTGAGGTTGCTAATATTCTCTAGGTGCATAAGAACTGTGTTTGAAGAGTAAGAGAATTAGCTGGGAGTGGAAAGGAAGCAATGTGACTGAGTTAGCACAGAGGTGACTTAGGAAAATCCATTTTGCAGCAA
Organism: Aegithalos caudatus; assembly: GCA_013389925.1. NCBI lineage: Eukaryota > Metazoa > Chordata > Aves > Passeriformes > Aegithalidae > Aegithalos > Aegithalos caudatus. The sequence continues at coordinate 87,603 of WEIU01015618.1, forward strand.
GCCAGCTGTGTCATATCCACCCCTGACCACTCCTACACAGGGTCTAGAGAAGCACTTATTCAAAATAATATAAATAAAGATGGTTATACTTTAGGAAGAGTTAAAATGCCTCCTAGAGTCCTCCCATGCTATTCTTCCCATTCAATATTTTAATTACTTGAGAGTTTTGCTCTAACTTTTATTTGCTAGGTAAGGCTGAACATTTTGCAGCTGAACACTGGGAGAAGGAGTCTTGTAAATAACTGGGATTGGCAAAGTCCTTGAAGCTTCATGCTAGGGTCGTAGTCTTAATGGCTGTTCATTAAAAAAGTTGCGACAAAACTTTCCTGGTAATCCATTTATGAACTAACAAGCCAGCTTTTGCTTTATCCTCCAGAGTCTTGATGTTTCAGCTAAAAAAATATAGTTGTGAAGAATGAAGCTATCACTGTTTCTTATCTTCTCTTTACCTGAGCATCTTTGAGAAAGCAGATTGTTCTCCATTCATTCAATTCTGCAGCTGTCAACAAGCATCAGAAGTAATTAAGCTATTTTACCCAGCAGCAAAATATTAAATATAATTTGAAAAGTATGCTTAATTGAAAGGAGCATCTTCATTTTCCCCCCTTATCTATGATGCCAGAGCCTCATTTTCTCTGCTTCATGCTGTAATATCCTTGTACCTCTGTAGGCATGTTTTGCCAGCTCTCTCAGCTTTGGAGGCTTGCATCTTCCAAGCAACATCATAAAGAAAAAAATAAATGGGCTCTGTAGAAAATATGTATAAAATATGCTTTTAATTCTGGTATGCCTGGAAAACCAAGAGAATAACATATGTGGATTAGGTGACTCAAGCTGCTTGCAGAGATGTTCTACCTGAAGGGTTATGGATGAATGTCTTAAAAAATCTGCAATATATCGGGTCTTGCTTAACAGCAGCATGGCTGAGGATTGGAAGAGTCTCTCATCTTCACTCTCTGACAGCTCATTCCCTCCCCTTTTTCTTTGTAAATGCGCTGCTTTTCTGCTTTTTCTAATAGTGGTCAGAAATGAAGTGAGCCTTATAAAATATATATTGCAGCTGCCACTCAAAATAGATGTCAGGAAAATGAAGCAAACAGTATGATAATAACTGTTTTCCTCCAGTCAGGAGAGAAACTCAATATACCTTAATGGCAATCACTAATGAGGCATGGTCACGGTGGTGGGTTTAGGCTTACAAGTCACTCTCTTTTCCTTGCTATTTATTAGGATGTAGTAAGCAACAGGCATGAATGACACAGAATGATGAGCACAAAGCTAGCCTTATGATCTAAGAGCCTCAAGCAAAAATAAAATCTTATCTCTGACTGCAGGAGGAAGAAATCCCACTGCAGCAATAAATCTGAAGGAACAGGACTGGGCTTTTAGTTCTTTTGATTTGGACATAGGACAGGAGCAAGCAGCCTGTGCAGAGGCAGAATACCAAAAGATGAATGGGGTTTCTGTCTTAGCCTAATATAGGCACAACCTCTTCTACAAAATCCTCCTGCACAGATGATCCCAATTCTGTCCTGAAGGCCCTCTGAAGCCTTGTCTGCTTGCTGTGCATGACCTGGATGCATTGCTCCCTTGCATTCAGCAGTATCGCTATGATTTGCTATTTGTGCTCTTCCATGGATCCTACAATTACTGTCCTAAGTTTCCCCAAACCAGGGATGTTTTGTGTTGTTGTTTCTAAAATAATAGTTTCCAGAGGCCATTCCCCACCACACAATAAGCATTTGAAAGCAGCATTGTGTTTGGAGGCAACCTAATTCCCCCGTGGCTCTTCCCAAGCACCAGCACTGCTGTGTTATTGAGGGTGCTTCCTTCCTCCTCCCAACCTTGAAATGCCAAATATATCCTGACTACAGATGTTGCAGATGATATAATGACATTGGAGTGTAATTCAGATCACGATTTTATTGCCAAGTAACATCTTAGCTGTGACTGCAAACCTAGCAATGTTCTCCAGTGAGAAAACAATATTTACAGTAGGATTTCAGCCACAGCAGCTCCATGGTGTCTTCAAACATCTGTTTGCAAAAAGTTCAAAGATGTTGAATTGGTCACTCTAAGAAATGACTGATATTCCACTTTATCAGGACATATATCTATACATATTACCATCAAACTGTACTTCCACTTTGATACTAGGATAAACTTTACAGACATAAACACAGAAATAGCTGCTTATATAATTTTGAAGTTGGGGCACAAACTCTCATGGAAGCAAGAAACATTTGAGGGGAAATCCATTGTTAGGTGACTGATGTAGTGAGGGTTGTGCTTGCATTGTGTGAGCAACCAGGACCTAAGCTGAGACTGAGGCTTTAGGACCATCCTAACTTTTAGCTTCCTGACACATGTTGATTTGTATCACAGCCTTCATATTTTTTAAACACAGTGATTCCTGTATGTTTAATACGGAAGCCACTGTTTGCCGTGGAGTTTCCAAAATTTACATGCCTGCAGGATATTTAAAAATATTTCCAAATGAGCTATTAAGGCAGGTTTTTCTCCTATCCCAGTGTTTATGTAATAAAAACAAAGATCTCAACAAATGCCTCCTTTTTAACTTTGCCTGTACGCAGATTGTGAGGTTTGTATAAAGCAGGTGTCAGTTATGTGTGTTTCCCTGCACTGCTAAACATCTACTCTGCTCTCTAAATTACTGGCTACATATTTAAATGTAGCAGGTCCACAGAAAAATACACTGCAACTGACAACGTTCAGATTTACTCTACAAAACCAAGGTTGCAAAATTACAGGGTATTATATCCCTTTAATGTTATCCACTACTACACGTTTTAACTACCTTCTCCAGCAGGAAAGGAGGACCCTATAGGGAGGAAGCATTCCTTATTGTAGGTGATTTTATTTTGATTTTTGGTTAGACACATGAGAAGCAGAAGCCACAAGGAGGGAAAGATTTAGAGCCCCCCGCAGTACAGTGCAAGATTGTGTACAGCCATGGTTGGATGGACTGGAGATTTGGCAGCAGAAGGGGTTGGAGCAGCTGCTGAGTCCCAACCACTGCATTGCTCCTAGGTTGGAGCAATCCTACAGAACCCAGCTCTACCACTGCCTGACACAGACCAGGAGACAAAGGATGAACATTTCATTGCGGAAGCACTCTCTGCTTTGAGATGACCCTGTAGTAATCCCTCAGTCAGGAGCTGTGAGTGGATGGCAAGCAGCAGCATTGTGTGAAAGGGCACCACCTGTAAGGCTGCTGAGTGCCGTGACCAGCTCCAGCACTTGGTGTGACACAGCACAGAGCCAGCACCGCCTGTGCCATCCCTTCCCTGCATGGATGGGGAAGGCGGTGTTGGGTCTCTTTGCCAGTTGCCAAAGGAGTCATCAAATGCTCTCATTTCCCTCTGCTGCTTCCAAGCTCCAGGCCCTCATCTCCCACCCCTCAGGGGTCCTTCAGTCACTTTTAGGCTGTTTCTAGATATTTGAGACTTTGCTGCTCTTCTGTGCTTGCTAATGCAATAATCAGTGACATTACCAATTCCTTCCTGCTGGTGTGTCAGTGTTGTCTTCTACAGCTGCTTTCTCTGGCAGGTGTTCTCCAACTGCAGTCTGAGAGAATCCCTTGTTGCCACAGGGTTTTATAAAGCCCAGGGCTGTCTCTGCACTGCCTCTGTTCCAGAGGCCTCTTCTGCAGCCACTTGGGAACTGCCTTGCTTTCTTCTAGAGATGCAGCCAAGAGCCCACTGCCCCACCACAATGGCATGAAGAGTCTTGACATGAAAGAGAAGCAGACAATTTTTTCCTAACTACAACCAGCTTGCCTGCCTGCATGGGAGAATTAAAAAATGGTAGCAATATCAGTCGACAGATCAATAACTATTCAGGATGGTGAAAAGAGAAGGCAAGACAAGGAAAAGATTATGCATAAGGGCAACTTTCTTAAAATATGCTCACATCAAATTTTCTTCCTTACTGAGGGAAGTCAGAAAAAAATATGCTCTCAGAAGAAACCATAGTAGTTCCTTTCAGGAAGTTCTATTTTGGGATAACATAAACGATGTGGTGGTTGGATTAATATTTAACATGTCTGTAAAAATAATATCATCCTATTAAAAGTTCCTCTCAAAAATGGACAAAAGCCAAATTACATACTAAAGTAAAACCCATAGAAATATAAGCACCTCAAAGGAGGGAGATACAACCATAAGTCAAATAAATGTTTGAATATTATATTTATAATCAAGAAAATAAAATTAAGAAGTTAATGACAGAAGTAAAAAAACATAGATATTGCATCTTGGTATTATGTGGAATCACCTTTATTTAGATGGCTGATAAATAATCTGTTGATTTAGAGTTTGAAATAAATGCGGATTCTTTTCCACACGTGGAGTATTTTTTTTGAAAAGACGCGCAATAAGTCATGCCAAACTACATAGACACACATGTGTACATTGAGAGAACTTTTTTGGGATTGAATCATGCTCTTTTTTTTACCAGTGTGTTGAATCTTCCCAGGAAGAACAGAGTATTTTTCAACTTCCTTTATTAAACATATTTGTTCTTTCTAGATATCACAAGTTCTCTCTCATTACCTGTGACAGTGAAATACCAGCCCTGTGGAACCTGGTTCAAAAAGGTCCTACAACTTCCTTTTCTATTAGTTCTAAATATTTTCTGTGGCTAAGATTCATGACTGTACAGATGGTCTATTCATCATGTTAGGCTCAATTACCTCTGAAATATATATGAGGGAAAGCATGTTTCCATTGAAGTCAATGTTAAAATTCCTATTGCTGCAATGGGGCTACATTTTCACACTGACCTTTGGGGGCTCCTCTGGATGGGAGTGAAATTCTTAAAGTGTGTGTATCACTGTGCTTGATAGCAATGTTTCTAGAATATACGGTTTCTGTAGCATATATTATTACAAGAAGTAATAATGCAATTTTTTCAAAGCAATTTTTCAAAGCTGAATTTGCTCAATGTGTTTTATAATTAATGACATTATGGAGACTCAGTTTAATTGTTCAACAAAGTATTCTCTCATTTGATAGATGTCATTGGTCATTAATCACCTTGCTTCTTTTTCTATTAGCTTATATAGATTTTTTCTCTTACAGGTAACCCTTAACATGAAGCCAGCAGAGAGGGTGCAGCCCTGATCTGGCACGAGGCAAGGATATGCTTGATGCACACTGTCAACAGTGCTAATGCTCACACACACACAATTTACAACTTATTGACCTTGAAAGTTATTTGTCAGCTTTTTGGTTTTCCTTCTTTAAAAATGGGTTTAAAATCAGATCTAAAATTCTAATGTTCTGTCTTTATATACTTTTTACAGAAGTAACACACCAGTGGTAGACACCAGTCATGTATGTATTCAGGATTTCAAAGCAAACTCTTCTTGAAGCAGAAATACTGAAAGATCACTCTATATGTTTTCTGAAAGAAAATTACTTTTTTAAACACTGGCATTTTTCCTGTGTAAAGACATGGGGACTACAGGCCTGTATGATGAGTATGTGCACAAATAATGTTCTGGTTTTTAACTTACATTTATTAAACAAAACTTAATAACAGACTAAGGCCCTAAAATGATAGAGCAATTTACTACTTATGCAATAAGAATATCTGTGGCAAAAAGGTGTAGAAAATTTTGAATGGCTATATCTTTTGCAACTAACAAAACCACAAGTCAATATACAAATCATGGCAATGAGAACTGTATCAGGAAAATTGATTTCAAAGGCATTTCAAAGTGCGGGAAAGAAGAATAAAAGACTGTGTAAAAAGACTATTAAAAAGTTTGCTTAATTTTTTCCTCAGAAACAGCAAAAGTTCCCTGAACACCATCTTACTTGACATAGCTTTCCTCACACCTACAGCTAAGGAAATACCTATAAGAGTGTAGGAATGAAACCTACAGCCATGAGATATGCCATGAGATATGTGGTGAAGGGGTTACCGTGGGCGTGGTGGGCTGTGATGGGGGTGATTCATTAGGGAGCAATACCACTGCAACTGCCCAGGTAGCAGAGGAAGTGATAGGAAGGTGTTATGGCTCTGTTCCGCCCTTAAACAAACTCCACAACCTCTATAATCCCTCTCTTTGTAACTCTTGATGTCCCTCAATTACTTATAAAGTGGCTTCCCACCTTTCCACCCCTATTTATGGCAGTCCCATATATATACGGAATATTTGACTACAGTCTCACCTTCACTTCTCCCAAAAGTATAAATTCAGCATTTGAAATCCTTCCTGGAAGAGGATGAGAGTATGACCTCCTTGCAGATGGGGCAGTGGGCTTGCTCCTCTCTCTTCCCCAAAGCAGAGATGTCTCTTTGGTAAGATTTACTTCTCCAAGTGCATCAGTGTATGCCCAGGAGCATTGGAACATGCTTATACTTTGTAAGCCTTGTGAATTTAGCACAGCTAATCTAACAAGAATCTGTAACCTGTTGATTTGATAAACCATACTATCCATGAATCTAGATCATGAAAGTTCTAATTGAACTTGGTCAGAGTTACAGTGCTACAGGTAAGCTGCACTACTTATGATTCTGTGACTTTGAATGAGACCAGAATTACAGTGTAACACACACGATTTATGCATCTGGGACTTTACTGAATGTCAGCAGACTTACAGTGCCCTATTGGTTCTAATAAGAATTTAATCCAGCTGTACCCAGTCTGTCTGATCTCTGAGGACCAGCTGGAACATGAGGAGGTTTATTTTCTGCCAAAATTCTCTGCTTTTAATGCAACAGTGAGCCACATAAGAAATCATATTAATGGACTTTTCACTGTCTCGTTCCTCTCAGAATCTGCATTCATGGTGCTCACATCCCAAAAATGGATCTCAGGGAAGACCACACGGACTTATGTTAAGGAAGAACAAATATGATACTTATTGTCATCAGGCCAACTCAGTTCTTTTTACAGAGACATCATTTTCTTTCCCAGCAGTCATGTTTACTGTCCCATCACTTTATCCTGAAATCTAGAGGGAGCAAAGGTTGATAACTTCCTAGGTACTTGATCATGTCTAAAAACTGAAATTACTCACTAAGTCTTCACTTCCTTCAAGGAAAACCATTCCCTGGTTCATCTTCCCATTGAGAGGTTCCTGCCTGTGGAGGAGAGCAGATGAACACAGCTCTTTTGTCATTCCCCAGGAGATAAACTGTGCAGCACAGCTCAAGAAAAGATTGACACAACTCCTGAAAGCAAATTCAACCTCCCTTTTTCAATCAGATAAGGTAACTATTTGTGGAGTCAGCTAGGCCAGACCTCAAACATCACATAACAGAGAAAATAACACAGTAATCTTGGAGGACAAATGCTGGGAATCTCACTGCCCTTTGTCTGTCCTTGTGTTGTTCTTAATCCTAGAAGAGGTGACTTGAGACCTGCATGTTGAAAACAAAGCTGTGACAGAGTGATTTCCAGGTGGAATATTAAAGCTTGGGAGCTTTGAACTGTGCCCTTCCAAATTCCCACACAGGAGAGAGGAAGCATGACCTGGATGTTCCAAAGCCTCAGAAAGCCATCGCCAGGCCTGACCTCTGGGACCATGCCAAACTGACTGGCATTCAGAGAAACCCAGAGGTTTCTCTAAAATGTGCCAAATATGATATTAAGATGATTTGAGGGAAATATGTTTTCTCTCTCCCATCAGATATTCTGGACTTGCAGCTGAGACTCTTGCCTTCAGAATTCCAAAGCAGGCCTTATTCAGTGATTTGTATCACTATGGCAGCATATGTGTGATTAATGAAAACACCTTATTTACCTTTCATTAGAGCTACTCGAGCTGCTCTGTAACACTCCTTTCACCACACACAGAAGCCATCCTAGATTTTTGATCTCTGCAGTTTATAAGAAAACATGGATTGTGGGTGATTTCTATTTTACACAGAAATGAATCCTGAAGAAAAACCTGTATGGTTCCTGGAAGTGTGGAGAGAAAAGAAACACATAGCCTTCTTCCAACCTTAACTCAGCCCCTTTTGGGAGTCCTCACTTAGTGTCTTTAGGAAGTCTAACTGAACATGTTTCATAATGACTAAATCATAAAGAAGCAACACAAGAATATGAGAAATAAATGAATAAAAAGGCAGCTCCTTTAAGAGAACTTGATGCTAGAGCATGAAACTGCATGTTCAATAGTTTTGCTGTCTACTCCTTTTTTATCTGTTTTAAAAGTAATTGCCACTTATTTTTCATAGTCACTGTCCTTTAACATTCCCTTTCTCCCCTCCCCTGTTTGCTTTTTTTTCTGTTTACCTGCAGTTCCAACAAGACTGAAAGTATTTATGCAGTCATATGACACATCAGAAAAAAATAGGGTTCTTTTGGTTCACCTCTTACTCTGTGGAAAATCTTTACTGCCGCCTAATAGGGACTGGCCAGAAACTCAACAACAGAAACTCAACAACACCTTTATTTATTTTATGTGTTTGTTCTTGGTGAAGCTAAATCAATGTTATGTCCCCATTGTTAGGAGTTATGTTCCAATTGATGAGAAAAGCTTGAAAGTGTCGAATGTCTAGTTTGGATAAAGGCTCAAGTGTTTAGCATTTGTCCAATATTAAACTCCCAGAAAACAAAACAAAACAAAACAAAACAAAACAAAACAAAACAAAACAAAACAAAAAAAAGCAACAAAGGAATATCTAAAGGGTCACCCCCTTCTGTTCTTCCCCTGCTGGTCATGGGCTTCACCAGTAACACTGTCTTAGAACACAAGCTCCTCTCCCTGTGTCCTTTCCACCTCTGCTAAGGAGAGTGCTTTGCAAGGTGGAGATCTGTTTAGGATTCAGGAATTAACAGACCTCCTTGCCAATAGCCCTAAAACCACACAGCCTTGAATACCCCCTGCCTGGCCTTGACAAGGTTTGCAAGGAAGGAGCAGGGAGCTTGCAAGGAACAGGTCTAGGGAACTTTAAATGTTCCTGATGGGTAGATTGCAGGGGAGGAACTCCTAGAAGCTCCTATTTGTCCTGATTTCACTTTTTTCTTTTTTTTTCTGAAGTCATTCTGTGTGTCTTACAGCTCTCCAGGTAAATGTCTATTTAATCCTCTGGTACTGCACCATGGCACCCTGACACAAGTACTGAAGCTCAGCTTCACCAAAAAAGGCAGGTGTGATGTCTTTTCTCCTGCCTCCATGCAGGGAGCCAGCTCCCACTCAGAAGATACCTGAGAGAGAAGATGTGCTCTAGGTTGGATCAGCTCCAGCTGTACAAACCATGGACCAAGAAGGGAGGAAGTGTAAATGACTGCCTTGCTGTAGAAGACCAGACAACATCACTCACTTCTTTGGATAGTAGCTCACATTAAAATAATTGATAAACTCTGTCCACATTTCACTAAGACTCTGGTGTTGTGTAGGGGATGTCTACAAGAATATCACCCTTTTTGTTCTGCATTTTCAAACAAAATATATCTGATCATTTACTTCTTTTCTTCCACAATGGCTGATTTTATAGCTGTCATTTCTTTCTGTGGCTGAACCATTCTTTTTCAAACTTGGCTTCTTTGCACACATGAAATGTTTTTGATCAGATTATATTTATGGTGAAGGCAAATGCTAATTTAATATCTGTCACAAGATCTTGCAAGATTTCCCATGAGGTCTCATGATGGTCTATCAGCATGTAATTAAATTAGAAGGCCAAGTCAGTCTCAGGTGTAAGTCCTGGGAAGGCAATGATATTACATCAAGAAAGTGTTTAATCCTAGTGCATTCAACTCTAGCTTGCCTGACATCTTGTTATTTTAAATTTCTTTGGCTTTTTTTTTCTTTTTTTTTTTTTTTTTCCTATTGCCCATGTGAAAGTATGTCACTTGTCACAGATTTCTTTGATATGCAGGGTGCTTTCAATTTGTTTTATTCATGTACTGATTATCTGCTTATTTATAATTTCATCCCCAAACAGATTGATGCTTACTGCTCTCAGATTTGCACAGCAAGAGGCTTGCAATAGTGTAACACACAGTGTTACAATAATGCCTAGAGCTTTAGGTAGATTCATTGCTTTTCATATGTTTCCTTGAATTTTTCCACAGAAGCCATACATTCATTCACAAAGAGAGGTTTCTGTTTTCAACCATTCTCTGTTATGTCTGCCCATTCCATCAGGCTTCACCCCAGCCTTGCTGAGACCATCACAGGTTTTCTGGTTCTGCTTGTCATCTCTGGCACCTTCTCCATCAGTGTCCCCAGCTGTTGTGACTATCCCTGCTGGCAACTGGACACGGACACTTAGAGCATCTCAGTGCTGCCAGCCTCTGCAGCCTGAGCTCAGCCTTTTGTCTGCAGGGAGGGGACATCTGCCCCACCCAATGCAGCACTGTGCAGAGATACCTGCCCTGCAAGTCAGCTGCAGGCAGTGTAAGTACATTACAGATGAATCTCTGACCAGGATGATGGCTCTGCAGAGAGGTGGGATGCTGGAGCCAAGTAAAAGTTGCTACTAAAATGGCAGCATTCCTTTAAGAGCCTTTGAGAGAGAGCCAAGGCGTGTTCAGGTTTCTGTGTGTGCTGTTGCATCATGATGTGTGGACAAGTTAAAGTGCTGGAGGGATTTCTTCTCCAAGAGTACATTGGTATGACACAGGTAGGTTTCTCCCACGCTGGAGCTCTAAGGACAGCCACAGGCAGCAGGCATTCAGCTGGCATGTAGTGTGATGCCAGCACAGATTTCTCGAGTGACTGTAGCTACTGTACAACAGCTTGTGAAAGAAGGGTAAAGATGAGTTTTCTACGGGTTTTTATCCCATTGCAAATTTTCAGCCAAAAGTGATTTGGAGAGTGAGTATGATCTTCAAAATTAAGATTCCAGATCTGCTGAAAAAAGACAGTATCTCTGTGATTGAGCCACAGTTTTCTATATAAAAATATGCCAATGGATCCTGGATCCTCACACCAAGTTATTTTGCCTGTCCCATGCTTCAACCCGCTCTTGGCTTATGAAAAATAGAGACTTCTCCACAGCAAGGAGGTGTAGTCACAGCCTCCCAATGTATTTCACACCCCCAAGCCCCTGGGAGCCCTCTTGGATCTTCTTCCTGCTGCATTTATCTCCATTCTCTCTGAGCTCTGGCTGCCCCATCCTCTCTCCCTCTGACCCCAAAGCCATCACGTTCTCCCTCAGCCCTCTACCGTTCCTGACCTGTCTCCTTTTCCCATTCACTTCCTTGCTTCTTATAAAGCCAAGGTTTGCTTATCCCACTCTTAGTAATCTTGGTTGCTTCGTATGATCCCACCTTTGTCCAGAGTGGGTGCTTTCCTTTTCCTAGATGTGCTCTAATACAAATTTCACTAGAACATATCCAGTTTTTGAGTGCCAAAATCAGTTCCTATAACATAGACCTTTCCAACCAGCAGTCTGGCTGTCCTCCAGGATGTCTGCAGGAAAGATATTCAAAGGAGAAGCTGAGGGAGGGAAGGCCTGGCAGAGGACCTAAGTTTTTCTCCTTTAAATAAAGCTGCAGAGAGCAGCAGTAGTAAGTCTGGTGTTCAAGATCCCCATAGACATTGTTAATGGGAAGAGAACTGGGAGCATCTATTGAAAACTTTGAGAGGATTGTTAGGGAATTTAAGGGCAAGTCAGTGATTTACATGGTGTATTTATTTTCTAGAATGGAAATTAAAGTTCTAATGGAGCATTTTATGTAATTAAAATATTTTACATGGAAAAATGAAGTCTCTGCTATTACAGAAGTAATAGGAAGTACAAAAATACTTTAGATGTTCTAAAGATAGTGTAGATAATTAAATGTTCTCATGCTTCAATTCTCTTTCCAACCTGATCAGGTATACTGTTTGCTTGTGCCAGATGCTGGATTACTCACAGATCCTGCTGTGCACAATATGATTCTCCTAAAAATTCCCATTTGTGATGAGGTAAGCTGAGATAACCTCACTCTGTTATTGGTCTCTGTACTTTTCTTTCTGTCAGTTGTATTCCTTGGAGAGGCTGAGAGTCCCATGGCTCTGGGAGCTGCCCAAGTGAAGAGCAGGTACCTGCCTGAGAGCATTCCTCAGCAGAGCACTTCACAACCTGTTGGATATCTGGGAGTGGGGATGAGAACAGGGATGTATGGAGTTCAAACACTTATTCTAGAGCTAGTAATTGTGCCCAATGGGAAACAAGTAAGTCTTCCAGACAATATGGGGGGCAGAAAAAGATGTCTTTGTCAGGATGTTTTTCCTGGCGGTCAGTGAGAAAATACTGTGAGATGAGAGAGAATAGAAGAACCTCATTAGGAGGTTTCTAGATTGTTTCCATTTTGTCCAGCAGTTCACGTTTTCTTTAGATTCAAGCCTGAACATGCCAACTTGTCCAAAGTGCAGTTTTGTGTTTCCAGCATGATCCCCAGATAACTGTTCACTGGAAGCTCCTGATGGCCTACTTCTGAGTGGATCCTCTGGAAGCAGAAGGGGCTCACACCTGTGTGAGAAACAAAACCCTCACATGTTCAAGAGAACATTTTATTCTGGTGTGTAAAATATTCTCACTTTTCCTCCCCCTGTTTCTTGAACTCATAGCAAATAAGCTATTGTCAGACAAGCTAAAAAGTGCAAAAGACTCATTGAGAAGCAACATTCAGTGTCCTCAGCTTTTGAATATACAATTTCATTTATTTTTGTTCTGTGTATTCTTGAGCGTCCTTGTGTAATTTTCATTTCATTACACTCTGCCTTCTTTATTTCATGTATACAAAGGCACGACTGTTACAGAGGCCATCGGACAAACAAGGTGGTCCTTACTCAGTCAGAATCTCCATTGATTTCAATAAGCAATTTGATTAAGTGAATAATACAGGATTTCAACCATCCAGCTTCACACTGATTAAGGGGGAAACATGCTTGAAATTGATTTATGTGGAAGCAGCAAACTCAAGTCCATTGGACACACATAGCCTGTAAATACCATGTATGCCATATCAACAATGATATAAATTCATTAGGAGTACATGGTCTAGAAGCAGATTTGTCTTTGATAGGTCTTTAAAAGCTGCACAAGGAAGTTCTGCCTCTGAGAGTATTGCAATCTTCCTTGTCAGTGGGATGCAGGCTCAGCAAGGTAATCGATAGCATACTCTTGCCCAGCTCATTGCTGGATTAGGATACCCCTAAATAATTACCCTTTTTGTGACAATTCATCTCTTTTATCAGCACACAAACTTAATGCTGCTGCTGTCAATAGCACTATCACAAACTTGAGTGATGTAGGGAAAGGCAGGACCTATGAAGGTGAGACATCTCCTGTATTAGAGTTCAGTCCCATTTTGTTGAAAATACCATGCCACCTCAAAGGAGAAATCCTAATATGATGCTAATGAATAATCTTCCTTCGAAGCCTATGGAGTCAACCACCTCCATACAGTCAATGCTTCCACACTCTTGCTTACTTTAATGTCTGCTGTCAGCTTTGGTGAGTGCATTCCTCTTGCATGGGGTCTCTGTTGAATACACTCACACAGCCATCTGACCTCCTGGCTGGGGACAAACCCTAACTGTGGAACTATACTGTGTAGCTCAGGAGCATATTCCCTCTAAATCTTCTCCCTCACCCTTGCACTCGTTGACCAACAAGTAGCAAATGGAACTGCTCCCTTTGAAACAAGTGAAACAGTCATCCCTGACTCATGTTGTAAAGGCTTTCTGGAAACAAAGAGGAAGACCACAACGAAAAATCCTCTCAGTTGGAAAAGGCAGTTCTTATCTTCACTCCAGCAACTTTCAGCAAAATCTATGGTTTCTTTTATGTAGCAAATCTTCTGTAAATGATTATATATACAAACACTGAAAATTTCCAGGTCCCAGAAGACATAATATTTGCCACTTATAATGCCTTTTTCATCTTCAAAGCACTCTTCAAGGACCAGCCAATGAATCCTCAAGTTGTTCCTTTGAGGGTGAGTGATGTGCTCAAGGTCAAAGCTTGTATCAGTCTCAGAGCCAGGATTAGATATGAGCAGATTTTTGCCTGTGCATTCTTTACGTAAGCCATGATCTTCATAAGAGCAATCACTCACCATTCTAAAACAGAAATTCAGATATAGAAGCATTACAAATTCTTTAAAAGAAACAAAACGGAAGTTGGGTGTTTCAGAAGTAATGTCTCATCTTTCCCCTAAATTATAACTACCTTCTGTGCTTTAAAAATAGCAGCCTGCTGTGTTTTGCAGTTTGGCAGGAATGCATGCCCACCTACTTTACCAGATGAGTGTCTGTTTCTCAACAGCCTTTGCCTTTTTCTTCAGTCAAGCCATCCCCAGACCTACCTCCAGATGACGACCCAGTCACCCTCTTAGCCAGGTGCCAGCCCTAGTCCAACACTACCTCTGCCCTGTTTTCCACAGCATTAACAGTGTACACTTCTGAACTAGAAGTAGAGGAGAAAGTCTTATTAGGGAGATCCAAGCACAGTATAATTACATGACTGAGCACTGGTTTTTGGGGTCATGCAGAGTTAATTCAGAAAATCAGTGCAGAGCACTTATCAGTACTAATTTAATAGGATATTTTCTTATCAGTACAAATCTTGCCAAGGTGCTTTTTTTTTTTTTTTTTTTTTTTTTTCCCCACCACTAGGGCAAGTGGTGTGTAAATCAGTTTAAACCTTAGAGAGGTTTAACTCCCTCAACACCTGGGCCTCGCTGAAAAACAGCTCCAGTTGCACACTTCACTTTCCACTTGTGGCCTTGCAGAGATTACACAGTGTAATTTGAGTCACAGGAAGTCAGGAATGGGGTACTGCCTCCCTGGGGTGCTCTTTCCCTGTCAGGAGGGTATCCCTGGGATCTCCAATCCCTCCTGGGCAGCCTCTCCTACCCTACTCTGTCTGCCTCTGTTTGCCTCCAGCTCTGCTTCTGGCACACAGTCTTTGCAATCCCAGCACCCAGATGAAAATCTATCCCAATAGCTGAGTGGTGGGTGACTCAGCCTAAATGAAAGACAGGATTTTTCAATTTTTGGCATAGCCTGTTTGGAGTCACTCTGATAACATATGATTGCAATTTAAGTGGGTGGGGAGTAGGGGGGACAGAAGGGGACATCTTGAAGACAGCTTGAAATGTTCTAAAAGTTTCTGAAATCAGTTCCACAGTCTCTTTTTGGCTCTAGTAAATGTTAGTCAGAGCCCAACATGTATTTATGATCCGAGGCTTACATTGCCCAGTTCACTCATATCTTCCAGACAGTGAGCCACAGCCACCTCACAGTCTCCCTGTGGTGTCCTCCACTGGCAGCTTGAAGCTGCTCAAGAGGTAATGAAATGAGCTTTTTTGAAAACCTGTGTGATAAGAGTATTTTTATCAGCCAGGGTAGAAGTATCCCAGACCAATAAAAATAATGCAACCAGATGGTATGATACAAAAAAAAAGTAGCAACAACCCTGAGAAAGAGCAACCACTGTATAGGAATTTTCGCCATCTGCCCACCTAGTAGGATGTACTCATACAGTTTCTTACTTTTTCTCTGATTGAGTGAGTCTGAAATGCTCTTTTGCATGACTAATGCCCCCTGGAGAAAAGGTATTCACCCTTTTCTCTTACATTCAGGACATTCAGATTTCAGTCCCATTGAAAAAAAAAAAAAAACAAACCAAAAAAAAGAACAACAAAACAAGGCGTCCGTGTCCTCTACACTCATCCCATAATGTTATTATCAAAGCACCACATCAAAGATAACACAGATTAGCACTACACTTCTCATAATTTTCAAGTCAAGTGCCAGGTGCTACTGTATTTTGTGTGGGACCTGGTGCCCTGCCTTGCATTTGGCATGCTGGAAAACCAGCCTTTGCATCAGTCCCCTGGGAAACACTGGCTCAAATCTGGACTGGGGTGGGAGCATCATGCTCTGGGATGGACTGACACAGCCCTCGGGGACATGGAGATCCTATTCTAGATCTCAGCATGTTTGGCACTTTGTAACCCAGGTGTTTCTAGCATTTTCAGTAGTCAGTTGGGACTTTTTGGATGTATTTCTGGATATAAGTAGTTCAAGTCCTCCTAGGTCCTTTTTTTAGACACTAAGTCCTGGATCTAACACAAAGAACATAAGTAGGAAAAATGTGAAGTTTTTGCTTTCTCCATAAAGATGTCTAGCTGTCTTTTAAATTCATTCCTCTTATTTGCTTCAATAGCTTCACCTAGCAATAATTTATTCCACATGCTTATTACTTTTTGATTGAAATAGCTGTGCCTGAATTCCCCTTTCACTCTTAATTTCCTAGTTTTGAGACTATCTCTTGTTTTCCCAGACTTTTCATCAGACTGAAGAGCTTATCTCATTCCAGTTGATCAAACCCTTTTACAACTTTAATATTTCTTCAGATTTTCTTTTCTTTGATTTTTCTGAAAAGAATAAATCGTTTCCTTTTGAACAAATGTAGATTAAGTCTGATGATGCTTCCATATCCAGAAAGGCAGAAATCTATGTGAGAAAGTAACCATGTCAAAATCCTGTATTTCAATCTTATGAGCACTCCATTTAGGAATACCAACAGTGTTTTAGGGGTGATAAATCAAATGTCCTACATGCTAATTCCCAGATTCCGTTACCTTGACAGCTCTAGACTTTTTAAGCTGGCAGAGTAAGGTGCAGTTTCTTTCGCTGCTGAAAGTGTCCAAACAAATTCATGAATGACAAGGAATGATTTGGGAATATTTTTTTACTCATTACATAATATTTTTTTTCATGTTTGTCTCACAACCCTGCAAAAAGATGCAGCATACAGCAGAAAACAGAAGGTTTTATATTGATGTGTCTGCAGGAATGTGTTTTGCTGATATCAGAAAGACCAGCTATAATAACCACAGCTTTCAGAAATTTACCTAGGAACATGTGTGATCAGCTTGGAGGAACAACTGATTTTATTTTTTTTTTTTGTTTTATTAGTTTTTGTCTCTTACTGAGTTTCCCTTTTTCATCAAGATAGCTATTGCAATCTGAATAAAAGTTTTGGGCTAATGTCCCATGAAACTCACAGGGCAGCTTCTGAGGCTTGACGTTACTGTTTTAGCATCTTTGTGGAGTGTGACACCTTGCCTGGCATTAGTACTTTTTCTGAAGGATTTTTCTTGCAGCCAGATTGGTCCAAAGTGTGGTTTGGAACTGATAGCTTCAGTTCAGGGGAACACAACTTCCCCTTGTATCCAGGGGAACACATACCCCTAAAAGGCGATTTTCCAGTGGACTACAAAGCAGTGGATTGAGATGTGGCTCTTCCCTGCCATTTATTGAATGGCTGAATTCTAGCAAGTTCCAGAGGTGGAGAACAAGCAAACCAGTGGGAAAAAAAAAAGAAGAAAATAAAATTATTTAAAAATGTGTTTGAGTGTGATATTCCTCTCCACTCAAATCTCTGCTTGTAATCCTTTAGAGACTGAGATCTGTCCCCATTAATCTCATGCCAGGTGAGTACCTCAGGACTCCTTGTCCCAGTAGCCTGACCATGGTGCCCCACACACCCAGCAGGAGCCTGGGGAGACACCTGGCTCTGCAATGCTGTCAAACATCATGACTTGTACTCAGGGGACAAACAAGGGGAATGACAAAAAGAGAAGTTGTGGGCCTGTAAAGATTGTCCTGCTGCAGGCCACAGGGCAGCAAATTGGTGACTTTATTCTTTTGGACTGTCTCGGGATGATGTTGCACAAACACTGCCTTCTCCAGATGTTCACAGGTAACCTAGCAAAAGTCATTGTTCTACATCTGCATGTGTCTGCTTTTCCTTACAAAAAGTGACAGAGCTGTTGGAAGGTGAAGAAAGCTGCTAAAGGAAAGAAGGCAGCCAAAAGGTGTGATGAGGAAAGGAGGATGGAAACACATGAAACTGTCCTTGCCCATTGGAAAAGGAGATGCAGAAGGTGGCCAGAGGGACACACATCAGCAAGCCTGACCCTGTGGCTCTGGAAATTTGGCCATATTTTAGAAGGGGAGGCTGGAACTGTCCTCAAGTGGCATTGAGTTGTATTTCTGCTGTTAGTGGTGCCATATTATACTGAATGTTTCTATGAGGTCCAGAGATAAAGGTATTAATTAACAATGGAGGAAAAATGAGCATGATTTTCAATGAATATTTTATTCATAGTTTTCTATTAGTATCACTACACATGGTAAAGCAGAACAGCATTTCTTTAAACATCCAGCAACCATTTGGTGGTACAGGAAGACCAGTGAAATTTCAGAGTACCAAGCTATTTTAATTAAATTTTCAGGGCTTGAGGACATAGCTAAATTAGAAAGGGAGAATGGATTTAAGTAGGGAGTGGTTTGGGATCCAAAACACTGTGGGTTTTGTCAGGGAATAACTCTTCAGAATATAATTCTCTTTATCTTGACTGTTTATCAGTGTATCAGAGAAAGGAAAATAAGGTATTGTCACTGCCAGATATGGAAATGAGAGCTTGGTGACTGAGTTTGCATCTCAACACATTGTTAGTTTGTCCTTCATAAGGGGAGAATTCAGTATGTCCTGAAAGGACACAGACTTTGAAAACTTTTTGTAAGATGCTCTTCTAGGAGCACAGAAATCCTTGAAAAATGTCACATATATATTTGTGTGTGTGTATAATACACATACACACACACACACACACACACACACATATATATATATATATTTAGGCTTAGCAAGACAGAAAATATTTTCCCTCTTTCTTCTTGGATTTTCTGGTTTCTTCTTTATTTTTATAAAGAAGAAAAAACTCTTCTGTTGAAAGGAATCATATAGCCTCCAGAAATATTTACTTAACTGCTTTGTTGTCAGTAGATTACAAAAAGAGTGAACCACGAATATTTAACCACATAGGGATGTCCATTCCAATTCAGATATGAATATCTGACTGAAAAAAAAAACCCCAGAAGATCAAAAAGAGGATGTTCTTTTTTGAAAGAAGAAAGTAAAGCAAGCATGGAGCAATAAGCATTAAAAAGAAAAGTTAAGACTGGGTAAATAAAGTGCCCAGAAACAAGTTTTCCCTTTGAAAAAGAACATCAGAAGGAATAGAATTAGTGTTCAAAACATGCCTGACAATGCCCCAGTGGTGATGGAGAGATGCCTGGTGCACTAGAAGCCAGTTACCCTTAAAACAGAATTTCATTCCTGTGCAAGACAGGCAAGATGTAGGAGCAGATTTTTCTATTCCTTAGTGGCAGTGGTTCTGTCTAGTATTTCCATTTGTTTTGATTAGCACTCTGGGAAATAAACACACAAAGCAGTGCTAATCACAAAAAGCAATACACTGAATACTTTGTGGGGAGACATCATGAGCTCGGTGCAAGATTTCAGCACTGAAGGAAAGGTTTCTAACATCTCCCAGAAATTAATAGTAGCAGATGAAAAAAAAAATTAATGCCAAACAAAGGCTTTTCTGTACCAAGATTCTTGTTAGAGGAATGTTTTATCTATATCAGAGGTGATACATATATGTCAGAGATTATATATATATAAAATCAGTAGTGAACATATGAAAAAGGGAATATCAGTGAGTCTGATTTTGGTTTAAGTTAGTTTGGTGAAAGTTTTTGAGCCAAGAAGACTTGAGGAGGGAATAAAGCTGTCAATGCAGAACTATTTTGATGTGAAGCATTTTTATCTGGAACTGCTATAATGTTTCCCACAGCTGTTTTCCTAATGAAATTTTTCAGCTTGTACTATGAAATATTAAAAGAAACCAACTTAAGTTTAATAATTTAGTAAAATTAGAAAATTTGGTGACATAAGGAAATATTTCAGTTAATTTCAGCACTCACCCAAAACACTGTTTCAGTTCAACTTTAGTATATTTGTCCTCTTTTCTTTTTCTTATTTATACCATGAAATTTAAAAACACCCCCCCAAATCCTATACTTTTAGTTGAATGTTTCTACAAGGTTTTTATAAATATAACTTGAAGAAAAATAGCCAGTGAATATGATCTCTAATAACACCATGCCTGTGTAATCAGAAGTTCATTGTGAAGTTGAACCACTATCCTCATAAAGCCATTCATAGTAGGATCAGGTTGTCAACAAGGGGGAAAATTTACATCTCAAGCGACAAAAGACAAGATGAAAAGTAAATATAACAGATTCATAGATGGTGAAGGTACACATACAACTCTGTGAATTAACATACAATGCTACTAAGAGAATTGTGTTGATCCAAGACATTTTCAGACATCTAATACATGTAAATGTTAGAGCAACAAGAGAAAAGTTTAATCCTAAACCCAGAAATTAATTACCCAAATGACAAAACTCCTCCACTGCTCTGAGCTACACAAACTTGCAAGCCTTCACAAGAAGATAACAGATCTTCCCTGGGAAATGTACATTTCTGAAATCCAAAAAGAGTCCTGGTAGAAACCCAAACAAGAGCTGTAGACCACCATGCAGCCTGTGATGACCTCTCCTACCTCAAAGGCATGGGATGAGAAAGCAATTAACACTGGCACTCAACATATGTTAATGAATAGGGGACTGTAGATGGAAAACATACAGACACATACTATATTCCAAATCTGGCAAGGTTCACCATTTTATTTGGCCAGGAGAGTGTCTGGTCAACAACTGGGACTGTGTCTGGAGAGACACATATTCCCAGCTGTTTGAGCATGCCAGACAGGATTGATGTAACCTGTCAAATGGTCGTGCGAAAATCGCCCCAAAGCCATGGGTTTAAAATCAGAGAATCACAGGATATGCTGAGTTGTAAGGGACTCAAAAGGATCGCTGAGTTGTAAGGGACTCAAAAGGATCACTGAGTCCAACTCCTGGCCTTGCACAGGATCACCCCAGGAGTCATACCATGTGCCTGAGAGCATTGTCCAAATGCTTCTTGAGCTCTGTCAGTGTTGGTGCTGTGATCACTTCCCTGGGGAGCCTGTTCCAGTGCCCAACCACCCTCTGGGTAAAAATCCCATTTTCCTAATACCCAGCCTAAACCTCCTCTGATGCAACTTCCATTCCCTCAGGTTCTGTCACTGGGGACCACAGAGAGGAGATCAGTTCCTGCTCCTCCTCTTCCCCTCCTCTTCCCCTTATGAAGAAGTTGCAGACTGCAATGTGGTCTCCCCCTCAGTCTTCTCGTCTCCAGGCTGAACTGACCAAGTGACCTCAGCTGCTCCTCACATGGTGTCCCCTCAAGGCCATTCACCATCCTTGTTGCCCTTCATTGGACAGTAACCAATAGCTTTATGCCTTTCTTATATTGTGGTGACCAGAATATCACACAATATTCAAGGTGGGGCTGCCCCAGCTCAGAGCAGAGCAGACAATCCCCTCCCTTGCCCGCTGGCCATGCTGTGCCTGATGTCCCCAGGACAGGGTTGGCCCTCCTGGCTGCCAGGGCACTGCTGGCTCACATTCAGCTTTCCACTGACCAGGACCCCCAGGTCCCTTTCTGTGGTGCTGCTCTCCAGCCTCTCGTTCCCCAGTCTGTCTGTACACCCAGGATTGCCCCATCCCAGGTGCAGAATCCAGCATATCTTTGTCAAACTTCATACAGTTAGTCATTAACCACCTTGGTAATTTGTCAAAGTCACTTTGCAGGGCTTCTCAGCCCTTGAAGGACCCAACAGCTCCCAATTCAGCATCATCTGCAAACTCAGTATCCCTTAAGGTCCTGCATCCAAGTTGGTAATAAAGATGGTGAAGAGAACTGGGCTGAGGATGGGGCCCTGCAGAGCCCCACTAGTGACAGGTCCCCAGCCTGGTGTCACCCCATTCACTAAGACCCTTTGTGCCTGACCCCTGAGCCAGTTGCTCACCCATTGCATGATGTGGTTATCCAGCTGTGTGCTGGATATTTTGTCCAGAAGGTCTGAGAGAGACAGTATTTATTGAAATCTTGAGATTAGATATAATGACTTCACTTGATCAACTGAGTGGGTCATCAGAGGAATCAGGTTTGACAAGCAGGACTTTCCCCTCACGAAGCTGTGCTGGCTGTGCCCAACAACTGCATTGTCCTTCATGTGTTTTTCATTACCTCCCAAAATAATCTTCTCTGTAATTTTACCAGTTACTGAAGTGAGACTGACAGGCTTGCAATTTCCATCTTTCTTGTCCTTCTTTTAAACTGAGACAAGATTAGCCATTTTCCAGTCAACTGGGGATGCTCAGCACTTCTGACAGGCACTCTGATTTTGCAGTGTGTGGGGTGGTCTCAAGCTGTGAAGAGCCAGTTGTTTCTTACCCAGGCAGGAGTTGGCAACCCTGGAAACAAGTGCAGTTTGTAGATGGTCCCATCACTCTGCTGACCCCTCTTCTAAGATTCTCAGCCTCCTGCCTGAGGAGAAAATGTATACCCTTTGAGGCCAAGTTCAGGGATGTATAGTATTTTGTGCTGATGACTTTAGACAATTGGAGGGAAACAAGCTTTAAGAAAACCTGAGGTTTTTTTATCCAGAATTATTGTGTGTGTGTTTCACACAAGTCCTAACATATCCTACTGAAAAAAATCAAACACCACAAACAGGACATTAAAAAAAAAAAAAGTGATACTTTAAAAGATTGTTCAGACAGCAATATCATACTGGACTTTTTACATAAAGTACAACTCTAGAGAAACTTATAAATAGGGACCTCTCTTTTTAACAAAAGCAATCAGCATATCAGTAAATCATCTTTAACAGATTAAACTGAAAGCACAAGGAATGCTTGACATAACATTTTCCATTATGTACTAATTCTACAGTCACATTATCCTTAAGAAGCAACAAATATGCTGCAACAAGACGAAAAGCCCAACAGACAAACAAGCAAGCAAGCAAACAAACAAACAAACAAGCTTGCAAAACCAGATGGGCTGAAGGCATATTGTCAAAAAAGCACAGGCAAGTTCAGAGTGACAGGCATGACCCATTGCTTGTGGGGTCTGTGACTTCAGCTTTTTGTTTTACTTCAATAGTTTAACTAGCTGCAAACTGCTCCAAACCTCAAGCTTTCACTAGAGAGTTGTAGTTCATTTTTTGAAACACATGCAGATCAGTAAAATGTTGAACACCTCTATAAACAGTCAGCATCTGGGAGAAGCATCACTAATGTAAAACTAGCTCTGAAGTTTCTCGATGGCTCTAAGCTGAACCCTAACTCTACCAAAGTCACAGATTTTTGTATTTGGACTTTTACTCACTTGTTTACACTTAGCTGTACCAAATAAAACTATTTTTATTTGAGGATTCACAGAAAAAAAAATCAAGTCTGTTATTGTGTAACAGTTACTTACACACAAAAAAATTAATATTTGACTGAAGAAGTTCTAGTCCTTAGAAGTAGTTGTTTGGAAAATCAAATCCATTCTTGGCTTTTGTGATGGCAGCACAGAATCCCACTGAGACCTTTGCCAAACTGCACATGTGTAATAGTCAAGATTAGAGCTGTCTGGCACAGAGCAGGTACCCAGTGTTTTACAGAGCACATCATCTGCATTACCTCTGCAGCCTTTGCAACCACAGGCATTTCATGCACTCATCAGCCCACGCATTCTCCATTCAGCTCCAAAGCACACCTGGCACTCAGTGTGACAGTGTCCCCCCTGCACCGTGCCCTTGCCACCACTGCTGCCTGTTCCTGGGCTCCCACAGTGCCCAGCACTGCTCTCCACCTGCTCTCCTTCTCTGGGCTGGGGAGAGGACATCTGGTAGGCTGATCTTCCCAGTCTGGAGGAGATAATGCTGCAGGAGCTGCAGGAGAAGTACCTGAGGTCTTTGGAAGTGAAGTAGGATGTGGCCTGGACAGGCTCCTCTTCTCAGAGAGCAGAGCTTGGCCCCAGCAGCTGAACAACTGGCAAGTAACTCGGGGTGTTCATGTTCACTCACACTGGTCCAAGATGTAACCTGTCATCCAATGTGCTGCCTTCTGGGCACCTCTACTCACCAATAAAGAGGTGGTCATGGTCCTTTGAACTCAACAGCACTCAACCATTTTTGACAAATTGTTTGCAGGCAGTGATGCCATCTTACAGGTCCCTGACATAGTTCTAATACCAGCCCTCTGACTGGATCAGAGGAAATTCCTTTGCTAGGGAGTGGTGATACTGACAGGATTAACAAGCCCATATGATTTCACGTGGCTTTTATGGCTATATCACCTTCAGCATCCTGATGACCCTTGATCTCCACAAAACATTCATGAGTAGGATTGCTAGCCTTACAGTCACACACATTTCCCAGATCTTAGTAACTCCTTGCCCTTATTCTAGAGCTTCCATAAAGTCCTAATCCCACAGTGGTTTTATACATGCCCTGTTACTCTGACTCACGATGTGTTGTGACTCCTAACATGTGCTTCAGCTTTTCCATGTCTTCCTAGAGTGACAAGGCAGAATGAGCATGCCAACAGCTGACTGTGTAAGGGGGTTCCCTAGAAGACAGACTAAGAGCCAGCAGCTTCACCATGGCCCATCATTTGCAAAGGGCAGAGCTCATTCTTCAGTGCCTGGCATAACAGCAGCAGGACCAGATCTTCCATGCCATGTTTCTCCAGTGACACCCTACTCCTACTAGCCATGGGAGGGAAGGATTCAGTGGTGAACTCCCTTCACCCTTCTTTTGGTGTTCATGAGGTCTCCATTGTCTGCATCACTCTGCATCCTCTGCTCAGTGGTCCATCTTCTCCTCACCTGGCATGGTGTCATCAGCTCCTTCTGCTGCCCCTCATTTAAAGAACTCTCATTGGATTGGCAAGCCTGTTGACTGACCCTCAAAGTCCTTGATTCTCAAAGAGTTTTTAGAAAACAAATCCATGTAGTCAGCACCAGCTGTGTAACCATTTGTTGACCCACTGTGTCTGTCTGCTCCTCAACACAGCCCCCTGCTCCTCTGTTAACCCTGCACTGAGCTACTGTGTGTCTGCAGACATGCAGGTGGAGCAGGAGTGTCCTCCTGGTGCCAGAGTCACAGCTGCTTGCTTTAAGTGAATATTGGGTAATATAAAGCTTAAATCATTGGTGAAATGGATCAGGTTTGGATTCCCCAAGGGAGGGCCTGGATCCATAAAAACCATGCTGCCAAGTAAATATGATGCTGCAGTATATTCAAATGGATATAGCATTGCAAGAAGACATCTTCTCCACTCTGGACTTTCCTCCTACATCCTCTCCTGACGGTGAGTACCCCAGATCTTTCTTGGAGAAAATGAGTATAGTCACTTTAAAACCAGCTCTCAGGAAGAAGGAGCTTGGGTGCTTGGGAAGCCAGGACTTGCCTCCAGCCTTCTGTGGGTTATTTTGTTTTGCTTGGATTAACATAACTTCAGAAATTCCAGCAGATTTGTTTTATGGTATGTATTTCCTGTATTGCCCAGGCCATACAATTTCTTCCAGTTAATTCTGAGTTACACAAGTGAACCCAATATCCTGGTGCATGACCTGCTGTGTCTGTAGAGCAGCTAATGCCCGCTCTTCGCGGGGTTTAAGAAAGGACCATTGTGAGAACTATAACTGCTGCTGGCATCATTAGTAATACATGGACAAAGGTCAGAACATCCTGTGGCAGGTCAAGCAAACAGCCCTGGCTTGCTGACACGGGCATGCTCAGCATGGTTTGCTTGATCTAACTCTGACTCTCTCAGAATACCATGCTCTTAGCCTCAGGCTATAGGTTTCTTCTCCATGCAGTCAACCGAGCACTTGCCTTCAACCTAACCCAGGTTAAGGTAATCAGGGCATAGGGTTAAATAAGGGATAAATGAGGGCATGGCAGAAACATGGGGAGGGCTGTCTGCCAGGGGAGTGCTGTCTGTCCTTCCCATGTTCTGTGCAAGGGACAGAGGCACCAAACACATCTCTTCTCTGCACACCCCTGTGTCTGCAGCTCAGGAAGCTTTTAGAGACAGTCCTTAGGTCCTTCTGCCCAAAATCCTTTAAGGATTTTCCCAAAATGTCCCATTTCTTAACCATAAAAATCAAAACAGAGCATTGTTAAAGTAAATAAAATAAATGCTAGGAAATAATCAGGCATCACTATGAGGCATGCAGGAAATGAAATGGCATCTGTTCTAGCACAATAAAGGGCTTCTTAAACACGCAAGAAAATAGAGTCAAACACTGCCTAACACTACTGCAGATTAGCCTTATTTTTTACATAGGCAACAGTAGATTCAAAGTTGCCCAGTTTGGTATATTTTGGTCTAGAAGCCTGTGTTTGCTCCATTTTCCATTTATGCAATGATAAATCCAAATTAATGTGTACCAGGGAAAGGAAGCCGGGCGAACATGAAAGGGAAAAAAAAGTAAGTGAAAAAAATGCTTTCTTCTCTCTTAGGTGTGATGAACCTACTGCAAGAGCACAGGCTGCTGCATTGTCTTAGGACTGAGTGTAACTGGTGTTTTGGCTTTCCTGGCTCTGAGCTGCAATCAGTGCTTCCCAAAAACCCAGCAATCTGAGAAAACAGGACCCTTCCAAGCTGTTAAAGAGGAGGTCTCTGAGCATGGCGACAATGGCAGTCTCTAGTGTTCCATCGATAGCTCTCACCAGGACTGGTGCCCATATGAAAAGTAGGAGCTTTCCTGTATGATGCTCCCTTAGAGCAGTGCTTAAAATAATTGCTCACATTAGGTTCACTGTCTGAAGGCTTTGTTGCTTAGCTTTTTTTTTTTTTTTTTATGAGGAGATCCTTATCCAAAACAAAACAAAGTCCAAAGGTACAATTCCAATCTATTTTGGGTTCCTTCTTGCCTCCCCTGCCCTAGTTTTACCTTGCAAAAACTCTTCCTTTGGTGGAAGCAGCACATGATTTTGGCTCAGAGAATGGGTGGGAGCAGCCCCTCTCTGAGGCTGCTGCTGATTCACCCTCCTGAATCATCTGCCAGCGGTGCTGCTCCTCTGCCTGCAGGAGCGATGCTGTGAGCGTGGCCGCCTCCCTTCCAGTGTCCTTCCAGTGTGGCTTTCTGGGGCCGGCACACCCGGAGTGACACAGGCGGCTCGGGGGCCTGGGAAACTGCTGCAGTTCTCAGCAGCGCGGCTCCACAAGGGCAGTCACATCACTCTACCACCAACATCCTCCCACCAGCTCGCCTGTGAAATAGCTGGGAAGTTACCAAACACATCCAAGAAAGCCAGACAGTTAGGAGTCAAGCTTCCCACCCTGTGCTGCCTTTATGTTGCTTGAGGTCAATTGTTATAAACTATCAATTTTTCAGGAATGCTATTAATTTAACTGCTGTGTAAACTGAGTTTCTGTTTCTCAGCAATTATAATGCACAAGATCTCAAGCAGTAGTAATGCCTGAATTTTTGTCTCTTTTTTCTTTTTACCCCCCTTTCTTTCTAGAGTTAACAATTTCCAGCTGTGTATTCTTTGGATGTGTTTCCACACCAGCTTTTTCCATAATATGGAGCCGGCCCGTTTCCAAATTCCAGATGTGCTATTTATTTACTCTGAAGCATCTGGGCCCCGACATGGTCTTGTCACTGCAACGTGGCAAACTTGTGAAAAATCAGAATGGCAGCCAGTTAACAAGCTGTACTACACTGGCAAGTGGTGAGAACAGTTCAAAGGAGAGCGGAAGAGGGGGGCTGGTGGAGGGGAAATGAAAAAGGAACAAATTTAATGTTTGGCTGCACTGTGCTTTCTAAGGTTACAAATGACTAGTGGCACTCAAATTGGAAACTGGGGATTTTGTTCTTTTGTAAACAGAGCCCAAAAGACACTGAAGCTCAACATAAGCAGCCTAGGGTGGCTGTGAGATGTTAAGCACCCTCTCCCCAGCTCCTGTGAAGAGCTTCAAGCTCAGGCATGATGCTGGAGGTCTTATGCAAGCTCATGCATCCTCTTAAAGACCCTTGAATAGACCACAGACCATAGCATAAACTGAGAGAGGTATTTTAAATTTCCCTTCAAACTTTCCTGCTCAGGAAGGGGCCAGCAGAGGGATTTTCTACACCCAAGAGAAATATATCCATCGTTATCATCCTCTAACAACAAAACTCTGATTTTGTTTTTAAATTTGGGCTGTGAGGGGAAAAGTAAGCCTGCTTTGAAATGAAAACTGCAAGACTGCAGTGAAATAGAAATACAAAGAGCTAAACTGCAGCACCTTGGTTAGGACTGAGGTCTTTAGCTTCCATTTAGCCCAGTCTTCAAGCCAAGAACTTGCTTTGGGATTACTGAACTTTCAGCCATTACGTGGCCCAGGAGATACTGTTGTTGAAGCGTCAGCATTTTTTTTAAGAAATAAAGTTAAAGTTGCATGTGAAAGGCTGAAGAGTTCAGAGGCTGTTGAGGGCAGTAAGGGAGAACCACAAAGCACTGGGTTACCCAGTTTGAGTTTAGTCAGGCAAATGTTTGATCATCCAGGCACAGAAAGATTTCTCTGCCTCTTTCGTGTGTTCTGCCTATTGTTTACATTTTAGAGCTAGTAGGTTATATGTGATTCCCCCTTTGAAACTGAGGGAGGAGACCAGGTAGAAAAGATGAAAAAAATACTTAAGGAATCTTGCATGGAAACTGAAGGGATGCATGCAGGAAAAAGGGTTGACAGGACTGTTTTCTCTAAGCTAACAGTGTTCATCCCTGCATGTTAGAAGAAAGCAATATCTGACCCCTGTCACATAGCAAGACAAAATACCTCCCAGATCTGTTCTTCTCTCCATGGTCCATCACACTCTTTCAAGAGCATGTGAGCGAAGGAAGAGTATAAGTCCTTCTTGTAACATAGAAATCATTCATTTGGGCAATAGGATATGCAGTAAAAAAAAATTCCCAGAAACTGAAGCAGTTCTGTCAAGAGCTGCTGGAAGGTAACTAAAAACTTCATAGGAAATGGTTTTAGAATTTAATTCAGTGAGAGTCTTCTTCTTCAGATCTAACTTTTACAAAATTCTAGGACAGCAATTTTGGTGCTAGTACATATGACAAAATTGCTATCACTAGAAAGGTACATATAGAAGAGAAGGCATAAGGCAAAGAAAGAAGACAAAGAATTGGGCCACTACTGGTTGTACATGTCCAAATGCAACACTAAGACACAGAAAATTTTGTCTGACTCCCCAAGTTTGGGGGTTTGGGATTTTTTTTTAACTTTACAAAACAATCATTCACCTGAATAAAAAGCCTTTAAAAAGTGCCTAACTCAGAGAGGAGAAAATCCAGATACTTCTGCTAAGGAGAGCTGAAGGCTGGGCAGAGCAGTTTCCATTCCCTGGGAGCTTGCTCAGTGTCAGGCAAGTGTGGTCCTCTCTATTGAGCTGGGAGCCAATGTGCTGGGATTGTCTGTTGGCAAGGTTCAAAGAGAGGAAAAAAACCAGAGGTACTAGAGGTAACAATCCCTTTTTAAATTTTTCAAGAAGAAAAAAAGCATTTTCCTAGGCATGAGTAGTAGAGGCCATGGAGGAGTGTGTAGCTCCAGTCTCAGGTTTAGTCTGATCTTATCCAAGTGTTGATCTTTTCCATTATAAACACAAAGTAGAAAGCTTGCAACCAATACAGCTGAAAGACTTAAGCCTAAGTATCTGTCTTTTTGCCTTTTCCTATGAGAAGGTGCCATATTCAGGCAATGGCTCATACAGTGCTCCAACACCACGTGCCCATGTGCCACGTCCTGTAGGTCTCTGCTGCCCCCATCATGCAGATGTGGGGTCACTAATCCAAGTTGTGCCCCATGGTGCCACGCCAGCCAGTGTGCTCCCAACAACACTTCTCAGAACTGTTTATTCAGCAGTGAGATTAAAGCTCCCTGTCACCTCACTTCACTAGGACTATAATTTCCTGAGATCATAACATCACTGTGAAAATTAAACATGGTCTTTCCCTGAAAGCTTTAGGATACTTTGCAGAACAGCTTATCAAACTGCCTGCTCAATTCCCATGGGAAATGCAAGTATCACTTGTGGGATTGCTATACATGGCCTTAAACTGTTACAGGACATCAGCTATTTGGGTGTCCTTTCACTCTGACATATTGCTGCATACAGTCGTATACATAGCACATCACATTACAAATAGCAAAACACAATTATTGGTCTTTAAGTCTTGAGAACCGAGCAATGCTCTGAAAAACTCATTTTGTTTGTGCCATTGGAAGGGCAATCCTGCATCAATGACCTGAGAATCACCAAGCAGATTTTATTTAAAAGAAAAATATTCTCAAGGGACAAGAGCTGACCTGAAGGTTTTGTGACCTAAACAATTAAGCACAACACTGCTGCTCACAACCAAGATGAGAGTTATCATTGATGGCAGATTGGGCAAATATTTTATGCTGTGAGTGGTATCTATTTTGAACTGTCCACTGTCTGTCTGTTACATCTGATACGCCAAAAATTCTGAAGTCTGCTTTCAAAACAAGGGATTTGGTATGAAAGAGAAATATAGTATTTCTGGGCCAGTGTGTTCTCTGCAGGTATCTTATACCACCTTTGGGTTTATAACTTTCCATGCTCTTTAGAAAACCACCCTAATAATTTCTGTTCTCTTTTTGAAAGTGAAATGATAGACCATTACCAAACACCCAAATACACAGCAAATGTTAATCTGATTTAGAACTGCACATAAACACTCTGCAGATTAATAGTCCTGCCATCATTCAAGGTCATCACTCTACTACAGCCAAAAGAGTAATGTCTCATTACATTAAACCGTGAGCATTTTGGCCCTGGGATGGATTCAGCTCAGTGATGTAATGCTGCAGGCACAAGCAATCATGAGATCCCCAGCTGTGGAAATTCTGCGTGCAGAAGGGTTGGGTTCGAGCAGTTACTGTGATGGATTGAAGGCATCCATAATTCCTGCTCCTCCAGGAATATGTTCCTGAATGCCCTTTGGTCTCCAGGGAGCCTGTGTAATTGCTGTCCTTGTAGGACAACCCTTCCCAATGCCAGTGAAAGGGGATGGCTTTAAAAGCTCCAGCAGAGATCCTGCCAACCCCAGGCTTCAAAGGAAAACCACTGCCTTTTCACAGAACCTCTAGGATGTCAGGACTGCCTGGTCTCTTAGGGAGAAATGTCCTCAGGGATCTGCCAACTGAGATGTGTGTTTCCAGCAAAGCAGGATGATCCAGAAGACCAGATACTGTTCACAGGGTCCCTTTCAGCTTGTTTGGTGTCCAAACACAAACCTGTTTGAGGAAACCAGATGTTTCCTCTTGGTCAAGCAAGAAAGGTAATGACTCTCTTGCAACTGTCTTAATTTTCCTTTTATTGCCCATCGTGCAACTGCCTCATACTCAGAAGCACCGCTTCCCTTTCTCAAAGCAATGATTTTTTTGTGCTGTTGAATATTTTCTTTTTTAACTATGCCTGTTGCCCTTATGTCTACATCTTCTCTCCTCCTTCCAGAAAATGTAATCTTACAGGCCATGTAAATTTTCCATAAATCAGTGGTCTTGTTATTTAAAAAAGAAAAAAAGATTGGGCAATTTTCATTCTAGATTTTTAGGATACAGTAGTATTAAATAAACTCATTAATTCTGATAAATTGGGATTTTTTTCCCAAGCAAAAGTATCTGCCATGATATACGTCATCTTCCTCTAAGTACTTTTCCTTTATTATTTTTTCCAGAGTTTGTAGATATTAGAATCCAGCCAGCTTGTTTTGACATATTATTGGGAGCCACATTTACCCTGGAGTAATTCAGCTTAAGCAGAGGGAATAACAGGATACTGAAACTGGTCCCAGCATGTTAGACGGTTAAAACATTTCTGTTGTTGTTAGATTGTTATTTCTAGATCCCAGTGTATCTGCATGGAAACGCAATCCCAGGAGTGTGGCTGGCCTGGATGCCTTCAGGGTGTTTTCCCCTCTGCTCTGAGCTCATTAGTGGAAAAGGGAATTGAGGAAAAGTTTGTCAATCCCTTGACAAGAAAAAGCAGAGCAACACACCAGTCTAATTTATGCTAATAAAAGTCGTGGTCTTCACAACCACTGGTTACAGCTTCCGCTGGAGGGGAAAGATAATAAGAGGGGTCTAAGAACCTCTGCTGTAAATGAAGGGAAGTCACAAGACTAAGGTGTGTTCATGAAAGACACAGGGTGACCTAAGGCATACAGAATCCATACTGAGGGTCTTTGGTTTTGCTACAACCTCGACATTCAGGAAAAGAAGTCTTAGAGCTGAAGCATAGTTGCAAAAGTTTTGCATGAAAAGCACTAAAAATTTTGAATTCATGAGCTGTTAAAAACACTTTCAATATTTATTAGCTCTGGACATTGATTGCTTAAAATTGATCCCATTTGGTGGTCTCAAGTCTAAATAATGATGTTACTATGCCAGCCCTGCCTCTGTTATGTGAATTGGATATTTTTTCCTGAATAAGATATAAAGTACTGGATTCCCAAGCAAGAGAAAAGTGTTCTTAATATATTTGTAATTCAGGCAAAACCAATTCCTCTTTCACAGTTAAAGGATCTTATATCATGTCTGTTGAAGATGAGAGTTTAATGTAAGTTGTAAGTTACGTCTGACAATTTCTCAGAAGAAAAACCAAAGCTATTTGGAAAACTGACATTCTCTTGGTGGAAATGTAACGTGAAAAATGGTAAATGAAACAACTCTTTTTTCTTCGGGAAATTAAGAATGAATTCAAATCAGGGGAATAACGTTTTGACTATACGGTTCATTTTTTTTCCCCCTAAGCTGGAAGTGCTTAATGTTATAAATGTTTAAAATTAAGCCATTGTTTTCAAAAATTTCCAAAGAAAATCTAAGTGTTTTCACCTGAATTAGCATCTTCCAATGGGGAAAAAAAAGGAGATAATTTTAATGAGGAAACTTTCTATGGAGGAAATTTCAGCCAGCTATAGGTGGAAGCCACAGTAGCTGCAAGTAAGGGACATCTGGACTAATTTGTAAAAGAGAACTTGGGCTGGGCTTGCATGGAGCACTCTCCTCCAGCTGTCCATGCTCTTTACTGTCATGTTCAGCAGCTCCAATTTGGCCATGCCAACCAAGAGGCCCTTTCCTGGCCCCTGTCCAGTCATGCCTCAGGGGACAGTGCCAAGCCCCACTGACACAACCCCCCTGCCATGGGCTGGAGGAGGCAGAGCTCCCTCACCCAGCGAGCAGTGCCTGGCCCTTGGCCACGGGACTGCCAGGTGGATCCAGACAGCTCAATCACAAGGACAGGCACAGCCCATGGAGCCCAAGGACTGCAGGGAGAGGTTACCAGACAAATTTGGATATTGAAATTATATAAAAGCAACCTACAGGTTTCCTAGATTGACACCATTTAAGTGAGCTTATTTTCATCAGAATGCTTGAGGGCAAACCGCTAACACATTCCCTTCCTACAACAAGAGTCTTCCTGCTGATCCTCTGGAGCATGGACAAACAAATAAGAGCGAGGCCTTGCTGGATGTGGGGTGTCAGGTTGGTTTATGGTGGTTTGTGCTCTGCCTGGGTCCAGCATGCAACTCTGGAGTGTTTTTTAGGACCTTTCTGTCTAGTGCAGATGAGGATGGCAATGACAGCAAAAGTGAAAGCTGAAGCATAAGCCTTGGATATTGGCAAATATATTCCAAACAGAGCATATATGTATTCTCCTCCCTTTGTCAGCAGCTGTGACCCTTATTTAGGTGGGATTTTGTCTTACTGTAGTTCAGGGGTCATTAAAGAAGCTGCTGACCTGTGGAAAGGGCTGGGACAAGGATTGGAGAAGGACGAGAGAGACCAAAGGAATATGCAGCTGCTGGGGAAGCATGGGGTGGTGCATGTGGTTGAGGAGACACACAGAGAAGGTCACTCCTATCTGCTACTGCAAAGCCATTTTGCCTGCTGCTAAAGAAGGGGTTAAGGCAGTGGGCACAGCATGAGGAGAGGGTTCCTCCTAGGGCTGTCCCCTTTAGCCGACCCCACTGCTCACTCGAGCAGGTAAAACCCAGATCCCTCTGAGATTCTGACAAGCTCCTGAGCAACCACCAACCATTTTGGGGTGGGTCAGCAGGCCATGGTGCAGGGATGTTTTCATATCATTGACAGCCCTGCACACTGCCCAAGCAGTTTGCCACAGCTGCTGCATGAGGAGCAGCACACTGCTTTCCTGCTCTGATTAATAGTGCTCTGCCTATCAGCAGGTTGTTTCCTGTGGTGTTGGGAACCTTAGCCTGATACATGAGGAGGCTATTTGTGGGGATGAACTTGAGAACAAAAAAACAGAAGCTGGTTCAGTAGCATAGCAATTATCAAGGCATATTTGTACCTTCAAAGATATAAAAGGAATTTTAAGCTGTATTCTATCATAAGGAGAAGTATTGGCATATGGCTGCTCTTTGTCTTATTACATTTTCCTCATTAAACTACAAGTGTGCACTGGAAATAGGCCTTTCTGTAAACAGAGATAATAATGTTTCGTAGTTTAGAAAGTCAAATGATGCTTTTGGATTAAATCTCAAGCAGGTGCCAGGGAGACTCTTCCAAAAACATTGTTGCTAACTGTTCCCACACTGGGAAGAGTGGAAGCTTCAGACAAGCCCTGCCTTGGCCTATTCTGGCAATAATTTAAATTTAAAGTATTACTCTGGCTTGCAAGTTCTAATAATGGCAGATGAGATCTATTTATAAAATGAACAATTTATTAGATAGCCAAGAGATAACAGATGAAATATCTTAATCAGAATTACTTACTATAGGTATAAAACTAAAGAATTATTAGTAGATTACAGCATAACATAAAACAGTGCACTATATCAAGGTACTTCTATGAAAGGTAGCAAAAGAAACAGTTCTGATTAAGGGTTGAATGTAATTTACCACCAAAATGATGACAATGTACACAGATTCCTTCACTTAACCCCTGGGGAATAACTGTGGAGCAGCATCCTTACTAATGGGAGAAATTCCACACATTTCCCAAAAAATGCACAGATTTCTGCTTTGTGAAAATTTGGTGTGGGTTTTATTGTTGTAAAGTGAGTGGATGTCAGTCAGAAATCCAGCTTATTTTGCCATATCTCACTTCAACAGTAAGATGTTTACTGGCAGTTGGGAGATGCCAGACCAGTGTTAACCTCATGTCACCAAAATAATTCACTACAAGACAGCTTGTCCTGTTTGAGTTATCTGACCAGTTAACAAACAACAGATAAGCCCTTGGTGGGGAGGGAGGGGGCTGAGGTGGCCTGCTACACTAACCTTGGTGATAAAACAGATGAGCTGCTGGACACAAGCACGTCAGGTGAATCCAGGAGATATGTGGAGTTTTCTGCCACAGGTGCCTCTTAGAGGCATTACCTCCCAAAGCACACCCTTGGGAAGAGACAGACACAATGCACTGTTGTCCCATGACAACATGGAGAAGACCAAGAAATATGATAAGGAATGGGACTATATGCCTTGATTTTGTACATAATCATGTCTCCCTATAAGAAGTTTTGAATTGTTACAACTACACTAATCAGATGAATTGAAGAGTTCCACAGTTAAGGCATTACTTAATAAATGAACAAATTAATAGATTTAGGTTGCTGTAACAGTTAAATGGCTAGTCAAATTAAAAAAAAAAAAAAAAAAAAAAAAAAAAAAGAGGGGGATTTAACCCACTATTGGCAGAAGCTCAAACAGCTCAGAAGTGATGTTCAGGTCTACCTGCAAGTGAAGGAAGTAGAAGCACATATATGAAGTATCAATGTATGTACATTGTGCTGAATATTGGCTATGATTCCTGGCACAGTGGAAAGAACATTATTTATTTTCACAGAATAAACAGGGACCCACAAGGATCATCAAGCACAGGACTATTCCCAAGAGTCACACTATGTACCTGAGAGCATTGTCCAGGCACTTCTTAAACTCTGTCAGGCCTGGTGCTGTGGCCACTTCCCTGGGGAACCCATTCCAGGGCCAAACTACCCTCTGGGTGAAGAATCTTTTCCTAGCTAAACCTCCCCTCATTTCAGGCCATTCCCTTGGGTCCTGTCACTGTCACCACAGAGAAGGGATCAGTGTCTGCCCCTCCTCTTCTCCTCACAAGGAAGTTGTAGAGCAATGAGGTCTCCCTCAGGCTCCTCTTCTCCAGGCTGAACAGACCAAGTGACCTTAGCCGCTCCTCGCTCAGCTTCCCTCGAGACCCTTCACCATCCTTGTGGCCTTCCACTGGGCGTTGTTTAACAGTTTTGTGTCTTTCCTATGTTGTGGTGCCCAAAACTGCACACAGCATTCAAGGTGAGGCTGCCCCAGTGCAGGGCAGAGCAGGGCAATCCCCTCCCTTGCCCAGCTGGCCATGCTGTAGTCTCCATCACTCACACAGAACTTCCTCTTCAGCCACTATGAGGCTCTTGCTTAAAGTTCATTAACTGCAGAGAGTAACTAGAAAGAGCAGACTGGCTAAGAAAAATAATCAATCCTTCATTCAGGAGAAGCAGAGGAAGAGAGCGAGGTATGTGTACAGGCATGTTTATGATTTATTAGATATAATCATATTTGCTAAAACAAAAGATAAACACAAAAGAGTGTTCTGCTAAGCATATGTCACATAGCAACTGGACACTGATTTCTCCCCACACCTTGAAACCCATACTAGCCTCCCACTGGCTTTTCAGCTTTATCAACACTTTTAACTGTTGCTAGGCAAAATTCATCCATTGCTGCTGAACCATGAACTTGTATCAAGAATTGATTTGCCCTCCAATCCGAGTCCTGTAAATTATCTAATAACCCTCCTTTCCCCTGTCTCAAATTAAATAGCAAAGAAAGTGTCTTTCTGTTTAAATTTTCATATTGTTCTGTATTGACTTAACACAGATAAGGCTCTCAGGTAAGTTTGGGGAAATCAGCTGAGCAAAGATGTGCAAATTGTTTTTCTGGGAGAAGATAAGTGGAAGAAGATTGAAGCTATAAAGTAGCTGTACTGCTGATTATTGCCTGTATCACTGCAGAATAAAAATCTAACCAAGTAGCACAGGACAGCATGTCAGACAATATCTCAGCATCTAGAAGGCATCAGCCTTCTAACACCCAAGGAGTAGGGTGAAGATTGCCATGCAGCTATTAGTAATCCCACCAGCCCAAGTGACACCGAAGGTAAGTGGTGATGTGAGCATGGTGTAAGGCTGCCACACACCACGAAGGAGGCAAATATCTACTTGTGCCACTGCTGATAACAGAGCCAGGCTGCCAGACTTTTAGCTAGTCCTTGCAGGCAGCTCTGGAGAGGCAGACAGGAGTGGAGTAGGCTGCTTGGCACAGCAGCGAAGTTAGCATATAACAATCCATCCACTCTGCTATTTAGGACTGAGAGAGTGCCATAGAGTGATCAGTCACAACTAGGGAGTGCCCTCTCCTATGTGGCAACTCCAGGATGGTGTCTTAAAAACATCACTTCCCTGGGATTCCTGGTGCAGGAGGAGAGGACCTCCTGTGGGCTTCATCTCACCCCACAAGCTTCACTCTGCTCGTTGGCAGGGAAAAGGAAGGAGAGTGCAGAGCAGGATTCACAACAGCCTGGGGAAGTGCATCCTTGCCCCTGGGGCCTGACACTGTCTCACCAAGTTCTCTCTGAATTTTTATGGGTAGGGATGGGCCCCACCATTGCAGATAGCCACTGGATGACACTAATAGGTCTCACCAGGCTTTCAGCTTGGTTGACAGACTCCAGAGTGTATAGCTGTCAAAGGAAAACTACGAGATTGCAAATTAGGGGCTATTTAGTCCTTGTGAATACATTTGTCCAAGCCCTGTCTATACTGCAGCTCCTACTTCAATCTTTCCAATACGTGGCAGAGTCAGAAAGCTACCTCTGTTGACCAGCTTAGAGTTGAATTTACAACCAAAGGAGTCCTGGCTTCCTATCAGCTTTACTCATGACATTAGATAAAGTTGTTTCTCTAAGTAGGACAGACAAAAATCATGTCTATTCAGCTCCTTTCCAGTCTCAGAACCCTTAGATTCAGCTCTTAATCAAAAGAAACATCACTTTTCTGAAATCTTGTTACAGCCTTCTGTACAGGTTGCCGTGGTGTTCACATCCCTTGTAAGGAGCATATTATTCCTCCTCCTGCTCAGCCACTGCATCCATCTGCTTTGTAAGCTGCTTTTCAACGTGGTCAGAACTCACCAATTCCTTTTAACAGATGCCAAGAACAACTTCTTGAGCTGAGAAGGATAACAGAAGATTTCCATTTCCTGGCACATGCAACTAGCCTTTAATCACTGATCTGGGACATGAACATGGTTCCTGGAAACACCACGTAGGTTTTGCAGCAAAGAGGTAGAATTGGGCAGAAGGATTGTTCCAGCACGGACACCACTCCTTTGCAGGGGGCCCCTTGAGGACCAGCTGTCACTGAACATCACTCAGCTCCCCAGATGTGTCCTTTCAAACAGTTGTCTCTGGCTCAGATAAATGTCAGTAAACACATATAATTTTTATTAAAATAAAGTAAGATCATAAAAAAGAGGCTTTTCTTTGCTTGAATGATACACATTTGTTTTCATTATTTAGAGAAATATGTTACCATTTATCTATATTGCTGCCAGCATTCTGTGTCATCACACAAATAAAGCAGAAATAAATAGGTAGTTAACTCAAAAGAAAGATCAAGATTTTATTTATACAGCATTCTACATAGAATATACACAAGAAATAGCTTGCAATAATACAGAACTTGTTAATACACATCAGGAAAATTAATGAAAGATTAGGTCTTTGGTAAGTATCAACATTTGATAAGCCTAGATGTATTAGGCTGTATTTCTGACACATAATCTTACTAAATTAAATTGATTTACATCACTAGATAAATCTGAACTCCCTAAAGTTGCTATTTTTAACTTCTGTAATAAATTTTATTTGGTTTTAGAATTTGGTTAGTTCTCTACATTTTATTATGGATATTTGCTTTGCTGCAAATAGCATTTGGTGGCAAGGCTTATTACTAGGATTCTGTTTGCAAATAAATTCCAGTATTAGTGAAGCCCTGGGGGAAGCAACGTATTTGGAACATTTGGGAAATAGGATATTTGGATCATTGAGAGAGGACTTCTATCAGCTCCTTCTTTCATTTAAGTGTATGATCAGTTAGAATGATGCTGAGGGATAGGGATGCTCTTTGTGTAATCAAAAGGCAGAGTACTGAGTTTACTTTATGCATATACAGACCACAGTATGCTTGCTTGGTCATTCAGCATCCATGTGTCATTGGACTATTTATGGTCACTAATCTGCTCACTTTAAATTAAAAATGGGTCCATCCTAGAAATCCTTTTGCTAGAAATTCTAGTTTGAATTTTGGAATTAATAGAAGCCCCATAATTTCCAAGGCTTGTGCTTATCAGTCAAGATGTTATTGTAGCAAGCTGACTAAGATTAATGTCAGCAGACTGAGAAGTCACAAGGGTATCCCTCCATGTGCCTCTCAAATGTGTTCTGAACTCCTCTCTTTTCACCCATACCCAAAAGCCAAGTGTCAGTCAAGGGCCTCATAGTGAAGTACAAGTGATAAAGCACAAAATTGTTTCTCTTGGCTGGTGGCATTTAGGTCTACAGAAAATGTACAGAACTAATACAGACACATGTTAGCTGTTCTAACTAGGTCTTAGGAAGATTTGCACAAAATTTAAGCCTGAAGTAAAGATGTCAGGGATGCTTACATCATGTTTGGTGTCAGGGAGATGTTTCATTCTAAAGGGTTCACATAACACATCTCATACAGACAGAAACTCAAAAGATTTTGCCACCTGCCCAGTAAGCTCAGCTGCAATGATGTTTTTAACATCACCAGAAAGTCTCTATATTTACTGTAAGGGAGGACCGTGAGGGTAATCTGAATTTTTAAACTAAACTTTTTTGCAAAGTGTTTCTGGTTAGACAGTCATTTACAAATTGGTTTGGCAGAAATCTTCACCAAGTAGAGCTGATCAATTTTGGTGCAGCAACAAGGCATGGAATTTTAAGTCACATCAGACTGTCTTTCAGGACAGTTAGAGATGCTGACTTCCAGACAGTGAGTTAAATGTGTTCTTTTGCTATTCCTAGTTGAATAAAATAAAGTGGCAATATTTTAGAATCCAAAGCTATGTTTTGAAACCAAAGCTATGCTTTAATAATATTTTGTATTTCTGGCACTGTCAGATACCAGGACTACAGGTTTTCCTTGGACAGCCACTTTCAGCCTTCACAAAATACTTTACAAAAGTATTTAGAGCCAACAAATCTATTATAATATAGGATGTTTCCCTTAAAAAGTAAACCAATGCTTCATCTACATCCTTTGACTTCAATTTAATAGCTTCTTTTAAATATATTTTTCACTTAAATCCCAGACTAGGAGATGGTACAAATCTTAAATGAATTAATAACACTGATGATCTACCTTCTCATTGACATATTTTGTTTACTTTATTTCATTTGAATCAGAGAACAACTACTCTCTTCAAAACACAAGGAAAGACATTTTCAAATTTAGTACCTATTTTTTAAAAACCTGTAACTTCTATTACCGCACAGACACAAGTCAAGATGTTTATAGTGGAGGGGCTCCCATGAATTTCTCCTGGTTTTCCACCCTCATGACTCAAGTCTAGAGTGAATTTCTTCCTTGTCTGTGAAATATGATGCTCTTCAGCCACTGTGCTCCTGGTACTATTTGAATTGTTTCAGACTCTCCAATGCAATTAGCCGACAGGAATCAAATGACAAAGACAAACAAAATGAGTTTTGCCTCCCCTGCCTTGTAAGCAAACCCAGGATTAAATGAACTAAAATTTTAAATTAATTTTAAAATTAAATTTCATTAATTACCTATTCTTGTAAAATACTGTTTGCTTAGAGAAGACATTTAGATATCAGTGTTAAGTGACCCTTCTCCCTAAAACAAACAGAGGAGAAATTGTTTCCCAGTCAGACAAGGCTCATGGAAAAGGGAGCACCATTTCTCATGCTGTAAAATTTAATTCTGTTCCAAAATTCATTACCCTTAAATTCCTCATTCAAGCTGGAGATCTTGATACTAAAGTGTGCTGAGTTGACTTTTGCAAATGTTTCTAAAATAAACTCTGAACAGTGAGCTGAAGCTTTCTAGGGATCAGGTGATTTTCTTCGCCACTGCCACTGACTTTAACAAGATGTAGATCTTGGCCAAGACAGCACACATGTACTGCAAGCTCTGCTGTTTCCATTAACCACAACCCAACATTTTTGCAGAAAGGGCTGTGCTCTGATTTGTTTGACTTTCTGACTCTGGGCCCACTGAAGAATCAGATGTCAGAGCATAAAACCTGTTAAAATATAGCTTGGTTTCAGAGCTTAAAAGCTGATAATCCATAACTCAGGATCTGAAAACACATTTCTTAGCAAAAAAGAGGGATCTGTAAAGATGACAGATGAACAATGAAAGGGGTTCTATCTATATGGGTCAGGTCCTTTCACAATCTCTCAAATTGCAATGTTTTCACCTCTGTGAGGTGGGGCAGTGAGGGCTCTGCTTTCTTACCCCCTCAGAGTGAGACTCTCACAATTAAGACTGTACAGAGAATTAAAAAGATTACTTTCTGCAGAAGCCTCTCACACCAACATGCAGCTAAACAGGCCCAGTGCATGCTGACACGACTCCCTACTGCCCCACACCATGCCCGAGATGAGCAAACTCTTTCCAACTTGTCATACTGCAATAACAGTGGTTGAAGTTCTGGCAGCCAGAGATACATTCTTCACTTTAGCAGCAACATTGTGTAACACAAGTCTCATGGAGACTACTTTCAATGTAGGACCAAAACAGAAGAAAAAAACCCCAAACCAGTGGACAGCGTGGAGAGAACTTTCCCTCTTGGTCTGGAAGGGGTTGCTACAAAGCAGCCCTTGGTGTTACTCTTTGCTAGAGCATTTGAGAAACCCTTCCACTTTTATTATGATGCTCAAGGGCCTGAATACAAAGTTGTTTAGACTTTGTGGTTATGAAGTTGTGTTAACTAAGAAATAATTTTGCTTGACAACATGCAAAAATTCACCTGAATTTTATCTTCACAAGTCCACACTATGAAATGGATTTTGGCAGAAGGGATGTCTTGGGGGTCCCAAAATGTCCTCTTCAGAATGGGTGCACCACAGAAACCTACACTCTGTGTTCAGGAGGGCCAGTTGCTAGGGTGGGTTGCTCACTCACATCTGAGGTGCCAGGGGTGTGGGACAGGGCAGGATTGCACAGGGTGGGGCACCCACACCTCTCTGTGCAGGCAGGGGGGCCCACCCACCCCGATGAGGAGGGGAATGTGTGACCCCCACAGCCTGGGAAGGGGCTCTATCTTTGTGCATGTTTGCATCAGTTACAGAAAGTAATTTAGGAATTTGTAGCTGCATGTTAGCACTTGTGGCTGGACTGTGGTTATCTGTTGTGGCTGATACTGATCCTGAATGTATTGTTCAAGATTGCTAGTTCATTACACATCATTAAAGAATCAATACACCACTCCAACTCTGATTTGGCTTAAACTGTGTGAATTGATTGGGATTTGCAACAGTGTTTAGTCAGTGAGAGCAATAACAAGCTGAATTTTGTCAAATCCTCCTCAATTTGTCTGGATAACCTGGCTGGTGAATACTAAGAAGTTTCTGATGCATCCATGGGATCATGAGGGAGAGCACCAGCTTTTTCCTCCAGCCTCAATCCTCCCCACAGGTGCCATTGCAACAGGCATGTTAGCAGCAACCATGAAGGCAGCACTGGATAAACATGGTTGATCCTCTGTGCAGCCAAAATGTGGGCACTTCAGTCTGGGAGCAGTTTGGCTGATTGCTGTGACAGCAATTAGCCCAAACACTGTTCTGCCAAAGTCACATGTGATGACATCTTGTCCACCTTCCTTAGTCTCCCTTGATGTTTTCCATTTTGTTCCATTGCCCATTCTCTCCCATCCAATGGAGCAGGGCAGAGTGCCTGTCTTGTGCTCCAGCAGAGCTGTGCTGGCAGCGCTGTGTGTGTGCCCCAGCAGCACTCTCTGTGTGCCCCAGCATCACTGTGTGTGCCCCAGCAGCACTCTCTGTGTGCCCCAGCAGCACTCTCTGTGTGAGCACTCTCTGTGTGCCCTAGCAGCAGTGTGTGTGCCTCAGCAGCACTCTGTGTGCCCCAGCAGCAGTGTGTGTGCCCCAGCAGCAGTGTGTGTTCCTCAGCAGCACTCTCTGTGTGCCCCAGCAGCACTCTCTGTGTGCCCCAGCAGCACTGGTTGTGCCCCAGTAGGACTCTCTGTGCCCCAGCAGCACTGTGTGTGCCCCAGCAGCACTCTCCATGTGCCCCAGCAGCACTGTGTGTGTTCCCCAGCAGCACTCTCTGTGTGCCCCAGCATCACTGTGTGTGCCCCAGCAGCACTCTCTGTGTGCCCCAGCAGCACTCTCTGTGTGAGCACTCTCTGTGTGCCCTAGCAGCAGTGTGTGTGCCTCAGCAGCACTCTGTGTGCCCCAGCAGCAGTGTGTGTGCCCCAGCAGCAGTGTGTGTTCCTCAGCAGCACTCTCTGTGTGCCCCAGCAGCAGTGTGTGTTCCCCAGCAGCACTCTCTGTGCCCCAGCAGCACTCTCTGTGTGCCCCAGCAGCACTGTGTGTGCCCCAGCAGCAAGAGCTGTGCTGGCAGCGCTGTGTGTGTGCCCGCCCTAGCAGCAGTGTGTGTGCCCCAGCAGCAGTGTGTGTGCCCTAGCAGCAGTGTGTGTGCCCCAGCAGCACTCTCTGTGTGAGCACTCTCTGTGTGCCCCAGCAGCAGTGTGTGTGCCCTAGCAGCAGTGTGTGTGCCCCAGCAGCACTCTCTGTACCCCAGCAGCACTGTGTGTGCCCCAGCAGCACTCTCTGTGTGCCGCGGCAGCACTGGTTGTGCCCCAGTAGGACTCTCTGTGCCCCAGCAGCACT
The DNA here is from genome assembly GCA_013389925.1 of Aegithalos caudatus. Taxonomy (NCBI): domain Eukaryota; kingdom Metazoa; phylum Chordata; class Aves; order Passeriformes; family Aegithalidae; genus Aegithalos; species Aegithalos caudatus. Next base: position 131,355 of record WEIU01015618.1, read on the forward strand.
GGTTGTGCCCCAGTAGAGCTCTCTGTTCCCCAGCAGTGCTCTCTGTGCCCCAGCAGCAGTGCTGCTCACAATTTGTTTGTGACAGGGGGTGTGAATATCATCCCTACTGAGTGGTGCCTGCAGGGGGGATGCAGAGGAGTTCTCACTACAGCATCACCATCCTGTACTGATGATAAGTTACCTGCAGTTGTTCTGCCCAGAAAAAGGAACCTTTTTTATCCTATGTGCATTTATGCTCAGCAGTAACCATCTTACAGAGAAATGGGAAGCAGTTTAACTTTGATGGCTGATTTTAAGTTTTCCCACTCTAACCCATGGAAATACAGTTGGCAGCATATGTTCTCAGAGACCACATTAGCACTGAATTCATTCAAATGTCTCCACATGGGCAGGAAAAGGACTGGAGCTATTCTTACATTATTCATGACAAGCTTTGGCAACTCACTTGGTGTCAGCATTCACAGCTTCTGCTCTGTAGTACCTCCATTGTCCCACACGTCTCCCATGTTCAGGCTCAGCATTTCCAACAGCAATTTGAGCATTTCAGGCTTCCAGTGCCATCATGAAAAGGCAGGATGAAAAACACTAAGGCAGCCTGGACTCCAAAAAGACAAAGAAGGCATCTCCTCCAACTTTTTCTTTTGCTGATGATCCTGCATCTCCTTTTCCAGAACACAACTCATCCTTTTGGCACATTAGGACATATTCAAACTCTTTCTTCACTTTTTAAACTTTCTTTTGTGCTATTAACCTGTTGCCCTTTATCTTCTCTTGGGCAGGATCATGTGAGGAAAAAAACAGGACAGGGGAAGGAATGGCAGCTGAGACCTGTCAGCAGTAAGTGAAGGTGTGTGAATCTCCATTTCAAAACTCTTCTCCAGTCCTCAGTTTGTCAGTAACTCATTGTTATCCCAGATAATTCTCCATTCACCCCTATCATGTATAATTCATAGATATTACTCTTTCTGCTGACAAATGTATGACAACTGAAATATCCTCAGCTATGGAGGCATAATTCTACATCAATCCATCACCAGATGAACATGGAAGTTATTTTAAAAATTATTTGTTTAGGAATGTCTTCCCTTGGCTTTCTGATATCAGCTGTGTTCTTTTGAGAATAAAGTGCAGGTTGGCTTTGCAGACAAGGAATGTTTTATAGGAGGCTTTGGTTTTGGGTGAGGTGTCCCTCTCAAGGAAAAAAGGCTTTTCCTTCTTTCCTTCCCACCTTCCCTCTGTTGGCTCTGCTGCTATGTCCTTCTTCAGAGAAGCTTTGTGAGGGCAATCTTCTCACTTGCCCTTTAATATCTCCTGGTCTTGAGTGATGGAGAAATATCTACATGAAATTGTGTGGTTAACATTTTCGATAGCCAAAAAAGTAGCTGTAAAGGGCAGGTTCCCAGCATGGTGTGGGACTCCAACATAATTTTTTAGATGATTTTGAAAAGTGTTTCCTTTTGTATCACAGAGTTTTTTCTCCAAAGCACGTGATTGAACTCAACTTCAATGGCTTTGTCTGGATCTCTGTTCACAAGTTTTCCTTGTACCACACTTGAGATGAAATAAAACTGCTGAAGCTCCTTTAAAGTTGCAAAATGTGCTGTCTGAGATTGTTGCCCTTGGGTTTAATGTGGAAGTAAGAAAAATGGAAAATATAATTTTCCCTAAATCCCCGCAGTCCTTTGAGTATTTGAGTCTAATCCTTCTTACTCATAAGAAGTTTATTATTTGCCTAATGTTCCTCTTGCGCCCCTGAAAATAACAGAATTAAGAGAAACAGGATGATTAGTAGTTGCCTATGGAAATAATAAAGTGCACTGACAGCTTGTTCCCATCAGCACAGTGCTCAGGCCAGCTGCACAGGGAGCCTGGGACAGGGATGCTGGAAAGCCAGGAGCCCGTGCCCAGCCTCGCACCAAAGTTCGTAGTGCAGTGATAGGGACAAATGTCGGAGACCTCGGCTCTAAATTAGACCTAATTCACACTCAACCTTCCTCATTGTGACCAGGAGACTGCCAGGGGATCACCATTGCTTATTTTTTTGGAGGAGCAAGGACACAAGGCCGGTGGTCCCAAGGAGGGGGCTCTAGGATCATTGTCTGTGAGGATCATTTTATTTCACTCACTGATGGCTCTCCTCCAGTTTGATCAATGGGTGTCTTAGGTACTCATTGCAATGAAGCTAGTGGTCTGTGAAGACAGGTGAAAACATACATTGCTTTCATCTCTATGGCCACCAATCCACCAGCAAGTGGAATCCAATTTTATATGTAGTGAATGTGTCAGGGGGAAAAGCAAGAGCTAATAGCCTTTCATTCCTGACTGCTTAATGCTGTTCTCTTTCTCCATATCCACTTGGAGACCAAATTCAATTAAAACATCCTTTCCAATTTAGAAAATGATTAACATGTTAATGATTTTGCAGTTTTACAGAAGGGCAGCAAGGAGAGAGAAAAGAGCTTAGCAAATCCATCCATACTGTAGTTATGAAGAGTGGGCACTGCATTGTTTTGAAAACTCCCAGCCCTATGCCAGAGCTGTCCTAGGAGAACAGTCTCTTCCACCACCAAAAGCACACCCAGGCAGTGCTGGGATGGCAGGGAGGTCAGGAGGCAGATGCAGGTGAGGACAGACAAACATGGGGTAATTCTTATCAGCAGAGGAGTAAGAAGAGCAAGCACAGTTATGTTAAACCCATAGCAGTTCAGGGAACATCTTTCCTTCACACTGAGAAGGACAGAGATTTATTGCTCTGAATCCAGAGTCTCTGCACTTGTTTGAAACCCATATTACGGCCGGGCTGCAATTTCTGGAAGCATTTTTATGACTTTACAGGCACAGCAGGACTTCAGCCCATTGCTGGAGCTGATAGTCCAGAGTGGACAGAGGGGGAGACTCTTGTTTCAGAGTGCACCAACTGCATAAAAACAATTAGGAAAAAAAGCACAATCCCAAAGCCAGGTTACTGCACAGCTCCACAAAGTGCTCTGGGAGTGCCTGGTGGCTCCTTCAAGTGGCATCCTTGAACCTGCAGGGTAAAGAGGTGACAGATATCATCTCCTCCTGCATGTTGGGTTTGCTCCTGCCACCCACAGCAGCAAAGGGCCAGCAGTGACCTTGGGCACACCTCCATGAGCTGTTACCCTGGTGGTCCCTCCAAAATGTTGGGGGTTTCTCATATGCTCAAAGTAAACAGCTAAGTAAATCATCAACTATCTCCTGATTTGGAAGAGAAAGTTTTTTTAAAAAATATTTATTTATTTATTTACTCTTTGTTAAGTTTCCCCTTGAACACCAGTAGTGGCAGCTGTCTTTCAAAGGATAGGCTGTCTTTTCAAAACCCTCTCCCTCACTAAATGCCCTTACTTGCACAGAAAAATATTACAGATTTGGAAATGCTGGGAACTGGGTGTTTCCTTTTCTTTTTTCCTGAAAGGAAATACAGTATTGCCAAACCTCAAATCTATTGTGCCATTTATGCTTTTTACAAGGAAATTAAGGAGAGTAAAGCTGGCAACAACAGTTGGTGATGATCTTCCCATATTTTGGAAATGGGATCAAATTGAGTGAGGATCTGCCTGTTATTTTTAGATTGAAGTGCAAGAAAAAGAAAAGAAGGAAGGAAAGAAAAAGAGAGAGAGNGAAAGAAAATTAAAAGAGAAGCTCCTGTAAAAAAAGACAATATGAAAAGCAAAAGGCATTAGGATTCCAGCAGTGACTAAGGATTGAGGATGTGTCTGCATGATGTTGCTGATGATCGTGGCATCAGGACACATATTATTGAGCTTTTTTTTGCAGAAACTGTGGGCAGAAGTTCTGAGGGTCTTGGCTGAACTTGCCTGGGATTTCATTTTGTCTGGTCCCTCCCTAGATTTATACAAGAGCATATTTGTACAAACCTTGGCACTTCACATCATAAGCTACTACTGAAAACTGGTCAATTTGGGAAGCATCAAATGTAAATTAAATTGATAATTTTCTCTTGCTTAGGTCTTTCTATGCAAATGACCCACATATTTCTGATTGCAGTTTGCATAAATTAATGGCAGCTGACGGATTAGCCTAAGGCCAGATTCAGCAATCTAAGCAAGACTGTAATGCTAAACCGTAACTGCTGTTAGGAGATGCTATAATCCAGTAGCTTTTAAAAAATCCCAAGCTCTCCCCCTTCTCCCTGCTCCCCCTCCCAATTTGTAAGCTTTGTAAAATTGTCTAATTAGAGTATATTTTACAAGGACTTTTGGCAGCAGCACGGACTTGCTAGCTCGAGTAATGTGACAGAGCATGACAATGGCTTTTCTCTGAAGTTTGCTGGACCCCACAGCTAGAGCAGGACTGCACAGTTTATCTTAGGCAGATGCAGCTTCAGCACCAGCAAAGCAGTTCAAAGAAGTGGGAGGTGACTGAAGCCATGGCTGTCTGAGACTATTAATGGCAGCGCTTGGCTGCTCCAGCCTGCCAGCCTTCCTTCTGTGTCTCCAAAAAGCTCTTCTTGACGTGGTTAAGATTTTCCTAAAAGGCCTGACAAGTTTCAAATGGCGATTTTTCTTTTGGCTGGACAAATTGCTCAGGAAACAAAGATGACTTTTTCAACCCACCCGCCTGCTGGGGTGTTGCTGAGGCTGCCTCCCCTTGTGCCAGGAGCACACAGAGAGATACAGCCCTTTTCCTGATGGGAGCATCCGGTGCTGGTTCGCAGACAGGTTTGTTTTAGAGAGAAAATGCATTTCGAGAACAAGGGACTCAAAACTTGGAGATGCTCAGAGAATTTGGGGTGGGAGGCCAATATTTGGACTGGTCCCTTGTAGAGGGCAAAGCACCGAGGTGGTGGGAAGATGGACAATCCTGGTATACCAAGTCTGTCCAAGATAACATCTCTGTCCTTCAGAAACCTCCTGTGACTGGGGGATTTCTCCTCAAAAGGGCAGACACAGGAAGGAACAGCTGAAGTGGTCAGTTTAACACCATTTAAAGGTGGCAAAGAGAGGTGGGCCTCCTCCCCACCAGTGGAACACCCTCTTTCCCCTTTCTGTAGTGAAGGTGCTTTTCAGTTACATAGTCCTTTGGCTGACAATATTTCTGATCAAGCAATGGCAATGCATGCCTGCCACTGGTATTAATTCTGAACCACACATCTGCATAGAGGAAAGCATAGAGGAAAGTAGGAAAATAACTTCTGAATGTGTTGGGAATCCCCCTGTACCCTTCCTTCAAGCTGGAATAGCTATACTGTGGGATTTTGAAGATGCCCCAGTTACCCCAGAGAAGCAATGGCAGCCTAGCCATATTCTCCAGGTGTTTGTTGAAACACCCAGGAAGCACCTACCCTTTCCTGGTGTGCTCTGAGGGGCTGGTGTGATGCAGGACCAGGTCCCTTTGGTGCTGTTCAAATGAGCTGAGGTACAGAGATGGAAGAACTGCTGGGCCAAGGCTCAGGGCTGGCTTAACCATGGAACAGTAAAACAATGAGCAGAGCTGCATTTAAAGATGGAGGGTGCTTCTTCTGGCTTAAACTGCTGTCTTAAATGAAAATGTAGATGTTAGGTTGCTCGGGAAGATGCTCATTCTTCAAATGCCACTGAACTGGCTGTACTTCTAGTAAGAATTTCTGAGCTTCCTGAATAAGTAATGAGAACAGAATGAAAGAGAAGAGGTGCAGTTTAAAAAGAAGAATTTTCTGCCAGTAAAATGCAAGTGACAAATGCAAGTAAAACACAGCTGAAGGAGAAATCTTTCAGTACGAAAAAAATTATATCAAAAGCCAATATAGATCATTTCACTGGAAGAGAACAAATGTATTAGTCATAGTAGTGCTTTGTGAAATAACAAATTTTATTGTTTATAGTTTATTCCAGGTAAAACCTTGAATCTTGAGTGATAATTGACCTGGGCTCAGACAGCTGTGTTAACCACTGCCCATTCAGCTTAAAAAATAAATACTCACATCAGATTTCCCCTCCTGTCCTGACATAACCTGCCCTGGAAGCCCGTGCTGGCTGACAGACTTCAGGATCACTGGCATAACTCACTCAGCCACGGTTTCTTGCCGGCAGCCGGTTCAGGGGCACACGAGGGTCTGGCATTTGTGTCAAGAGAGATAAAAGCTTGTTTGAATGACATGAAATTGCAGGTGCTGCTCAGTCCTGCAATTCATAAGCTGAGCTGAATAATTTGACTGCCTTTCTCTGAGAACACAGAGAAAAAGGGGACAAGAGGTAATTGTGGTGTCATCTACTACAGGACTTTACCCTAATTTAAATCAGACTGATGTGAGGGACAGTGCTGTCTTGGATTTATTGAAGTGGGTGAACGTGGGAAGCCTCTGAGAGATCCCTGTAGCACTCTGCTTCACATGAATGCTCTCCTTAGAACAGGACAAACCTTTCCTTCTCTGACATATCATTCAGTACAAAAACACTCAAAACAAAACCTGCAAAGCTCCCCTCCCAAAACAAATGCCTCTCATCGAATGGTATTTCAAAAGGGCAAAATCTTTAAATAACAAAGACAGACATCCTTTCCTTCCACCTCCTTCAGCACCCAGCATGGGCCAAGGCAAAGGGAGTTGCTGGCTCCCTGCTGCCCCACATGCTGCAGGAGTCATGAGATGCTGGGTCTCAGTGCTGTGTGGTACAGCCAGCAAGGCCACACACTGAACCCTGCAGATAAATATTGAACAGCTGTGGGTTCAGGCAGCATCATTCACCCTGCACAGGAAAGGAGGCAGGAGCCCAGGAAGAGGCAATTGTAGTTGTAATGCACATAGGACACTGCAGAAGTGGAAAGAGAGAAGCTGTGGGTCCCAGTAAAATTTTCTGCCTTTCCTTGATTCATATGTTTGTCTTTTACCCTTAAGTTGCTCTGAATGTGATCTGATAATAAAAATGTTCTCTCTGGTGTATCTTTGTTACTATTGCTAAAACAGCACAGCACAGCTAAAACCCCCAATTTCATCACTCTGACATTTCACATTGATATGCCACATTTTTCTTTCTGAGCTGTGAGACCACTCTCTTTCCAGAGTTTGTGCTGATTTCCAGACCTCTGAACTAATCCTGTCCATACCTGCTCAACAAGGAAAGTCTGGCCAGAGCTTTTAAGTACCTTACTCCTTCATGTGCAAATGTTGCACTGAATGGCTCAAGCCATTCCTTTACAAACTCCAGCTGTGGATGGGGTATGCCGGCACCTCTAGGGCAAGCAAGGATCCAAACAAACTAGGGATGGGGAAACCTTCAATCTCCCCTTTCCCTTTCCTGCTGGCACTTCTGCCAATATTAGAAAGGAAATGGGCCAAAGCTTGATGATTTTTAATGTGAATGAGACACTTTGATATTGCTGGAGAGGGAGCTGATCAGACAAGCTCTGCTATTCTTAATTCTGGCAAACAACAAAGCTGTATGTTATCGACCTCTGCCTCAGGCGAGGCTAGCTTAGATCAAGCAGGAAACTAAATGTTGATGTTTCAGAGATTTCTTAGCTCTGAGGTACTCTAACACACTGAAATATTTGTGCACAGAATGAGATTCAATGCGCTCGCTATTTTCTCACACTGTGTGAACTCCCACGAGGAGTTCCCATGAATGCCTGCCTGAAAGCACGCAGGGGGTTGCTGATCCCGTAACTCTCTTGAAATAGTTGCATTGCTTTTTTATTGGCTTAGCGTTAAAAGCCCAAATATGAGCTTTCTGTGGGATGCTTCAGTGAAATTAGATGTTAGAAGACATGTAAATGTATATATGCCAGGGCAGAAGCTAACTCGATCTGTCATTTATGAGCAGGCAAAGTATCACTTTGTCATCTCTGTGTTGTGTCGAGTCACCGAGTGAGCCCTGAGCTGGAGTTTGGGGCTGCCAGCGAGCACAGGTCTATTTAAAGTCACTTAGGACAGCAGATGAACAAAGGATTAATATGACTCTGACAAAAATCATGTGTGAAAATGTATTTATTCTGTCAGATTTCATGAATGGTAGCTATTGCTCCATTCAAGCTGAATGATAGCATTCAGCTTTCGCACTTACTCATCCTGACAGCTAACAAGATAAACATGTCAGCATGTGATTTGCCAAATATTTTCTTGTGGAATTCAGGCAGGAGTTGCCAACAGAGCTGGCTTTTGAGTGGAGGGACCTGGACATTGGAGGATACACACACATGCACCCCCGTGCACAGCAAAACCCACCCCCAGCCTGTGAGGGACACTTCCACCGCAGCAGCCAATGCCTGCTGCAGCTTTGCCCACCACGCAGCTCTCTCCTGACCCCAAAGTAAATCTCCAAAAGTTCTCCTTTTCCATAACAGGATAATGGCTGGGGTAAGATCAGATATTGATGCAGGCTCAACAGTTGCTGGGAGCTGGGCAGTGTCCATCAGGCCTTGGTGTCAGTGGATGCAAAGGGCAGTGCTGGCAACCCCCAAATGGGCTTTACCTTTCACTGCAGGATAATTCTTACTGGAGATTGAGCTCGTGACCTTTATCACAGTGAGTTTTATTTACAGATTGGAAAATGGCAGTGTGTCCTTTAAGATGAAAGGAATCAAAACACAAGGGAAAAAGAAAGATTTTGCAGAAGCAAAAGATCTGACTGGAGAACTATTTAGAGAAGTCTGTATAAACAGACCCGTTAGGCTGGTATCTCACATTTTAGCCACAGCTTTTTTGATGCCTTAAACTGGATAATGAAGGGATTTTTAGGCTTTGGACTCTCTGGTGTATCTGTTGTTTAATAACACCACACCTGTTTATTTCCTCATGCATTTCCAGCTAACTTCAGTAGAAGTTTTCCCTGTCTTCCCTGTTTTATGTTCTTTCTCTGTCCTCTTACTGCTTACCAGCAGATAACTGCAACTGCTTTAGCACTTTTTGTCTTGAAGATGCCCAAAAGCATTTTGCAACCTCCTGGCCTCACCCAGAGGTCTCTTGCCATCTATAAAAGAGGATTAAGTGCTATGTTGCTAATTACGGCCCTGTGTGGTCAGTAGGGATCATGTCACACCACAGAAATGAATCCAGGCTCAGCCAGAGGCAGGTGGCTGTTGCAGAGGTGTCCCTGCCAGCCAACAATTATGTATTATAGGAGGATAAATTATTACTTACTTAATCCTCAACTGTTCTCAAAGGTGCAAATCCCTTGTAATCACTTGTGTTTGTAAATGACCAACCTACCTTTCAGGCAGCCCAATACAGCCACAATTGGTAATTGTTCACAGAACAGTGAAGGTCTCTGGCATCCCACAGACACGAAATAAATACAGTGTGGTTTTCAACCAGTAGTAAAGGCTTGAGCCTCATAGCTCTGCTTTGAGGTGTCTCCAGTGGAGGGAGGAGTGGCTGCACGGGAGAGGATGGAGCAGAAGTGAACACAGATCTGCTGGCCATCTGGCTGAACTCCCCACCTGTATCCATGTGTCTCTCCAGTGCCTCATCCATATTTCCCCATCAATATGTAATATGTCAAGAAAATACGAAGTATCTGGGTGCTAAAATAGACAGTGAAATAAAAATTTAATGTTGATAAGGATTTCTTGGTTCCCAGTATTTTTGGCTTAGCTTGCTTCCAAAGTACTTCATCAGCATTTCAGTGCAAGGTGCCATTCAAAGCAGCTCACCCTCTGCAGAAATTGTAACAGTCCTAAGAAAACAGAGGGCTCTTGTTTCTCACTTATACAGCTTCTCTCCAACCCATGATGTGTCCCACCCATCCTTTCAAGTGTTCACCACCCTATCCCAAAGCCACATCCCACACCCTGGCCCGGCTTTGCTGTTGCTGTGCTCTAAGACTGTCTCTGCAGTGCCCCAGGGGCCAAACCAAGCACATTGTCTTCACCATGCTCTTGAGGGTGTTCTGACAGACTCTGCCTTTTCAGCCTCCCCTTTGCCTACTGCCTGCAAAAAAGAGCCCCCTCCACCACCACAGAGATGGCCCAGCAAGGTGTTGCTTGCTCCACAGAAGCAATATGTCAGCCACCTCAGTGGAGTTATGCCTGCACCACAAAAGGTAGGAGATGGCCAGCTCTGCAAGGATGCCCTCCAACCCCTAGTCTTGATTGTGATTAAACAGAAGACAGAATGCAGGTGTATCCCAACAGCAGCTAGGTTTGCATATGGACCATCCTTCTGGCATCTCTGGCTCCTGTTGAGATAGACTGGCCTTCCCTTCCCATTCCTCTCATTAACTCAAATGCTGATAAACTTCCGTGGTGACATTCAACAAACAAAAGGAGCCATCTCATCTCAAACCCAAAAACTAATTAACCTGGTCTTCAGTGCATGCTCAGAACAGGTGATCTCATCTCAAAATTCCACATTTGCTCTCCTCTGGTGGACAGAATGGCCTCTGTGGGTGGCAGTAGCTTTTGGACAATTTTAAAGTCCTTGCTGTACAGGTCTCCTCTCCAGACCTCCAGTGATTCAGCACCGGTGAAGCCAACGTGCTGAGGAGAGAGAGGCATCTCCCATCTCCTCTTGGCCTGCTGCCAGCTAGAGAGGGGTGAGAGCTGAAACTTCAGCAGCATCTTTGGTCAGTCAATGGAAACTGAAGGCTGGAAGTATTTTATTATTTTGTACAGCGCAGACATTTGTGCAAATCTGCAGGAACGTGAATGCAAGTTCAGGCAGTGACACAAGAGGGGTGAGGATGGAGGCTGTCACTGGAGACAGCACTAAAACTTCCTTAAGGTCCTGGTGGAGGGGCTGCTGCTGAGGTCCTGCTTCCACGCCATGTGCCAAGAGATACTGGGAAGGAGAGCACTGAGAAGAAGGGTTTTTCAGGGAGGTTGGGGGATTGGTGGGGCACTGCATGCCCTCAACTGGATACGGTCTAGCTCAGCCTTCTAGGCACAATCCTGCTCATAAATGTATTCCTTTGTTTTCTAGAACTTGGATACCAGGCATTCACTTCCTGGAGCAGCTTCAGCTGAAAGCTTTACCTCTGCTGGTGGCAGTGGTGGTGAGACAATCCCTTCTAAGTCAAAGAGTTTGTGCCCAGCACCTTGCTTTGTGCCCAGCAAGGGAAAGCAGCTTGTGTCTCTTTCCTGTTTCACCTTTAGGATAAATCAACCCTCTGGCTTTTGATTTGATCCACTGGTATTTTAAAGGGATTTAGACAACCTTTCAAGTGGGTTGTTTTCAGGAGTTAAACTGAAAAGGTTATAAACCCTTATACAAGAAAAATACCAGATATACTAGAAATGCATAAACTACAGTGGAGATCTATGGAAATACACCATGCTGGGCACAAAGGGTGCACACTCCTGTAAAAACCCAGGAATTAGCTTGTGCCAGCATGGTCTTGGTATGACCTGAGGGTGCAGGTGTTTAGTCCCAGGACAGTTCAGTTGGATGCAGTGTACTCCCCCAGTGCCTTCCCAGAGAGGGAGTCTGAGGGAGAGAGGGGGCAGGCTGGGCAGAGGGTTTTGACACCAGTTTGGGATGTTTTTCACCCAGTCAAAATAGAAAGTGAATTGGATGCTGAGAAAAGTCAACAGGAATAGCTTGAAGTTTGTTGCTGCTCAGTCACTGGAGAACGAGCCATGAGCTCCAGCTGCTCTGTACTTAGAACCACCCCTCAGCTGAACATACCTGGTAATTACAAGCTGCAAACAAATAGCACATGGTGACAAACAGGGAAAAGTATAGCCTGTCAGGAGTAACTCAAATCACAACTATAAATATGATTGAAATGTAGTTTAAAATTCACAGATTTGCTGTAATTCGAAATGTACCTGTAAGGTACTCTATTATATTTGTAATTTTACTGTAATGTAATTTAATACTAGGTTATTTTTCAAAATTTCAAGACACTGTCAAATGGGTGAGCTGAATAAAGGAAAAAAAGAATGGAAAAAATTAAAGAAATGTAACATCTGAAAAGAAAATCCCACATACCAATATATATTAAAAAAAAGCTCTGAAAAGGAATTTGTGAGTTGTCTCCTGAATGCATTAGCATAAATAATATTGAGGAGTTTTACCTTTCAACTTTCTCTTACTTCCTCATTGTTGGAAAAGTTAGCGAGAGGGAAAAAAGAGAGCAGAATCTCACAGACCAAAGATTTACGCTGTTGTACTCAGTGTCAGAAGACAGATCGGGGGGAGAAAAGGAAAGAATAAACTCCACTTAAGTGTCAAATGTGGAAACACATAAATGTTTGGTTTGGGGCATTCCCCTTCCCTTCCAAACATTAGAAGAAAATGAATTCTCCTCACAAATCCTTCTTTGGGGATAAAAGGAAAATGATTCATGCAGAAAACTTCCACTGGGTCCAGTTGTAACATCTTTGCAATTTGAACTGGTATGTAATCAAACTGCATTCTTACATCCATTTATGGATATTTATGTTATACAGAGTATGCATCTTTGAACTCATCAATTTGCATGTAAGAATATGAGCTGATATCAGGTTAATTAATTTTACATCCTCTTGTAGGGATATTTCACTAACAGACCATTTCAAAATAAGGAGTATCTTGACAAACGCAACTAGAACTGGATCTTGCTGAAATTACAAATTGAAAAGGATTCATATGGGTGGAAAGTAACACAGCCCAGGAAGAGGAGATGATGAACCTCTACAATGCATGAAAATAGAACTATTTTGCAGAAAGTCATTCCACAGCAATTTCTCTTTATAGGCGTGTACTGTGCAAGTCAGGAAGTACACAGTGTGAAGCTTGCACTGCAATTTATTTCCACTCATTTCCAAAACAGTGTTTATATGAATGGCATTTCAGATTTCTAGTCAGTATTTCTTGTGTGTTAATTAAAAAAAAAATTAAAATCCCAACAACAAATGGTTAGTGGATGTTTAACTATAGTTTCAGCTCTAAAGGACAAGGCCTGATGTTAAGGTTAGGGTAAGGTCCCACTGAAGTTAATGAAATGTTTGTCCAAGTGACAAAGCCAGGCTGGCTCTGGAGGCCAGGTGCAAATTGGGAGAATCAGATCTGCTCACTTACAGGTTTGGCCAATTGTACATGCAACTCCTGCTTGCATCAGGGGGTGCCTGATAGAGCAAGCACACAAAACACAGGCCCAGGATGATAAATTGTGTTTTCTTGCTTTTGCAACTTTAGTACCACTAGTTCTGGGTTTCCTGCATGGCATTTATATGCACATATATCCACACACCCTGTACCAGGGAAGAGAGTTACTGGTGACTCACAGGTTTCTACCTGAATTACAGCTTATTATAATAATTAGAACCTGCAGTTCTACTCTAATTTTGATTGCAGCTGTGGGAAGGAGATGAAAGGATGAAAGTTTATTGTTTCAAATTACTTTAACTTTCAGTGTATTTTGGTAGGAGTGTTATGAAAAGACATGACTGGGTTAATTCTGCTAATATTTTTAATACCTCCCTAATGGACTTAATATATTAGAGCTGTGAGAAACAAACAAACAGACAATGTTGTCAGAAGTTGGAGAGGGTGAGTGGGGACAAAAACATTTACTAGGTCAGTTGCTTGGCATTCCTGACTATGGAATAAGCCATAGCCAGTCAGCCAAAAATATTCACTTTGTACACCAGGTTCCAGCTAATTCTCAACATTTGGCATTATTAACACACGCCAGTCCATTTACTTAATTATCATTAATACTGCTTGTTCCTCCTTTGAAGAATATGGCATTTGTTTGGCAGTTGCTGCCTGGATATGGGTGCAGGTATTTGGATACATCTCCAATAGGATCTGCCTGGATTTCCAACTGCTACACAGCCCAAGCAAATTTCTGAGTATGTTTGGGTTCTGCGGAACATTCAGTTCTGTTCTGCAGTTCTACTTTTTGAATGAATTAAAGCCTCAAAATTGTTTTTAAATATGTAGGCCATCCAAAAACTAAGACACATTTTGAAAAGGCCTGAATTCTAGGAGATTGTGTTAAGGAAAACTTTTTTGCTTAAGAATTCTATTGATAGCTGTCAATGCAATAATTCTTAGATGATACAGGCTTCTCTTGATGAAGGGCAACAAAGCTGCCTGGAGGGGTTTGCCCTGTTCTTTTTCTGAAGTGCTGTAAAAGAAACTGAAAGAAATCAAAATTCTGCAATTTTTGCAGCATCTATCACCCAATAAAAAAAGAATAAAAAATGAAGGGATTTTTTTTATTAAACACTGTGATCAGCTGTCATTTGCAGCCTGTTTTTTTTTTTGTTTTTTNGGCAGTGACTGATTGTCCTTTGGGCTGATGCTTTTATGTCCCTTGATAACTGATATGAGAAAAATCCAAACAGAAGGTAGAAAGGAAATTCACTTCTTCTCATTTGTATGTGAAAAACCATTCAAACATGATGCTGGTCCAGCTGAACAGGACTGCTGCTGAAGGCTCTGCCATGCTCTGTAGCTCATTCCTGCTCACAGAGAACAACAAAGACAGAAAGGCTCTTAAAGCACAGCTCTACTTACCTGGAAACAGGAATCTATAGCTGGGAGTGCTAAATGAATCAGATTAATAAATTCTGTTCTTTCCTGTTTAGACTCCTCTTCACAGCCCTTGTGCCCACCAATTTTCTTCTTCCAAGAGCTACTCTGTCTGCTTGGTACACAGCCTTTTACAGATGGAAAGAAGTCTGCTAGTTCAATCAAAACATCTGCTACATACTTTCAGCTACTTTTGTCCTACACATTAAAAGAAGCATAAACTTATTTTTTATTTGCTAACAAAACACTGGGGCTCGACTTTAATTTAAAAGCAATTAACAATTTCTCAAATTTTTTTTTAGACTTCACAACCCCTCTTAAGTAACTGCAAGACAGGAATGTGCCTCCAGACACGTCCTTTATACATCTAATGACTTTTGTCATAGGATCAAAAACCTTATATTCTTTGTAATAGTCATTTGCAAGCAAAATCTGTGTCTTCCATTTAATATGTTTGATATAAACCCCCCACGTGTTACAACATCATCTTACAAATACAGAGTACTTCAATAAACACTTTGTTAACACTGGTTTAACAGAGCTTAATAGGCTTCTCTCTGCATGGATCTCAATAACCACTCCTTCTCCCAGCCTGTGTGACCTGTGAAACACTTTCAAGCCCATTTTTATTCCAGTGGCAAACAAGATTATGTTTTTTAATATCATAAGACTTGTCCCTGAAGATCATGTGTAACTGCTTTCCTATTAAAAAACCAGAAGAGTAAACCAAGATTAACCTGAAGTATATGTTTCTACTCACTTCCACCTCTCTGTGTACAAAATTGCAAAGGGAAGAGTCCTCTACCAGTGCTGGAGAAGAAACGATGCCAAGGAACAGTTTTCAGATTACAAAAGAGTAGATTGGGGTGGTCTCTCACATGAGTGCACTTTACACTATCACTTTACCAGCTGATCTGTCACAGTGTTGACACAGGTTATCTCAGGACTAGGGAAGGACCCACTGCTGTCACTACACCCTTGTGTGGAGCCAAAGCAGCAGCAGCAGCAGCAGTTTTCCTCCTGGAAGACAAGTTCCCTGGCCAGAAGCACAAAAAATCCTATTCAGCAGCCCTTGTGTCTTACAGCAGTCTCCCCTCAGTGCAAAGAACATTTGCACACTTTCTGTGGGCTCTTGGAGAGTTTCCACTTCCAGCAATCAAGTAGGACAGTGCAAATGCCAAGCCCCTGCTTTAGCATAGATGTACCATCCCACAGGTCACTTGGATGCTGTTGAAGTCCTGGATGCCTGGACAACACACTTGGAAATGATCCCCTCAGAGAAATAATGTTGGAATCAATTCTTCTTGTTTCAGAAACAACCCAGACCATGGGCACGTGGCACCAGTGGTCCTTTCTCAGTGTTACCAGGGACAGTTTTGGAATGCTTTTTGCCATAGCACAGTTGTTTCACTCTTATCAGATGGTTTGCTGATCAAACACGAGCACACCTGCCCACAAATGGGCAGCCAGTGCTACAGACCACCGGAACAGTAGCAGCAGGGAACCTTAGGGAGCTTATCAGGAATAGAAAATCTCACACTAAAAATTTGCAGTGCAAATAAGTGTAAAATCTTGGGCAAAGACTGTTTTCAGTGATGTAAGCTAATCTAATTCACTTAGGTTTCAATTTCAGAGAAGTTAGTATAACTTTATACCACTGTCTGTAAGCTTTGAGTGTTGCACTCTGTTGGTGCAAGATCCTGTGTTTAGGAGATCTAATAGAAAGTGTATTTGAATTTTGCCATGAGTGGAGTCAGCCCACCTGTGTGCATTCAAGATCTATGTCTGAATTTATTGCATTTCCCGGTTTATGCACTCTATAAAATACATTATATGGTCTTCTTTATAAAACATGAAACCATATTGAATGCAACTGACTTTGTGCCTTCACATCTATTTCATTACCAGGTTTCCTAACCTCCTATGACTTTACATGAAATCAGGTATACATATAGCAACAACCTACAGTCACTGAAGGACTTTATGGTTTTCAACTGTATCTTCTTCATGAAGCCAAAAGAAACAGCACACTTGTCTATAGGGAAATCTCAAGGGACAGACTCTTCTCTGCTTTTAAAAAATTTTTCATATTTAATTTTTTATTCCAAGACATAGTTAGTATTAAAGGGATGCTTGCAGGCTGTCACCATCCAAATCCAAAGGAATCAAGATGCTGGAGAAAACCACACAAAGTCCTCTGGAAAAGGAAACTTCAAAAGCCTTGCCATGTGCTAGTGAAACCAGCACCAGAACAGAACACCACAAAACTGAATAAATGTTATGGTTTATATCAAACATTCAGAAGACTTTACTGTAAGATGGGGATGGAGAGGAGTCTCTTGATATAAACAGTTTCAACCTTAGAG
This sequence comes from Aegithalos caudatus, assembly GCA_013389925.1. NCBI lineage: Eukaryota > Metazoa > Chordata > Aves > Passeriformes > Aegithalidae > Aegithalos > Aegithalos caudatus. The sequence goes on from WEIU01015618.1 coordinate 148,140, forward strand.
GATGCCTGTGTTTAAAAGTAAATAAATAGCTGCTTGAAATAGGAAAGAAAAGTAATTTGAAGTCAAAATACAGTTGTGGTTTCTTTGTTGTTGTTAAATCCTTGTTGGGTTTTAGGTCTTGTTGAGCTTTGGTAGTCAGGTCTAGGAAATGGGGACAGGTTGGAAATAAAGACTTTTAACAATACAATGAAAAACAATCTGCAGTGCATTCACAGGAGTGCCTGTCTTTGTGCCAGGCACAGTCCTTTAATTTCACATATTACAAAAGAAAGATTATAGGGGGCTTTTCTCAGGACCAAATGAAACAATCTTTCCCACTGCAGCCAGTTAGGGAGAAAATGCAGCTTTTTGTGAAGGGGTGCCAATATTATAGTTACTTTGATGGAATGATTTTCAATTTCTTGTGAAAACTCTGGTTTTGAAGAAATTAGTGTGTTATAACACATTGATTTTCTTCACAGAAGTTTTGAACATCTTTTTCCCCAGACACAACATGGTCATGATGTAGGTGCTTGAACACTTTCAGGCATGCGAGCTTGCATTAGAGTACTTCTGATTTAATGGCTTTCCATTGGCTTCCAGGAAACTCACATGTTGATTTAGAAGTTCTTTTTATTAACTGCCATTAGGAGACTTTCAGACTTGATACATCAGAGCTCTCTGAGCTTTTTTCCCATTTATTAACTAAACCATTATTTGAAATGCAAACTGGAAGGCTATTTAAATTGACTTCAATTTATGGATCCTCACAACATTAAGGGGAAATTCGTTATAAGACGTATCTTCAGGCAAATTCAGTGGTGAGAAAATATACACCTTCCTTTATCAGGAAATGTCTCACTTTATCTGTGCAGAACCTTTGCTTGAATCACGTACAAAAATGTGGATTCATTTTCTTCTGAAGATTAAAGTGTAAAAACAATTTTTGGTGGGATTCTATTCCTGTTGTTTACATTAACATATCAGCAACCCATAGCATTAGACAGCAACATAACACACATAAAGCCCTTTGCAGAGAAGGAAGGCAAGTTTGGATGTTTCAGAACATCCTTTATAAAGGAACATGAATGCCCTTTGGCTTTTGGAAAGCTTCTCTGAACGTGGTGTTGGGATACTGAATTTGTAGTGACATACCAAAGGCAAATGACTGACAAGCCTTGCCTACACTCCCTATGCAGCAGTTTTCTTTTCACCTGCTATTTCCAGGGTGCTGCTGAGGTTCCATGGAGGCATCAACCTCCAAAGGCTGGAGAAGCAGCAAAAGAGTTGGATTTTCTTTCTTTATTTTTTTCAGTTAGGAAGCCTTGTATCTAATACAAATAATCAACATCTGTGGTTGCATGAACATAATTTTTTCCTATAAGACACATTGAAGGGAAAGATTTTTGGGCATGAAATTTGTGCAAACACACTGAATGCCAGTGTTATCACACTAGTAAGCTACAAGCTCCAAAGAAATTTGTAGAGAAGATTCCTTGCAAAAAAACTTGCTCAGGGGAAACAATGGGATGACCATCAATTTCAAACTTTAAAGAAAACTTTGATGAAAAGCACAGCATGAAACAATCCTGAGCAAAAGGAAAAAGGTGAAAAGCCCTTCTACAGCAGTGATACACACTGCAGTTTCCAACCACAGCTTCACCCAACAATTCTCCTTTATCACGGACTGTTCCAAATTTCTCTTGAGCCAAAATGCTAATATATGTGCACTGAGATCAGCCAGTTTTCACCTTCTCGGGTGATGAAAGATAAGCAATCTTTAAGTTATACATTTCTTCCATCAAGCTGGCTCAGCTTAAAGCTGCTTTAAATTTCCAAGCCTGCCAGGTAGGTGTGTCCTACCTCTTGGTCCTGTAACAACATCTGAGCGCTTCCTGGATATGAATTTCATATTTTTATATAGATGTGCTGAATAAAGGAATTTTTATCTTCAGCTTCTCATTTCTTTTTTTCCAGCTACCAGGATATTTAAGTGATTCAGGTACTTGGCACTACATTACCTTCCTTGGCCATAGTAAGAATTTCTCATCCTCCCATTTGCACTTCTTGCTATTTTATCCTACGCATCCAATTTCCCTAGAGATGTTTAGTTTTCTTCCATTCTGAATACATGACAAGAATTTATTATTCCTTCCTGGAACAGCAGCATCTCAAACTTACTGTATACAATTGCTGTTTCTACTTTTTAATCACTATTTTTGATAACATTAGTGCCTGCAAAAAGAGTGAGTCCTCTATGCTCTGATTTATTTCAGCTGTATGAATTGTGAATATATATATTACTAGGGACAGAAACTGAAACTGACTTTTAAAAACTGAATTTGGAAAAAAAATATTTGGGGGCAATGGGTGTTTTAAAGACAGTTTTGGTTTCAAAGTTCTTTCGCTTAAAGTGCAAAGAAGAACTGTTTTATACAACTAAGTTCTGTTGCAATTTCCTTTACCAAAGAGATGCTGTTTAAACCATGTATAAAATCTAGTGCCAGAGCTGACAGATGAGAAAGTGAAAAATTGCTATATTGTGCAGTTTGAAGACTAAGTTATCAGTAAACTGTCTTCTTTAAGCCACTGGCTTTACTTCAAATTTAAACCCTAATTTATACTCTGAGAAGTCTTCAGTGTCATTAATTGTATCCACTAAGCAAAACTGAGAGGATAGAACATGAATTTGTAATAAAACTGAACACAGAGGGAAATCCTCTGACATTTCACTAGCTTCCAACTGTTTCATGAGGGATGACTCCTGATGACTTTTACTAAAGGCTCAGTAAGCATCAGCTACAGAAGCAGAATCTGTGAGATTTGTGTAGATTTCTGCTCATGATAATGAAGAGGGGTAGGATCTTTCCTGATGAATTGTGTCTGAGTTGCCTCCAGTAGGGCATATTTCCTATAGCCATAAGAAAGTGAATTTGAATAAAGAATAAATTTGACACTTTATTAAAATTACTTTGCACTTAATTAACTCTTGCTCTTAGAGAAAAAACCCCAACAATCTAAACTCTTCCACAAGTTTGGAATATATTCCCTGTATTCAGGCTCATCATACAGGACAGTTTTTGTATTAACCTTTTCTATTTTTTCCCCTTAATGTTATTTTCTGGAAGCTTTTTCAAAGAACTTTGAAGGGAAAGAGCTGAAATTTCATGTGCAGAGAATTTATTTTTTAATGACCAGAAAATACCCCACAACTCCAAGGTTTCATTGGTCTTGAGGTCAAAAATCCACCAAAATTTGATGTTTTTTCCATTCCAAATTGTGAATTAGCCACAGTGAAGATGGACCACAACTGTATTCATATTTCAGCCAAGCTGTAGTGTTATGCATCAGAAAGGTTAATTCAGCTATGAAGAGTAAGTTAGAAAATGCCCAAATCTCAGCTGTTTTCAGCTGTGAGTGAATTTAAAAGACATCTCATTAGAACAAAACGGTGGCCCACACTTCTGGCTGCATCCAGGCTAGGAAATAGATGTTTTTTGTGGTTTTTTTAGTGTTTAACAAATTAAGTCCACACAGAAGGCATACCTTTAGGGTGTGCCAAGACCACCCAGCAAGATGGTTACCACTGCAGAATTAGAACTTGGGAGTTCCTGGTTTATTGTCTTAAGTTAAAACCACTAAACTGAGCTTATTCAAAGGGAAAAAAAAAGTGGTCAGAAAGTAAATTTTACAACATGGTAGTAAAGTTAGAGTTTATTAGAATATTTGAGATTAATAGCAACAGGAGGATTTTTGTCAAAATCAGGGATAAGTTTGGGAAAAAGAATGTTTAATATAAGTGCTTGCTCTGTTAAGCTGCAGAACACCCCAACACCATCTGCCCACACTTGCAAATATTTTTTAAGAAATTCCTACTGAGTTGACCATTGCTTATCTTCAATCTTTGTTTCTTCATATTTTAAGCAACTGTAAATCAAGGGACCCCTGGGAACTCTTTCTATAGCTATTTTAAGCTAAGCTGATTTTTTTTTCCATAGAGGAATCTAAAAGTGGTAAGTTTAAAAAAAACCCCAGGTATTAATTTCACTTTTGTTTGTTTATTACAATAAGGAAACAGCAGTCTTCCAAAGCTTTAGCTTGTCAGCAAATACTATAAGCCACTTACACTTCTGTTTTAAGGGATCACTCACTACTGTGTGAATAAAACAATGCAATAAACAGTGCTGCTACATTTGTGATTTCCCTGAAGTTTGCCAAATTCTGATGTCTCATTTAATCTTACGTCTCAATCTGATTTAATAGTATTGCAGCAGCCACTCTAGCACTAACTGTTGCAGAATCACAGAGCAGTAATACTTTCCCCCTCCATCACTTCACAGATGAGGGAGGAATAAAATTTTTGTTGACACCTAATAGAGCACACACAGCAAATGTTTACTCAGCTCTTCTGCTTTGAAGATATTGTCAAGCACTCTGCTGACAGCCATTACTGTTCCTGCTTGTTTAGACACAGCTCTGAAATGCAGAGATATGGAACATGAAAAGTATTAGACTTTGGTGATCTCACAGTGTGATGACAATGTTGCATACTACAAATCCAAATCTAAAAAATATACAAGTACTGCAGTTTGGGAAGCAAAAAAAAAACAAAACAACTTGAGACCACAAGCTCTTCCTGAACTTTGAGCATTTGGAGAGCAAAAAAATAGTCACCTCCTGATGGTCCCCAAGCAAGAAAACTTTCCTCATTCTAGTTCTGTGGGAGCATGGATGCAAAGAACCTCTGCATCCAGGGGATGAGCAGAAAGTTCCCTATAGCAATCCCACATTCTTGGTATAGAAAAAGGTCAACCAAACACCTGGACTCTGGTCAGCAATCTCCAGTTCTCCTTCCTCTAAGTGAAGCCTGGAGTGATCACACATCCCACAGAACCACACGGGCTCAGCGGGTGGCTGAGCTACCAACAGCTGGTTCATTATTTGCTTGTCATGTGAAGATATGGTGTCAAGAACAGCTGTGTCACACACTTCTTGCAGAAAATTCACAATAAATGCTTCTGGTTCTCACCCCATAAATTCAAGCTTACATAGTTCTGGAGATATAGAACACCCAGTGTTATCAAATACACAGGGGATGGACAGCCCCCTGACCAGAGGGTCTCTGGCAGGGCAGCCTCTACTGAGGCCAGCAAGCACTGTTGGAGTTTTGCTCAGCAGGGAAGGCTATGCACATCCTCTCTAATTCCTTCTATCAGTTCTAGCAAACGCACTATGAGGAACACCTGAAACGTGATTTTGCTGTACTGGAAGTAAAAGTCTATACTTCTTTCTATCGCATCTGTTTCCTTCTAACAATTTGGAAATTAATCCTCTCTTCATATTTGAAAGTTAGTTCCTGTTGATAAGCATTGATCTCTGTTACAGTTTTTATAATTAGATAGGCTGTTGTTTAATATATGTAGTACTTACACAGAGCCTACAGAATTATTTCATTTATTATCTTCTCATAACTATAAAGACACTGGTGTTTATGTGTAACAACTGAGGTACAAATGGGCAAGGAATCTGAATTGTTTATTCCAAGAAACGAGCTGGTTTTATACACTTTTTCAGGGCAGAGTATTCCCTTACATGGTAATTCTCACTACATGATCTATCCCATGTGCCACGTCAGCAACACGTATTCTCAATGTCCTTCTGTGGGGTGATCACACACTGTTCACCCATCTGTCAGCTTCCAGCACGCTCCTCTCCTGCAGGGCTCTGCCTGTGGCACGTCCTCCCCACAAGGGCAGGTGGAGACAAGCCTGTCTGTGCTGCCATGTGCTCCTTTGTGCTGCCATGTGCTTCGGCAGGCGCGTCCCACAGCCCACAGCTCAATTTTATCCTACCTCTACCCACATTTGTGAGAGGAAAGAAAAGAGTTCCAACAACTGCACGTGCTGAAACCTATGTTCAGCTGTTTAACAAACTAAAGGCATTTTCTCATTAACCCCCACACACTTTCATTGTTTAAAAAGATCTAACAAGACTTAAAATTTAAGTAATTTCTTCTACTGCTCGTACTTTTACTTCCAATAGGCTCACTACACAGCCAGGGGCAATCCTGCTTGGAAGGGACAGCAATACCAAAGCTAAGCTGAATTCCCAATAGAGCTGCATCCTCTTTACATTGAGAAAAAGGAATTCACAACTAATGTGTGCTTGCATCTCAGCATTTCATGTTAAAGATTCAGGCCACATTATAAAGGCTTAAAATATCTTCTATGCAGGACTCAGCATTGTGAATCATTGCTGAAGAAAAGAAAATCAAGCATTTTCTTGTGGGTATTTATAGCTTTCTCTGCTTCTACAATGAACAATTTGGAGGGGTAAAGCATCAACATTTAACTTTCCATGGTTAAATATCTCATGACTCACTTTCTAGCAATTCTTGTTGTTAAACTCATCTTCCTGATGAGCTAAAGTTTGATAATAGCCATGGAATGATAAGCATGATGCTCTATTAAAAATTATGAAAATTTTATCTGCTTTTGAACAATCATTAGCCTCTGCATCGTGTCTCATATTAAAATTTGTGATACCTTTCTGTCCTAGTGACAGAAACTTAAAGCAAAAAAAAAAAATAAATATGAAGTGTAAGAGAACTGAGAAATTTGCTTTCAAGTACCAGCAATGATATGAATCCTCTGCAGCTGTATCACTGACATAATATCTCTGGAAAAAGGAAAATATATAGAAAATTTAGACTAAGCCAAATATTGCATAGTCATACTTCCAAAGTTGAAACTTAAGTATTCCAAGATCGTAACGTGAGTCACAAAGAACCTCAGTGAAATAAGTTTTGAAGATTTTCCTGGAAGTTCAGTCCACATACACTGCCTATGATCAGTCAAAAATATCATTTTCACACAAAATTTTACACATCAGCTTCAAAGTTTTCTCAGTGGTATAAAAAGAAAGCAGCAACTCATTTATGGGCAGCACAGTTTGGCTGAGGCAGGAACTAAACTATACTTAGCTTTAGGACTGTCTGGCTGCACGACTGTTGGGAAACCATTTAACCTATTCCCTTTTCCCAAACTGCCTCTGATTCTGTGAAATACTAAGCATAAGCGTGACAGTTTGGTGTAGTGAAATGATACATATAGACAGCACTGTGTGTGACCATTTTGCACACATAATTGCTCCACATCATTCCCAGATGCAAAATACTATTTAAAATTGATATGCCTGATGTTCAAAGTCTGTTTTGAAATGGCAGTATCTGAAGGAGGAATATTTCTTTTTGTTTTTTTCATGTCAAATAGTAAATGCAAATAATGTGAATAATGCAAGTATTGAAAGTGCAAACAGTAACTACTAAAAGACACGTTCTACAGGTGAATTCTCATAGCTGGAAGACGTTAATGTTTTATTCCTCTCCTCCAACTGGACTTTACCTCTGCTATGAACTTAGATTTTACTTGTATCATGTCTTTTAATACAGTGTTGTTAAATCAGCCTACACCAAACATGAGCACCATACACCACTAACAACATTTAACAGTGGAACCGAGGGAGGCTTAGGTAGTGTTCCCCAACTCACACAGCAAAGCAAAGAGTAAAACACTGGTACTTGAAGCCACAGTCCCTGAGTCAGTACAACCTTGTTCTTTTTGTGGCTTTTGTGGTCCCTCTTCCAGAACTTCCCTCTTTAGTTTTCATAAGCCTGATTTTCACATAGTTATGTAGACAACCATGACTGGTGACAAAAATTCACTGCATTGATCATAAAGCTCTGTCTGCCAGTACCAGAAGTCAGTGATAATGACAAGTCTTGGCCCTGATGGAGCTCTCTACCATGTGCTGCTCTTCAGAGTCATGTCAATTGCATCACACAGTTCCTGAGTCCTAATGCACAAAATACACAGATATTTTCTGTCTGCTAGTAATTTCTAATATCTATGCCACAGTACAAGTGCTGAGAAACAAAGTGAAAGATAAAAACCTTCCAGAAGACATAAACTTAACATAAACTACAGGAGGCTGATCTATCCTGAAGTGAAATCAAACTGCAAGCTAGACACAAAGTTGGATATAAGGCTGTCCTCAAGGTCCCTCCCCCAGCTGCAAACACGATTATAAAGAAGAAAGGCATTTAAAACCTTAATCAGGTGCTAGCACAATGTATTTATTAAACACTTGTAACTACAAATCACAGGCCCATAGCAGCCATACCTTTGTGCAAAAAAGCTGGAGTTTCCAGAAATAATGAACATGAAAATCCAGTGTGTGTGTAAACAGTGCTTCCATGTATTTTCAGTAGACAGAAGACTACAAAAGGTGTAAGTTCCTTTCTATTATACATATCTATTACATTGCATCAATTCCTGTTTATTATATATGATCAGTATGTTCCAACATTTAGCGGAAAAGAAGGGAAAAAATCTTCTCTCCCAGAAAGTCTTGAGTTTTCCCATTTAAGAGCTGCAATGCATCATTAACTTCTATGCAGAAAACATTGTTCACTCCAACCAGCAATTAGTGGCAACATTTCTATCCTGTGCAGTGATGAGATTTTTATGCTAATCATTACACAGCAGTAAATTAATCATTTGGGCACATTTAGATGGTATGTATATTTCATGAGACAGATATAGATATCAAGATCAGTTTGATATTTACTTATGGTAAATGGAAGTGTCTCAAATTGCTATGGGGGAAGCATACTAACTAAATACACAGCCAAGGATGTTTGTAATGGAGCAGCAGAATCAGCACTGCTTCAACTCTCTCTTTGTTTTTAATTATTTTAAGGGAGCTAAAAGTCTTGTGAGAAGACACGGAAGAGAATCATTCAAAGAGACAGTGAAATGTCAGTATTGTCTTGACACAATGAAGGACAAAAGCAAACCTACCCTGCAATTCTTCTTTTATTACTGGCAAAATTACTTACATTATGCAGTACTGAAAACAGATTTTTCATCAGCATTTGTACTACAGTCTAGTCAGGTAAATGAATTATGTATTGGCCTTGTCCCTCTGTAACTATGTCTGAAAGCTCTGAGTTGTAACTGAAAGGAAGACTACCCAGGGGCCTCCCTTCTCAGCAGATGCAAGAGATTTCTAATACCTTGAGGAAAATTATTATTTGAAATTTATTTTTTTATATATATTTAAGTACTAGTGCTGTTATTTTCAGCTCTCACCTCACAGATCTTTGCCAGCAAAACCCCAAATGTTTATTGGAGGGAAATATACCCATGGTCCTTTTGATCTAGAACACTATCAAATTACTTATCATAAACACAGATTTATGGCAGGTGACCCTCACAATAATAGTAATATAAGTAATGTCCTAAACTACTACTTTCTCAATTAAAAGTTGAGAAAGATTCTCAAAGATTAATGGCATGTGAGTGGAAGGCAAAGTTATGTTGGCTTACCTGGATCACCTCAGAAGTGCTCTTGAATTGAAAATTGACCAAGTGATACATGCTTAATGGCCACTAATTGGAAGAGCATAATTGCTACACTGAGCAGTAGTAAAGATAAGCTCTTGCACAGATGGTACAAAATCCCACTGGGAAAGAAAAGAAATTCATTAGCATCTCCTCATTTATGGCAATTTTTGAGAGAAGTACATCTGAAGAGGCAGATTATCAGGAGAATACTATGGACAGATGAACTTTTAGGTCTACTAATACACATCAGAAAAAAAATGGGTGATTCAGAGACAATGTCTTAATGTAATGAAATTTAGTTTTACAAGTAAAAAAAACCAACTTTGTTTTTCAATTTTAGAAATCAAATATTTTTATTTTCATTATTTCTATAAAAATGACACGGCAATTTAGATTTTTGAACATTTTTTCCAAAACCAATGCTTCTCTCTTGAGCTGTGTGTCTGAAGCAGACATGAAGGTTACATTTTCTTCAGGGGCATCATGGTCTTAATTTTTACAGTCTATCTTACATGGTTGTGCTGCTTTTGGCCTGGGAATTTTCCTACTTAGGAGCTGACAAGCACATCTTGACATGTGCTGTGCTGCCATGTGCACACTTGTAGTGTTATTCTCCTCTGTAGAGGAGTATTCTTGACTCCAGAGATTTTCCGTTTGACTTGAGGCAATAGAGAAAAACACAAATAAAAACCATTTCCAAGAGAGCATAGGTTAAGATTTGCAACAATATAGGTAACTTCACAGAACATCCTTTTGAATTTCTGATGTGCAAAGCCTCATAGCCTGAGGAAAAACAATATGGAAAAAGTCAGGAAACAGTCAGTCTCATCATGTAAAGGACAAAAGGCTGGATTTGGAGACAGCTGAAGATCTGTCAGTGGTGAGCAGCACCAACTATGCTCTTGTCAAGCAAAAAGAAACACAGGCATCAGCCTTGAAAGCAGAGGAAATCTTTGCTGACTTTATTTCAATATTGTTTCTTTAAAAAGATAAAACAGAGTATCTCCAGGCAGCTTTTATGCTCTTGAAATGATTTGGAGGGAATATTGAAATAGTTAATAAATTTGATGGAAAACAGCTATTATCACAGTAAACAGATACCATGATTATGAATTCTATAAAAATGAATTGCTCATTATTCAGCTATTGCTCAACAGCAGAACTGATTAACAGCACTAGGGACTGCCTGCTATTTGGTTTAATACTCCATGTTCGTCACATTGGTTGTTTGGTGCTGATTATATTGCAGCAGTTATTCACATCACTAAGTTCGCTTGTTGTAGAATTTAAAATCACAAACAAGGATCACGTCACAAGGAAATAAGCAGAAATCATACCCCTTAAAATATTCCCCAAGACCAGTTATACCTTCTCTACAGATATGCCTGAAACTCATCTGAATATACATAATCTCAATAAGCAAGAAAATTCCCCAAGCCCCAAACCAACAAAGTATATAAGAATGAAATTCCCAGGTTGATTCCTCCATCAAAGTAAATTTGTACCAGCATCCTACAGCCCAGCTTCAGCAGGGGAGACCATCCCTGCAAGCGAGGGGCAGCTAGGAATGGCTTCAGGATTCTGAATCAAAATCTGCTCTTACACTTTGTTTGGATTTCAGCTGGCAAGTACTGAAGGTCACAAATCACAGCTGTGTGTTGTTTCTGAAAAATGGCATTTCACAGAAAAACTGCCATACAAAATTCTCTGCCTGTCACCATGGCGTATCTTCCATGAGAAAGAAAAAGACATGCATGGCTTCCCAAGAGAACATGCCCAATAAACCACAGGAGAGCTGGGAGTCCTCTGTTGGCTTTCTATCCTCTGTGTCCTGGTTTATCTGAGTCTGAGGAGAACCTCTCATACGAACTAAAAATGGATCTGAGTGAACTGTTATTAGAGTGAACTATTGAAAGCTATTCTGAGTTTTCTACAGTTAAATAGCTCTGACTGAACTATTAGAGAACTATTATGCTATTTAACATTTTGACTATTATTTGACCATTCTACCATATATTACCATTAAAAAATACAAGATTAATTTGTCCTTTAACCAGAAAACTTCTAGAAACTACAGTATTACCTTAAAACAGTGAAAAGAAAGGGCTGTTTGGTTAATAGCACATAATTCCAACGAGTAGAATGAAAGAAACAAAACCAGTAAACATGTACACTAAATCAATACATCTTGTATTTGGACACAAAAACTTTATTTGCTATATTGTTCCTGCTGCACAAGATTACTGTGCATACAAATAGTTATTATATCAAAGAGGTATCATATCTTAATCTGAAATTTAAGAAATACTTAAAGGAATACATTTAAGTGAAAATCACAAATGGAAGAGACCAAAACAGCAAGAAGACGCAGGAATGTGTAAAAGGGAGTGTGTTTTGAGGAAAATAGATATGATCATAAAGCAGAAAATCAAGGGTAGCAGAATTTACCACAGCTATAGTCCACACGCATTAGTGGACTTACAATCTTTACTGAAGAACAGAAATCTTTTTTTCTTGCTGTTTTATTACCTTGGCAACATATCCTCCATGTCAGCAATTACATAGGAGACAACAGTCCAAACAGCAGCACAGAGATTCATCTGGTTTGGATCCTGAACTGTCATCGTGTCCCCTTGAGAATGATGAAACCAGAAGTATTTATTGATGTCATCATGCAAGCTGGCACCTACAGAGAAAAATAGGCAAAGTTCCATTACAGGAATACAAATATTTAAAGAGGAATATAAACTTGAATCTGGTCCTGGGCTGTTTATTATTAAAGCCACATGCAACTGTATAAAGTACATAACATATTTGCTATAAAATAACTGTACAGAGCTGTGTCACGTGCAGTTTGTAGGTTTTAGGTTAATTGACTTGTGTGAGCATTAGCAGCAAAAATTCACACTGGGGAAAAGCCAACCTTCCCCTGGGAGACTCGTTTCCTCAGCAACAGTATGCATCCATTTTCTTCTGAAACTAACAGAGTTCAAGCAGGAAAATCCCTACAGTAACTCCACAGCAGTGGCTTCCCCTCTTCTCCACTGATGAGGTACAACTGATTTATTAATCCTTTCCTTGCTGTTTGTGCTGGGGAACACTCTGGAATTTGCTTCTGCTTTCAGGCCCCTGTACATCATAAGGATGTGCTGTTTCAAAAAAGTTTGCAGCTAATCTGGGGTAACCCGGGTATCCATGACTACATTCACAGTCAGGAGTCCTCATCAGCTGGGGCAGAAGCAAGTTGAGTGAAATCACAGTTCTTCCCATTCAAAAACAATTTATTCCCTCTGGGACCACATAGGAAGGGAAAGGACTACTTTTGCTGAAGCCAGGTGGGCTCAGGGAGCACAAATTATGCTTGCAAGGCATCACTCAAGGCAGACGAAAGCCAAGGTGAGCTGGAGAAGCTGCCACCTGACTGGGAACCGCAGCAGAGATGCTGGCAGAGGATTATTATCCTGGCTATTCCCTGCTCCAGTGTCCACTGACCCTCTTTAACCCTCTATTGCCTTGAATTTCTTTCTTTCCCAGTTCTTTACCTCTGCCCCTCCTACAGTTTTATCAGCCTCCAGCTTTGTTATAATGTCAACAACCATTTCACCATTAACAGAATTCCACATGAGATTTCGAAAATAAGTAAATTTGATATTTTCCCCCACCACACTCATTCACTGCTTGCAATTCCTTTGCACTGATTCCTTTGTCCTGCTCCCTGACCAGAGATAAGAGGTGTACAGCTCCCAGGGAAGGACCCACTTAGCACAGGACCCACTCCTTTCTTGGTCTATAAACCCAGAGAACTGGTGTGAATTCACAGGTAAGAGCTATGGGCTGCAGGCAGAAACACAGACTGGGGACATTCCTGCCATGCCAAGTAAGAAGGAAAAAACCCCAGGACTGTTTGGCTATAAAGATGAAGTACATAAATTATTCATATATTTATTTACATGAAGTGGAAATCAGTATCAGATGATGAGGGCTTTGATAAACTCATGTGTGCCCCTAAGACTTACTGTTACAATTTTTCTTGGTTTTCCTGAGATGCCTGAAGCCTTTGAAGAGAATGAAAGCAAAATTTCCCACAGCATAACTGTACATTCCTATAATACATATCTTTTGATCACTCAAACAATCATTCATAACAGAGTCCAGCTCTCCCTCTGGGTAACAGGCATGTTTGTCTTGCTGTAATGAGGACTGACTTGGATGGCTCAGTTCACTGCTATTTTAGAGAGAAGGAATAGAAAGTTAATGCATTTTAATTCCATCCAAGGTGAAGATCCCTTCATAAGAGAGATGACAAGCAGATAGACCAAGTGCTACAGCATAAGGTTCTACACTATTGTGATTGATTTTATTTTAAGAAGCTCTTCTTGTTCTTAAATGACCTGTTTGCTCCTGACTTGAAGCATTGCAACCCTACAGGAGTCACTGGGTAGGTTACAGGTGCTGAGTAATGTTCTGTTAATTTTAGCATTAAATTAATGTTAAGTCATAGTCTTTAAATTTTCTTCTGAATCCTTTTAAATATATGCAATCATAAAAGGATTAAGCAATGATAAATTCTTTAACCAATGGACTTCTGCACTACAGACATATTACAAGTTAAGGTGTTGAAGCAACCCCATTATTGTTTTTGAACACTCCTGTAAGACTCAAGACAAAAATTGCCCAGATTTTGTTGTAGAAATTTCACTAGTTACAATAATTATGGATTTACAGAATAGCACTTTATTCCTGTGAGTGGAACAAAAACAAACACCCTTTGCTTTGTCATGTTTAACTCTCTGAAACACTGGAAAAGTTTTTTTTCCTCTGAATTTATTTTATGAAATCAGAAAATTATCAACTTGGACATCAAGCAATTACTGTGCAAGAAAATCAAAAGGTTCTCAAAATGGCTATGCTGTCATGTGGGATAGCATTGAAGCCAGAGACCTGCAAACATCTTGAGAGAGTAAGGAAAACGCCCTAAGAAAGCAGTTTTATCCTATGCAATTAGAAACAACAGTGAAAATCCATGTTCTTGGCTTTGAGCACAAGAAGAGTTTACAGCTGAGGTTATTGGGACATGCAAACCTCTGGATATGAAGCACTCTGGGGCACAGATATGACTGCAAGCAATTTTCATTGCAAGGAAGTCTCCTGCTTCAAACTTGAGACTCCTCCATGCTGATGTCAGCTGCCTGCAGACATTTCTGCTGCCAGAGGTCGCCGGGCTGCAGTGAGACACTGACGTGTGCCCTTTCACCAGTAAATGCATCCAGGGATGAGACCAATCCTTGCAGATGAGGACCATGAAGAGGGAAGTTTTGCAGGGCCCTGCAGACTGCAGTCATGTTAGGTTACCTCAATAAAGTCCATGGGGACCTACAGCCTCTTTTCTAAAAAATCTAACAGAAGCAGCAATGCTGTGAGCATTGTTGTTGTTGTTGTATAACATTTGTCTCAGGAACAACAGCCAATAACAAATGGGGGCTTATTTTTACCAAGCTAGGAGTCAGATAAAACAGATGAGGAGCCATGGCTCACAGACTTCTAAATTATTCACCCCTGTCCATGCTAGGCCCCTAGAAAGGGATCAGCATACAGCCTTGAAAGAATCTATAAGCTTTAATTAAGTACTTAAAAACCCTCAGTTTGGTGGTGTTATGTGTATATCACATATTCTGATTTCCAGGTGGAACCAATACTTGAACAGAACCAAGAGATGGGCTAGGTGCTACACTGTCACATTTCATGCACTTTGCTCTTTTTCCTGCATTTGCAGAGTAGCTATAAAGAAAAAAGCAAATGTTTGCCAAACAACCCTCTTTAATTGTCCTTTTTCAGTCTGTTCACATTTACAGTGATGCAAGTCGCATGAGGAACACTGCTGACCAAAAAGGAAATCAGTGAGAAAGTGCTTCTAGCTGGATATAATAAGTGCTGTGACATGAAAGCAGAGAATGTTAAAAACCACTGCCAAAAATACCGTATATATTACTTGAATGCATCAAAATTACTGAAAATTAAAAACGGAAGGAAATTAATAATTTACAGCTTCAATAAAACAATGTGAAGGTAATTCATAGTGGCATTACAAGGTGACAGAAAACCCTCTTTAGCACAGTTTAGTTTACCTAATTTAATGCATGTTATTGCATCAGCAGCTATCTTGAGCCACTGGTGATCCTCCAGGATCAAACACTAGGACAAGTTGCCCAGAAAGGCTGCAGAGCCTCCATCCTTTGAGATATTCAAAGCCTGACAGAACATGGTCCTCAGCAACCTGGTGCAGCTGACCCTGCTTAAAGCAGGGGAGTTGGACCAGACAAGCTCAAGGGGTGCCTATCAAACTCACCCATTCTGGGGCACTCTAACCCATGGTGCCCTGGGTCATTCAGACATCTCTTAGATTTAACACAACATAAAATTTTTCTTCAATTCAAGTTCATTCCTGTCTTGAACTCATTTGATGATTCTCTGCATAACCAGCTATGTCATACTTGGTTTGATGCACTGCATAAGGCAGGTAAAAGCAGCTGCTTTGGTAATTCATATTGATCATGTATTTTTAGTAATCAGGTATGTAAGAGTGTCTTCATGAAAATACACACACATTCTGACAAGTTCTGAAAAACAGTCCATCCCTTCTAGCTTCTGATCTAAGCAGGAAATGCCCAGTGCAAATATTCATTAGCTGATGATAAGGATATTGACCTGCCTTACAATGTGCTCTTACCAAATACCAGTTCTTCATGCATTAATAAACTGACAAAGTTCTTACTACCAGCTTAAGAAGATGAGATGTTGTGATTGAGGTCAAAGGATGCATAAACCACAAAATGAATGATGGGCATGTCATTAATGACCACCTCTTCTTGTCACTACTGCCTTCATAAGCACTGCTGTCATAAGTCATAACTAGAATTAAACTCTATTGCCAGATACTTAAGCACTCAAATTATTGTCATTTGTGCAAACAACAACTGGAAAAGCAGATAATGATTATCAGAATGATTACAAAAGCAGATTCCATAAACCACAAATATCTTCAAGGGGGAAAGTATGCACTCACTTCAGAGTAATTTTATATCTTAAAACATTTTGCATTGCATTGCTCCCTACATTTTCTTTCTCTTCTTTTTAAACACCAAACAGCACTCAATTGCCACAGGAAGTCAAATGTGAGTTGTGGAGTCAGTACATATTTGCTACAGAGTCCTATCAATAGCTTCCCAGTTGTCTTTGCTTTGTTTCACAGCTGTGCCATGAATCTTTCAGATACAATGGGAAAATCCCCACTGTTTCTATAACCTCTCTTGGGTATCCTGGGGCTTCAATATTACAGCTAGATCTCTGGGATATTGACCTCTGCATATACATTACCTTATACAGTGAAGTTAATATGCTAATGATTTATTAAAAAGTGTGTAACTTTTTAGGTTTCATTTTATAGTAGTCCCTAGAGGACCTGACAGAACTGTCACTCCATTATTTCAAGCAGTATATATACACCTCTCCAAAGAGAAAAGATTCCAGCTCAGAAGAACATACACACTAAACAGACAAGAGGGACTGAAGGATGAAAGGGGCATACAGAGATGAAAGGGCACATTCATTTTCTCACAGCAGCTGAGAAAGGAATAGATGCCAGACATCTGAGCTGAGGCCAGTGTCCTGTTGAGTAAGTTGTACTACCTTCTAAGAGCAAAGCTGGAAATGCCTTATAATAAGACATAATTTGCTCAATGTTTCCAAAAATTTACAAGTAGGAAAGGGTTATAACACATACTTTGCTTGCATCTTCCAAGTGCCTGCTTGAGCTTCACCTTTGTATCAAGACAAACCTACATGCTATCAAAGATACTGCTTGTAGTAAAATGCCAAGACATCAGATGCCTGATCTGAAACCTTATTTTTATCTCTGCAGTGATTTCCCTGGCTATAAAAGACAGATATCTTTTTTCCTATCTATTAAATATTGCTTTTGTTTACTGCTTTTTCTTTAAGAAACAGGAAAAATGCTCTTACTTAATTTTCAAGTTTATTCTAATCTCAGACCTTTTTCATGCCAATGACACTATTCAGGAATCTAAAATTCTATAATGCCTTAAAAATAAAGCAAATCCTGATGAAATATACATGTCTTTTTCTTTTACATCAAGTACTCAAAAATAATGAAAAAAGCGGCAAAGAGACATATCACAATCTCCTATGCAGTTAAAACTGTTATGTACCAGGAAAGCATAAACACAGAATTTACGAGCATTCTATTCCTCCCACACCATAATAGAATCAATAGCCTCCCCCTTCTCATAGCTGGAGCATTTCTGCCCCACACATTTTGAAAGGTGAAAACTTCACGGGAGAAGTAAGCAGACACATGGCTTTTCCTTCAAAGGATATGTGCCAAAGACCTACAAAAGAAAGAACAGATGAAAGATAGGAACAGGAACACTCTTAATTTATTTTTGTTTTCATTTTGTGCCTTTCTAAAACCCAGCAAAGTCACAAATCTCAAGTGGTCAGGGAGTAAATCTGCTGCAGTGGTAGCTGTGTTCAGGATGGGCTGGCTGGAATGCTCTATTGGTGCCTCATCTCTTTTGCTGCAAGCCCTGTAGAGTGCCTACTGCCTGCTATAGGTGTTGCACAGATGTGCTGCCCCTGCCTAACCTCAGCCTGCAGAACTACTACTGTAATGAACACCCAATTATTGCAGGCATCTCTTACATGTATTTTCGTGCTCATATTAACCTCTTCCTTTCTGGGATAACCTGTAGCTGACAGCTTGCTTTAATGCCAATTATTTAATTATCCATTTTTAAGTAAGCAGAGGCAATGGAGAGTGCTAATGCTGTTTAGTGGGGCACTGACAACATTAGTTTTCCTGTCACTTAGTCTCAAATGATGAAATTACAGGCTAAGTTGCTTGAGATTCATGGCTACCGACACTGAAATGGTTTCCAGTACAGAGCTTATAAATAACATCAGAAGCCCTGCTGTTTCACCTCCTGAGTCACTCTCTCAAAAGTCTTTAAAATTCATGATTCCAACAAGACAGAGGGACAGCTTTCAGGTGGTTGTTCCAGTGACTAATTACCGAAGACTACAGCGAAAGGGAGACAATATGAAGTTTGCATTACTTCTTGTTTTGCTTAATGCATATCAGAATTAATCCTGTGGATACACTAAAGTGACTAAATTACAGCTCAGGATAATCACAGTCACTTTTGCAATGCATTAACCTTCCACTTATTGCATCAGAGGACCAGTGACAGTGGGGAATCCAACCTAAACTTGCACGAAATGCTGTGATATGCTGTGAAATGAGGTGTCAGAGAAGGAAGCAGTTCTACTTCATAGAGCACAGGTTGATTAAAATAATATCCCTAACAGCCCTTGACTGGAAGAAAAAACCCTAAAACCCTAGGTAAGTCTCAACAGTAAAAACACTGGAAGTTCTTCCATTCATCCAACCACTGTCTTAAATTGTCAAGATTCTTTAATAAAAAAGAGAAAAGTGTAAGTCTCGCTAGCTGATGCTGCCTGAACATGACCCACTTGCTGGTTCACTGTCTGGGATGGAGAGATCCTCCATAGGCCCACTCATCACTAATTTTTGAACCTTTTCACACTTTTGCCCACAGCTCCCTGTGGCAGTGCATGGTGTGCCTGGGCATTTTGTGTGGGCTCAGTATGGCTCTGCTGTAGGAGCAGCACCCTCCAGTTTTTCATTCAGCTTCATACCACTGGTGACTTAATACGGTTTTATCACACCTAATGCTAATCTAAAAGCAGCTTTTCCCAAGGTGACTAATCCTCCTCTTCCAGAAAATATTCACTCTTTTCTAATTGTGTTTCACTGTTCTTGAGATGAGAAGTCCAGTACTGCCTGCAAACACCAGCACATGAATGGACCCGTGATGTGACTGCAGCACACCACAACACATCTTCTATGGACGCTTTCTTCATTTTCTCCCTTCCTTCCTTCCTCAGCTGCATGAAACACTGTGTTTTTTACCTTCCCAGGGTATTGACTTGACAATTTCAGACAATTATCCACAGTGATTTCCAGATCACCCTTCCTGAGGATAACATGGATCCCATTGGTCTGTATATCCACAGCTCCTATCCACAGCATGACTCTGCATTTATTGACACAAAAATGTCACTGGTTGTTGTATTCTTTAGATATTTTCTACTATAAGATTATTGTCACATTTTCACAGTCTGCTTTAGTTTTGATATCAAATATTTGAAGCAAACTTTGCCAACTTGCTATTCTTGCTGTTCACTTCCTTTGGAGCTAACATGGAGTCTTGCAAACATCCAAAGGGACAAAAAAAAAAAAAAAAAAAAAGGGACTGGGAAGCCTAATAAAGGCTTTCTCCATTAAGAAGACTGACAATTTTTTTCTACCTTTTAAAAATCAGGTATTTACCATGAAGGAGGAAAATACCTCTCACAGTACTTTCTTCCTCTATAGTCTTTGATCCAGGGGCTTTTGATGACTTCACTGTACTTTACTGACCAGATCTAGCTACAAAAATGGTGAGGCATGACTTTTTGTCTTCCAAAGCAACACGGACTCTTGAATTGCTCTTGTATTTTGTGTTTTGGCTCTTTGACCACCCTGGCTAACTAAAACACAGATCATTATTTAGAGGATTCCCTACTTAGAGTTTATAAATTTAGAAGGATTATGTGACTTTATTATATATTTATTTATGTTTGTATGTATTGTGTGTATTTTAATATAATTTATTTAATTTGTAATTTCTTTAAAAGTATATGTCTACATATGTTATGCAGAGAGAACTAAAAAGTGATGGATTTATAAATCCCTTACATTTTGCATTCTCTTTTAAACACTCGAAGTGGAACGAAAGTCATTGCAAAATCAGCAGTTTCTCTAATTTAGAATCCTTTTTCATGTGTTTGTTTATGTCTCAGCTTAGTAAAGCAGTTAAATATTGAGCATGCAATTTATTTTTATGCCATTAAGTTTCAAATGTCACACACAAGGGTCAAGTGAATACTGGGACCCACTTGAACCATCTTTCCTGACAAAATGCATTTCTGTGTTTCTATACTGCCTGTATAACTGCACCAGGTAGCTGACATTAAAAAGTTGCTTAGAAACACAAACTATTGAAGTGCTTTCTTCAACATTCTCTGCTAGCCCAAGAGCCTCCTGCTAACACCCAGGGCTAGACCCTTGCTCTACCCTGTTCCAACAATTTCCAAAGTCACCCCAGAAAAGCTGTGGAAAGAGACATCCCCTAGACTGTTTAAAAGTCACAGGTGGGGAGAGAGAACCATGAAAATTACCCATTTTGAGCAGCATTTCTGTTTCCAATAATTGTTTGCATTCATTTGCATTTTCAATCCTTTCAAGAAGCTTCCTTGTATTTTACAAGAAATTGAACTATTTCCTAAGCCAAACTCACAAACTAGTTTAAAGCAAGCCTGCTTTTCCAGAGGCTGCTGGAAACAGAGAGGAAACACACAGGTTCTCATTTACTCTAGCCTTCCCTCCACATTACAATTACAGCTGCATGTTTAATCACAAAGTTCCTGTAGGAGCCTTCCTGCCAAGTAGTCCACTACTAGAAATGCCAATGTTCATAGGGCCCAACTAAGCAGAGCTCCCTTCTGCCCAGACAGTGGTGAAAAGAGCCAGTTAAAGAACATTCTGTTGCTTAACTAGTTATGAAAACAAATCCCAAACCAGTCACCTAATTTAAGTAAAACACATCCTAAGACACTATAAGTTTGTTGTATTTTATATCGCAGAAACCAAAACTGCATTTATTCAACCACACCCACAGGATGACCAATGATTTTAGTGTCTCTATTTTTGCACCCCACTGAGACTGTCAAACTCTTCAAGTTCATGGTGGATTTTAGATGTAGGACCATAAGACAAAACTGGAAGAATATACTATGCCTACACCAATAAAATATCCTTCAAAATATCTGTGGTTACTTGAGTAATGCATACTTGAGTTTTAAACCAATAAGTTATTTCATAATATGCTAGGTGCTCCACATATTGGTGATGAAATATCTTTTTCATTTGGTCTCCAAACCAGTGTATATTTAGCTAGCTCATTAGTAAGAGAAATGCTGAGAAGTCCTTGAAAAAAAGTTCAAGGCTTATTGCAAGGCTCAGGACTGTCCAAATGTGGGAGTTTTCAGTCTTTAGGGCTGGGATTCAGAGAGCCACAAAACCTACAGGTCCAGGGACACTCTGGGGTTTGCAAAAGGCATGTGAAATGGAGCACATCACTGCACCAACACTGCTTCCTTCACACCTTTCTCAGCTGGCACACCCATAGTGCAGGGCACTTCAGCTGCAAGTCCCCACTGGGATTAGGGTTCAGAGAGCCACAAAACTTTTCTGCTCTAGTCTAAAATTATGTTATCCAATGATAATATTGTAATGAACACAAAGCAGCAGGAATGAATATTTATTCAATATTTTAAGCAACAGATTACATATTTTTGTCAGCAAAACTACAAAAGTACAACACACACACACACACACAGAAGATAAAAATAATTAAGGTACAGTGAAGACACTTTTCTCAGAATCTCTCTGTTCTAACGTTCCATGAAATTACATGGGGCTTCATTAGGAAAAGAAAGGAGAAATCAAAGAATTTCTGTCCTTTAAAGTAAGGAAGTAGATAAATTCCTCACACCTGATCTCACTCTGCAGTGTATCACTACTTGTATGTGGGCTCCAGCTAATCCACAGAGCAGAACTAATCCTAGAAGAAGACAAAACAAATAAAACAATGTCCCTAACTAGCATAACTCTTCCTACCTGTAAATTTGAGTTGCAGTAATAGCTATTTTGTCACAGTGCAAATGTACTTGTCAAAGTGCTAATATATTAAGAATAAAAAAAAAAAACAAACCCAAAAACCCAAAACACACAAGCTTAGGAAGAACACTAAGAGAAGCTGACAATTAAATTTAAGTTGAAAGTTTAACCTGTTTGCTTTCACTGAAAGATTCTCAGTCACATCAGCAAGTGCAAATAGAATTTGCCTTAAACACAAGCTTACTGTATTCTATGTTTTACCACACTGTTTTCTTATGGAGTTGAGCTTTACTTTGGTTTTGTTTAAATTAAACCTATATGGTTGAAAGCCTAATTTAAAACATGGAAAGCAAAGACTCATTGGGTGAAAGTGTACACAAACAGAACAAGGCACTAGTGAGTCCAGCTGCCATGAGTGTCAAGCTGTTGAGTACAGCTTTGAAAATCATCCTCCAGAATCAATCTGATTATCTCCATCATAATCATAATTTTGCAGAAATCAAGGATCAATATATATTTTTTCACTGTTTGTTAATAAAAACCTGCAAGGGCCCATTTAAAATTATACACTTTTACAGAAATTTTTAAGCAACTCCAAAAGATACAGCATTTTACATATGATTCAACAAATGCAGATAATTTGATAACAGTGACCAAACCCTACACACTAAAAAGCAAATACACCTCTATTACTTTAAGTACTACCCACCATCCTTCTGGTATATTGTATCCATGCTAAAACTTAAAGCCATGTTTACAACCATATAAATGAAAGTAATTTCAATTTGGATTTAGTGAAAGAAATCAAAGACAAGCACACTCTTGTAAAGTTGTTTATGGTGCCACATTCAAATACCACCTATAGACTAATGCAAGGGAGAAAAAGACCCAGTGGTGATGATTGTTAGAAGCCTAGAGCAAGATTATTATCAAATTATTGGAATTATTTTAACAGAGAGAATCTAGAATTTAATACGTTCCTTTAAAAAGCCCTTAATCTGTGGATGGCTATGCTTGCCTTCCACAGGAGAAATACATGCTCCCTAAATTCAAGTTTTCAGCACCAGAATACCACTAGACTGTTGGTTCCTTTAAAATACATAAATTGAAGACTCATTTTACAGATTAGCTCCCCAAATGCAAGTTTTCAGCACCAGAATACCACTAGACTGTTGGTTCCTTTAAAATACATAAATTGAAGACTCATTTTACAGATTAGCTCCCCAAATGCAAGTTTTCAGCACCAGAATACCACTAGACTGTTGGTTCCTTTAAAATACATAAATTGAAGACTCATTTTACAGATTAGACACATAAAAATAAATATTAACATATATATATATATACCTATCTACCAATCAACGCATCATTAAAAAACTTTCAGGAGCCAAATGCACCCTTGCTAAACAGAATGGAGTGAAATATATTCAAAGGACTGCAACAAATACTCAGTCAAACTTGGATTATAAGCCTTACCTAAAAATAACCTGAATGTAAAACTTTTACATTCTGACCAATCTTTATTTTACTTTGACATCCTCACTTTACTTTGACATCCTCACTTTAAAACTAACAGGCATTTGATAGTTAAAAAAAAAATTTAAAAAAAGAAAAAAAGAAAAAAGTTAAAAAAAGGATAATTTTCCTTGCTTTAAGGGCCATCATTGCAAAATAATTGTGCAAGATTATTGGTTGAATAGTTTCCATTTTGCACTCCTACAAGAACTGTCACAAAAGAAGAAAAACTGGTAGGTCACATTAGTCCTGAGTAGTCTGACCTTAGCCTCAGCTATTACCAGGTTTCTCAGAAAAGGTGAAGGAAAAGCACAACCTTTTTGGAAATGCAGCCACTGAAATTAGAATGCATTGAGCAAAGAAGGGAATATTTCCCCTGTCATATATTTCTTTCAGGGTCAAAAAACACACAAGTGAGCTTTTGAATATGTTACTCATTCCAGGTAGTACAGTTGAGCTGTTTCCAGGCTGACAGACTGCCATTACGTCCCACTACTGCCAGCAGAGTTCACTGCTGTGACTCCAAGGGTGGCTCTGGGTTTGGAAAAATAGGGTGTAGCAGAGAAGATAACAATACCTACTTCAATAATTAGATTCTTGTGCTATGTATCAAGAGCCCAAGGCTTATGTGGAATTAGATGAGGCACCCCGAGTGTCTACCACTATCTATTTTAGCAAATGGAGAGGCCAAACATTCACTCCTTGAAACAGTAGAAGAGCAACCACACTCTTCCCTATCTCAACAAATTTAAAACACAATGCAAATCAAAAAGAAAAAGAGAATGATCTGAAAAAAAAGCAGCAAAAGGCAAGGAATAATGCTATCCATGATGGGAACATGTATGCAACACGTACAAATTTTTTTTCTGTAAAAATTATGCTCTGCACCTAAAACAGGGGACAGATGTTTTTGCCCAGGTAAATGTAATGGGGGCTGGGGCCAAGGGCCAAGCCACAACTCAAAGAGCTCAGGGAGGTGGAACCAAAAGAGGTCTGGATGGGGGAGAACTCACACAAGCCATGAGCAAAGCTGAGATCCTGCCCATTTCCACAGATGCAGGAGAGCTGGCTCAGCAGGCAGAAGCTCTCATACCTGTTAAATTATTCCAGTGTTTCTTAGCACTTTCTTAGCTCAGGCTCCTGGAACCACAGGCAGTCCCTTCCCTCTTGCTCTCTAATTAGAAACTTGAAGTCATTACTCCGGTTAAAGGATCGTGAAATTGTCATTGGGTTGAGTATACTGAGTGAGAAGGTTTTAATCCAAGATAATGTTCTCAAAAACAGAGGACTATGTCTCAAAACCATTATACCCTTAACACATTTCCTGGCAGCTATTTGTCTGACTGAAAGAGAGAAGCTGCACGGAAAAGATACAGAAAGCAAATGACATTTTTAACTATGTGATGATCTCTTCTTCCCCCCAAGCATCCTGAAATAAAAGACATAAAGGCAGAGCCCTTGGAGGCTTCAACAGCATCCAGTGCATGTGCTTTTAATGATGACTGTACAAGAACATCTGCCCTAAAATCTAGCCAGCAGTGTTGGTGGACAAGAAAAGTACCCATAGTAATTAGGAACTATACGAAGAAGCAGGCAGACTAATTAAGTTTTCTCAATGCATCCCACTTAGCATATCTTAGGGATTTAAAATTAAAGATGTGTATAATTCAGGCTGTTTTCAAGATTAAGATGCTTAAAACTTGTTGATTAGTTTTAGCTGCACAATGAAATCTGTTTCTTAGTTGAAGTCAGAAGAGCTAAAATCGTCTAAGAAAACAAGCTGCTGCGGCAGGATGTTGAAGGGCTGACAGGATCAGCCCATGATTCTCACACTGCAACTCAGCAAGAGAATGAGAGCTGCCCTGTCCAACCTGGTCTCTTTCATGTTGTTGTTGGTTCTAAGCTCAAGAGTAATGGTGGCTGGAGCACTGATACCAATTTCAAGGCTGGCAGTGGCAGTTCTGTGCAAATATCTTAGGAACCTGCCTAGTCCTTCTGCATGGGGGAAAAACCCACCCCAATAGCTAACCAAGGCTTTTCCAAAATGAGGGATATTGGCTATTAATGATAATTTATTTCTGCAACTTTTGAACAGAGACAACAAAATGAGACTGCACTATGACTTGCTTGAAACCAGCTAGACTGTGAGTGCACTGAGCAGCCCACAAACCTCTGCCTCCTTCTCCGGTGGCTGCTATGGATGCAAGGGCCTGGGTCAGGCTGCAAGATACACCAGTGGATGCCTGGGTGCAACAAAAATCACAACTGCCCAGCCTTCAGCAGTATTTGTCTACAGACTCCCTCCAGTGACACCTGTAGCACATATAGCAGCCCTCAATTGTGCTCTGCAGTATGAATGAAACAATTGGTTAACAACTGTCTTTTATTGTTTTTTTAAAATATGTTTCAAACCCATATAGCTTGTCTCAGAGTCTCTGTAATTTGGAAATGAAGGGCTGCTGCTGCAATGTCCTATCTGCCCACAAATCCAGTTAGCACTTTTAAAGCACAGAAGAGAAATAATGCACAAGGAGTCATAACAGTGACTGGTATCATTAACAGTTCTGCCTATCTCTGGCTTAAATCTGAAAATCAATTAAAAGATTTTTTTTAAGCTTTAAGAGTACTCATCCTAGAAAGCCAAAAGTCCAAGACCTTCCACAGCTACTTCACTTTCCCTCTTACCCTTTTCCCTTCCCATCTGCCATACACTGTCTTTCAGCTTGAGCCAAGCAGGAAGCTGCAGGACAAGAGCATTGGATTTACATTATACAAAGGCTCAAAGGATAGACTTATCAATAATTCATCAGCTAATTCATCCAACACTTTAACTAACTCAAGGAACATTCCTGCATCTAAAAGGGCACTGACTAACATCTATTGTCAACCTGGTTACCCAGATGATTTAGCAGTGCTTAGACTCTATGCAGTCTAGCACTACACAGAACAGAAAACCAGATGAACTGGGGAAAATCTCAAATATTCAGCCTGTTTCCCCCTCTCTGGTAGGAGCCAATGTTTTGAGAAAAAATGGGAGAAAAGGGTCTCATCCTTCAGTACACCTATCCAGCCATCAACAGATTAAGGACTTTCTGAGTAGGAGTTTGCCTTCCTATGTCTGTGTTGGACAGCCTTTGCTGGACCTTTCTCCCATGCAGTGTTCCATCCTTGTTAAATGTACATCTGATCTTGGTCTCCAAAATATCTTGTGATGCTGGTTTCCTCCATTCAATTATATCTTGTCCAGAGAAGTTTGTCTTAAAGCTGGTTAGTGCTGATGTTCTGATCCTCTGATTATATTACAAAAGGTGAATAGTTACTCTCTATCATATAATGGTGTTGTTTATATATGTATATCTCCTACAGTTTTCATTCCCCACCCTCCAGAGATTATAATAGTTGATGGATTCTACCTTAAGTGAAATGGTCAGTCTGACAAAACCTGGAACTAGCCTGGTTCCTGTCTGCATCAAAGTCCAGAGAGCAGCTTGTACAGGATAAAGATGGGTTTCCTTTGATTAAGCTAATAATTTGTAACGAATATTATCTTGCTGCAGCCATGATGCAAAAACTGCAGCTTCCTGGAATCCATAGGAAAGGCAGACCATGAAAGGCAGAACTAGGTAATAATGTGCTTTCCATTCTGTATCAAATACAATTCTTCTTTTCTCTTTTCCCAACACAAATGACAACAAAAGGCACACAAAACTTTTCTCATAAAGTGACATAAACCAGCAAAAAAACCCCACCAAAAACTCCAATCGTGTATTTTCTTGACTCAATACATACATGAAATAAAATCTTAAAAAATTAATTTCTATCATCACTCTAAATTTTATCTAAATGTTTATTCTTAGTGAAATATTCATATTTCTGTTATTTTCTATTCCAATTTCATTAAAATATATCTTGTTTATATAAATGAACACATCCCAGTATCTTTTTTCCTTAACAAAAAAGGTAATCTACTGAAAGAAACAACTTCTGTAACCCATTCTATCTATGAAGAAGCCCCAAAACACACACCTAGGATCAATGCCTTTAATGCCAGGCACCAAAGAACTGTAATCACCAAATGTTACCAGAATATAGGATGGTCCAGAACCATGGTGTAAATAATGGCTCCCTTTGAACTAATTTTCTGATCCTATAAAATATGTATAAAAGTTCAAAGTTATGTTAATCACTAAGGACACTAGAAGAGAAAAAGGAAATTATGTATACTGCAAGGTTGATCCAAACTGCATGAAAAATATACTCAGAGAGTAAAAAATGGAATGATCTTTAGATTGGGGCACCATATGGATCTGAGACTTTTTAAAATTTTCATTATAGACCAATGCAATGGACTAGAGTCTTCCTGGACTATGAGATGGCACTAATCAGGGTCATATGGTAGGGGCACTGAGAGAATGATGAGAATTTGTTATGTGATGTTCACCAAGGAGATACTTGAAAAGACAACTCAGGATAATGATCAGTTGGTGCAAGCAAAAACTATTACACCAAGGAAGTAAAAAATCAACTTTGCATAAAAACCTGCTGCAAGTGGAAAGAAGTAACCATGTCTTTGGGTTCACAATGAAAAGAAATGAGAGTGAAAGCTCTTAAATTGAAGCAGGAATAGGTTAGATAGGAGAAAAACCATCCTAAGCACTGGAACAGGCCATGTGGTCTATAATGTTTCCATTACAGTAAGTTGTCAAGTTCAGCTTAAACAAACTTGAATGAAACGACAGACATTGGCAAGACCATGCTGGAATCATGGATACTTAGAGGTTCTCTAGAAACCTCCTTGGTAGCTCTGTGGTGCTTTGAAATCTCATCTGTTTGTGTGGCCTTCTGAAATAGCTGCTGAACAGACTACAGATCTTTTTCTGGCGATCAGCTTGACCCATGGCTCCAGCCAAGTTTGGCTTGCGAGGCAGAGGGAAATTCAGGATCACTATTCCAAGCAAACCCTGCAAAGAGCAAGCAGACACCAAATTTCTGGAGTAACTTTGTTCTATTTTATAAACAGGAGATTTGCATCAGAAAAATGTCCCACTCCTAAATATTTCACATGAACTGCAATTCATATGCTTGTGGAAAACAGTGCTAAAACTTATTCTTATAGCAGTTACCCATTTAAGGAATGTAAAATAAAAAAAAAATCTTGAAGATCACTTTTGTGACTTCACCAGTGATAGCTTTGGTTTTTGTTTCTTCATGTCTCTGATCAGAGATGCACAACTGAGTACTGTCCATTCTCAGCCAGCTCCCATCAACTCCCACTGTGCTTCAGTTGTTGTTGCTGTGGGTTTGGATTTGGGGGAAAACAGGCAGGCAATCGAGACAATCCTTATTCAGGTAAAACACCTTGCTTTAGAATTATTCATAATAACCTTTGTTCTCAGAGAAGTTTTTCTGTCTCCTAACTCTAATTAACAATTCTAAGTTGTTTTCAGTATCTTTCAGGAGGTGAGGTGCTTGTGCACACCCCCAAAGGGAATGTGGGATAGCTGTAAAATGCCAATGCTCTAAACTCCCATGTCTTTGCTTGTAGGACAGTGCATCTACCCATTGAGATTGAGAAATCAAGCTGCTAAATTTCTTTCTCCTCCATAATGCCACTTTAATGTTTTTCAACTCCTTCCAATTTTAAATCCATAAACATTTTCTAACACATGGATTATCCCAACTGAATAATCAAGCCCACTGACAACAAACTTGTGCTCTTAGTAGGAGATGAGGTTGTGTATTTTTAGGAGTAATCCACAATCCCTCAGGAGTCTGGAGAGCAGTCTGAAAATCCCTAGCTTTCTTTACTTCAGCTTTCTTTAAAAACAACAGCAATAAGTACAAAAATTCTTCTGTGCCAGTGGGTCATTGCTCGTATTTAACATAATTTATAGAACTGATCTGCAAAAATGGCTATTTTCTTTGGTGGATTTCCAAGGCCCCACATGGCAATTGAGACAGAGTTCTGTCATGGGTACTGAAAACAGCTGAGAGCTGTGGACAGACTGGCCCTGATGTATACTAAATCTTAATTAGGCTTTCTGGCTCTTTGCATGGGGAATTCCAATAAACTGCTTCTCTTGTTGAGATTCGTGTTTTGTCCTTACAGACAGATTTGTTTATGTGCCCCTAAAATACATATATAGGAAGCTTATGCCTCCACTTAGGCTGCTCTTTTCCTTACACTCATCTACAACATTTGCTCAGGTGAAGCTCTTGTGCTAAATACCTGCAAGGTCTGATGATTCCAGCAGAAGATGGACCAGCTTAATTAGGAAGGTAATGATGACCCCTTCCTCTTTATTGCACTATAAAGACAGAAGGTAACTCATAGGCAACCCTTGGGTAACTGTTATCATTAGGGAAGCTGAGGAACTATAAATTCTTCAGTGATTAGGGCAGATGATGCCAGAGACAGACCAGTAACCCTGTACCTTCTCTCTTGCATTCCTATGCAGCCCATGATCATTTTTTTGAAGATTTGCCAATATAAAATACAAATGTATATTCAGTATTTTTCTGTATCTGAATTGACTGAAATTGTTGCATGAAAACACATATCACTGGAACGGGATATTTCTGGGAAAAGCAAATTGGTATTCAATACATTCTGCTCTTCAGAAATTCACTATAGACCCAACCTGTAGAATGAGTTTTGAAGACAAATACTTAGAAGGGTTCCAATTCTGTGGTTTATAAATGTTAACAGTGTCCTGGAGAGGCTGCTGCTGGAATAATTTTGAACCTGCTCCTTTGAGGAAGATGTCTTTATAAATTATTTCCAAGCTTTCTATTTGTTCAATTTGGACTACTGTCAAAAGCATTCTTCAAAGGCCTCAGACATTTACACCTAAAATGTCACCTGCAAATGAAAGTGTGTTGTGTTTGCTGCTTCAAGAAGGAACAAGTTTTCCGATTAATATCTAAAATTCTGTCACTAAAAAGTATTCAGATCCTGAATCAAAATCATACTTGGTTCAAATCTGCAGTGTGCTCAGCACAGTCAGCTGAGATGTTTCTACAGCCTCCTTTCTATGTAAAACTTTAGGAACTTTTGGGGGAAAATTGCTGTTGAAGCACTATATTATTTGCTATATTAGCTATAATAATCAATGAAAGAATACTAAGAAAGTAATTGCTGTAGCTTAAAATAAAAACTGTCAGGTCTCTGCATGGCAGCAGAATTGGAAAGACAGGGAAGAAGTACCGCTCATGGTATAGGAAAATGAAGTTAGGGATTATTTAGCCAGATAGGGCAAATAAAAATCAATGGTGCTGGATGGATTTCTTGGGGGACCTGGCCAATGCCATTGGGAAGTTGCTTTCTATCATTTAGGAAAAGTTGTGGCAATTAGGAGAAGACCCCAAAGACTGCAAAAAGGCCAATGTTACACCTGTTGTAAAATCTAAAGCAGCAGGATCCAGACGTGTGTCCAGAGGCAGCCGCTAAGTTGATT
Source organism: Aegithalos caudatus (assembly GCA_013389925.1). Lineage (NCBI taxonomy): Eukaryota > Metazoa > Chordata > Aves > Passeriformes > Aegithalidae > Aegithalos > Aegithalos caudatus. The sequence continues at coordinate 179,318 of WEIU01015618.1, forward strand.
GGAGGGATGGACCACCTCTCCTATAAGGAAAGGCTAAAAGAATTGGGATTGTTCAGCCTGGAAAAGAGAAACCTTTGGGGTCACATAACTGTGGCCTTCCAGTACCTGAAGGTAGACTGCAAGAAAGATGGAGTGGGACTTTTTACTAGAACATGCAGTGACAGGATAAGGGGGAACAGATTCAAACTGAAATAGAGTAGGTTCATATTAGGTGTTAGGAAGAAATTCTTTACTGTGAGGGTGGTGAGGCACTGGAACAGGCTGCCCAGAGATGTTGCTCCATCCCTGGAAGTGTTCAAGGGCTCTGAGCAACCTGACCTAGTGAGAAGTGTCCCTGACCATGGCATAAGGGTTGCAATCAGATCATCTTTAAGGTCCCTTTCAACACATACCATTCTACAATCCTATGATGATTCTATGAATTATAAACTAGAAAAACTCAGTCCCCAGGAAAATTATGGACTGGAGGAGTGGAATAAAAGTGGGTGGAAAATAGCCTGGATGACTGGGCCCAAAGAGTCACCATCAATAGTTTGAGGTGCCTGGTTATGAGTGGTGTGACACTCAGGGCTCCCCGCCAGGCCAGCACCCTTTGCATCCTTAGCAATGATCCAGATGACAGGGGTGGCCTGTGTCTTCATAAAATCTGTGGAAGGAGCAGCTGTGTATGCTGGAAGGCAGAGCTGCTGTTCAGGGAGCTCAAAAACCAGAAGTGGCCTGACGTGTACTTCTGTCATGTCAAAGACAAAACCAAAGTCCTGCATTGGAAGAGGACGACCCATGGCCACAGAACTGGTGGGAGGTGCACCAGCAGTTCTGCAGAACAGGAGCTGCTGTGCAAGAGGCACCAGCAAAGCCTTGCAGCAATGAGGTAATGTAGGGGCCTCTTTGGAAACAGGACAGCCAAGGGGTCCAAAGGAGTGATGTTTTCTAAATATTACACTGTTTGTGACTCCCGAACAACAAAGGTGTGAACAAACTGGCCAGAGGAGATATAATCACCTTGTCTGGATGGTCAGCTTGCTCTCATCATTCTTTATCATTTCAGTATAGCAATTACATCAGCTACATTCTGCTGTAATTTTAAACTTGATTCCAAACCAACGGAAACTCTAAATAGTTGAGGATGAAGCAAGCCCTGAAGAATCCTATTAGAAACACTCATTGTATGACCTCACATAGGAAAGTACTTGGAGAGCTGCAAGCCAGACCTTAATACATTTAACCTCTGTCCCTCCCATCAAGAGCAGTATACATGTGGTCTTCCTAGAATGCTACTCAGTGCTTTATTTTTATTCAGCTTTTAACATTGATGCCATTACAATTTGTTTTCCAGGAATGAAATCTATGAATGCATGGATATTTCTGCTGTTGTTCCTAACAACCATTCTAGTTTCTTATACATTTGGTGAGAAATCTCAAAACATTTCCATACTATCAATGTGTCTTATTTTTCATACAGTCAACTTTCTAAAGGTAAGAAAATAAATAAATTGTGGAGACAATCTTATTTTACTTCCTCACTTTTTCCATTGGCAAACATCTCCAAAATCCTTACAGAACACTGACTAAACTCTTTTTATTATTATTATTTTTTCTTTCTATTTCCTTCATTATTTGCATAAGCTTCACTGAAGCCAAGGACAGTTCTAGAAATAAGGCTTGACTAATTTGTACTTCCGAAATGCCTATTAAACATGTTAACACTGAGCTTTGTGTGTTAATGTAGAACACTTGTTTTTTTAGGATCAACAAATGGCAAATACTTCCATCTGAAAAAGAATATTCCCACCCACAGAAACAGAATTCAGCTTTCCTAAGCAGCAAACAATAGATAATTTAGATGTCTCCCAGAGGTACAGCCAGAATAAAAACAACCACACCTCAAATCTGAATAAGATCCTCTGTTGGATATTTTCAGTGTTTCTTTTCTGAGACAAAGTATGTTCTGGTGCTAAAAATGTGCATTGGAGAAGCAAACATACTGATGTGTTTTGAGATGTTTAGGAACTGCATATACTTCCAGAAAGAACCTATTTATTAAAAGGGTCATATATGCAAATCCATCTCATGTAAGTTTTTGAAGAGTAAGCATCTAAAAGGAAAGAAGAAATATAACCTTACTGATACTCAAAGAAAGAAGACTGACAAAATAAGAGAAGGAAGTCCACTAACCAAAAAGTGCGAGAACCATTAGAATTTATGATTTTATTTTAAACATCCCAATTTAAATTTTCATTACTAGATTAATGAGCTTATATATTACTAGTACAGGTTTGAAAGCACTGGAACAGTTTTATCAGCCAAATAGAATGACAATATTTCAAACTAATTTATTGTAATATTAGTGTAAGATTATTTAAAAACTGTCTTGCCTAAGTTTATTGAAAAAAATTTTAAGAGCTATAGAATACCAGCTACTTAACCCATGTGCTGTAATTCTTTACTTGTGATCACCAAGAAAACTTTTCGAAATAAAATGCATCACAGATACTGAAAAGAATACCTAGAAATAAAATAAGAAATTTGGCAATGTGTTCCAAAATTCAGCAATGTATGATAGCGTTTTGCAAATATTTTTGGTTTCACAGTTCAAATTTCCTCTGGGATCAGCAAGTTAATGATAGTCCTATTTTTGTAACTGTAATTAGGATTATCTAAATGTTGTACAAATCAAACACAAGAGTTTATGATATTCAAAATTCTAGTCTGAAATGGATGAGGCTTAAATGAGAAAGAAGCATTTCATTATGAAAATGCTTGTAATATTTACTGGCAGATTCACAGATATTTTAAGGCCACCAAAACCCATTACCACCACACCTTCTGAGCAACACATGGCAAAGAATTTCATCTTCTATTTACTGCATCAAGCTGATCCCTCCTGCTTGAATTACCCTGTACTTTTTGAAGGACACCTAAGTCACTTTTTAATATTCCAAATGACGGAGAATTCACCAAGTTTGCAACGTTCTTCTACAGCTGGCTAACTTTATTGGAAGAAGGGGTTTGCTTTCATCCAGTTTGAGTTTATTTATACTCAAATAGCCTGAATTGCTAATGAGAAATATAATACAAAAGCCCTCTTAAAACTACCAGGAAAATTTGCATTCAGGCACTGTGCCTAATTGCCCAACTCCATCCCTCTCTCCAACAGTATTATCCCAGATGCATTTTTGCATGGTTTGTGTCTAGTCTATGTGAAACAAAAATTCCTTGCAAATCTGATGCTTCCTGTTAATTATTAGAAGTAGACAATACTCGATTGTGCCAAAACAACACTAGCCCCAGCAGAGCAAAGGGGGAAGGAATTGTATGTAAAGTATTGTCAAATTTGTCTGGTAGTCTAACAGCACAACTTATAAGAAAATACCATAAGTTACAGACCATTCCTTTCATTAAATGATTAGACTCAAAGACTTTATTTACTTTATTAAAAACAGAGAAAGTAATATGAAAGGCTAATATAACTGAAATACTATGTTAGACTATGAGTCTTTTAAGGAGTCCACCTTCATAAAAAGCTGCAACACATTAAAATTATTTAATTACTCCAGAGTAATTTCTAATTTCAAAAGCCCATTTTATTGGAACAATGATAAATTAGAGAATAGATGAAATATTTTACAGATTAATACACACAGCTCTTTCTGCAATCAAGATTTTAAATGGGTCTAATAGCCTTAGCACTTACAGTAGGTTCCTAAAGTGCCAAGCAATTATAATTGTTCTCTTAGCATACTGGTTTAATTTAATACCACCCAAGTTGCAAAAGATTTGGCTTTTGCAGTGGAACACAGTCATTCACCATATTTCCTTTATGAATGATAAAATATTTAAAAGGAAAGGAATGCCCTGGAAAAAGCAATACCATTTTGCTAATTATCAGACAACAGTTCTGGAATATCTCAGAGTTATTGAGATCAAGACTGAGGCAACACATGCATGTACACCATAAGCCTTTTACCCCTCATTTCCACATAAAAACAGTAGCTGGTGTTGGCACTATGCTCAACAGATGTCCAGACCAGTGGGAACTGAGGAAATAAAAAAAAAAAAATGGAGCACCTATGGAGTACCTAAAATTACCTAAGTACTGTAAGTACTAAAGTTCAGTTCTGTGAGTAGTGTTCAGAAGCTTTGTCCAGCTTTTTGCTTCATGAGGAGACATTTGCCTTGAGTTTGTCACGTTGTCAAATATCTGGAGGCCTACATGTGTTTCCCTGTGCTAAACATCTCAAATTGCAAGTGACACAAATGCTACATAGCAAAGTGAAGAAGCTTAAAGCCTATTGTTCAGAGACTGTTTTTTCCCTTCCCTCCTCTTGTAGGAAGGTTTTTGTCAAGTGCAACACCCCTTATCCCTGCAAGGCTTTTCACATTGGCTTATGAAGCCCTAGACTGTACATCTGATATTTCTTCTGTTTTTATTGTTTTGGAAATTAAAAAAAAAAAAAAAAAAAAAAAAAAAAGCTTAGAAACTGGATCCAAAGAGCCTGCCTGAGACTGCAGGCAGTACAAAACAGGTAATCTGACGGGCAGTGTTTCAAGCACCACAGTGGAGTATCACTTCCAAACAGTGACACAGCCCAGAACAAACAGAGGTTATTCACCTATAATTTGCTCACTTCCTCATGTCCAGCTGGCAACCTTAAGTCAAGGAGTTTTCCTGTTACACTTTCTCAGACATGTCCCTGTCTGACACTGAGCAGAGGAGTAGGCTTGGCACCAGCATGCCAGCAGGCTTGCCCTTGAGTCTGGTGCTACAGGGATGATGGGGACAGGGGTAAGAGGGGGCAGCATAATCCAGGAAAGGGGTAGATTTAACCTCTTATGTAATATGAAAGGAAATAATCCAAGTCAAAATCCAGTGTCTCAGGCCAAAATGCAGCATATTTGAGAGGAAGGTAATAAAAAAGCACTATGAAAATATAAAAATGAGAGAAATTATGTATTATATATGGTATTTGTTTGCCACATCTGAATGACTAATAGATCGGGTTAGCAATGAATTTTTGATTTCTGAAGAAACACTAAAATGAGATGAACTACTGGTTTATTAATTTCTGGAAGAACAATTCTTTCTTTTATGCAGTGTAACAAAATTCAAGTCACTGTGGAGACAGAAACACAAACAACCATCAAGGTTCAAAGTGATATTGTAAAAGGAGTTTCACCTTTAGGCCAATGTTTGATTTTTCAAAGAGGAATTGAAATATGCCTTTGGGGAGTTGTTTGAAATGTCCTGGGTCAGCTTGGTCTCCAATACAGCTTAGTTCCTAACAGACAAGTGTTCCCATCATAAGCACTGCAGCAATAGATAACCATTCTGACAAGCAGAAAGGAGCATCCTTGAACCAGTTTTCCTGGAAATAATGTGTCACAACAGCCATTTCTTTGCAAAAATATGAAAGCACCTGATTTCATCTTCCCAAACACCTAAGCTGAACTAATATTTACTGGATTCCACAATACAAATACAAACACTTCATCCCCTCTTCTCAGATTCTGAAGGCTTGCAGGGAAGGCTGATCCAGAGCCAGGGCTGTTACCTTAGGAACAGCTCTAAATCACATTTGAAGCATTTTGGTCATCATCAAGTATCTGTGATCATCAGATACTTCACTTTTTCAACAAGAATATCCTAGTACTGGTTTAGCAGGGCTTGCTTAATTGTTCTCTTAGCCCTTTCAGACACTGAAGAAACCTGTTGTGAAAAAGTATGTTAACAAAACAAACAAATAAAAAACAAATAAAGCCAACCAACCTATCTTCCCACCTATATTTGCAAATTATAGCCAAACTTAATTTAGGATTTAGTGTTGCAAAGGAACAGCTTTATGAGTCACTATCTGGATACATCACTAATAAAATAAAATGGAATTCAACACTTTAAAAGAAAGGTTAGGAAGATAATTATTAAATGAGCAGTCTTAGAATCAGTGGCCACCTCAAACTGTAAAACCACATCATAAAATAGAACACTACAAACCTCTCTTTTCTTGTGATTTATGCTTCATGAGAAAGTGAAACAAATGTTATACAAATATTTTCAGTAGCTGAAAACTGGCTATCAGTACAAAACCACAACTACAGACATTCCTCACTGCTGGCTGAGTTTTTCTCAAAACAATCCAGTGTAAAGGCCACTGACAAATATTTCTAATATTCTGCAGTCACAAACGAGCCAGAGTTCTGTGCTTGGTGCACCTTGCTTGTGCTTTAGAGATATTATTTGGGCTTCAGTCTATGCTTTGCTAATGACTGAATTCATGGCCTCTCTCATCCTAAAATCTCAGAATAATCACTGCTGTTTAGTAGCATTTCATTGCATGTCCATTAAAAATAAACACGCTCAAAATAGCAGAGATTAAGAAGCTACAGTCTCTTTGCCTACAGCTCTGAGAAACACACATAGTGTTTCCCCCCATGGATCTTTCAGACCAAAAGAAGTAGTAGGAGAAGAATATTAATAGCATCTAATAAGGTGAATCCCAGAATTTATTTCACCCTGAAAAGGGGAAAATTCAAGAGAAATTATGTCAGAAACCATTCCTATTGGTCAAGAAGTACAGCAGATTTTCTCTCATTGTTGCAAAAACAAAGCCACCAAGTATATTTTGAAGAAAATATTTAAGTAAAATTGATGAAGTGTCAACACTTGACTGCTTGTTTAAATTGAACAAAATTATAGAAGCTGTTACAGAGTGTTCAATTTGTTTCAATGTTACAATATACCATAAAGGCTCATTCAAGCAGAGAGAATACTGCAGACAAGGCACAAAGATTAGAAGATGTCTTAGACTTCTCCCTGGAACAGCATGAAATATAACCTAAAGCAGCCAGAATTCTTTTAGAGGAGCTAATTTTTTTCTCACTAGGGCTTGATGAAGAAAAGAATCAGTGTTCCTTTATGCTGCAAGAACATTTTGCTATTTGCTTAACAGGAAGTTAAATGAACCAAAGCTACATAGAGAGAAAAAATTCCACCATCAATTAGTGTGACAAATTCTTAATAGGAAAACAAATCAGATTTATTTAAAAACTGAGGTCTTGGTTCTGGCATATTCATGTTTTCCCAAGGTTGAGTTTATATTCCTGAGGTTTTTATTTTTCATAGTTTATGCTTTCTGAGGACTTTTTCCTGCATTGCTCCTGCTGAGTATCCCAAAGACTAATCAGGAGGACCATGGCAAGCTGTAGCTGTTTATGTTCCAGGTGCACCACAGCTGATGAGAAATGGTGTGCAAGAGCTCAATACCCACTGCCATCACAAGCACCACTCACATTATCAACTGAAAATAAGGCATTTGAATGTTAAATTTTTCTCTGTTCTTCCATAATCTGTCACATTCAGATGGGAAGCACAATGCAAGGCTCTGAGGACCCTCTGGAATGCCCCGAGCACCTTACCTAGGAAATAATTCTGATACCCTTGCATTTTCTAAACATAGGCTGAGAGGTGAGTTCCTATACACCACCTACAACACAGATATGCTGGTGTGTAATTCTGGAGCAGACATCTTTTCACAGGCACTCCCAGGCTGTGGAGGATGATGCATGGCCACAGCCTCTCAGTAGTGCTTACAGTCTCTCAAATCAACTCAGCACACCATTGTCACAGCTGCATGACGTTGTACTGAACCAATTCCACTCCACCCAGAGAGCAGGACAGAAGCTGAAGATGAATCCCTAACTGTTTAATAATATCCATTCATCCATACTTCTTGCCCAGTATAGATATTTTGGTTTCAAAAGTAGACATCCACACATTTATCAAAGCAGTCAATGTTGTGGTATCTCTGTACACCCTTAGTGAGTGAGAAGCAAGGGATTCTGACCATAAATAAGAATAATATATTCCATGATTTACTCGCTTCCACAAGGTAAAAAACAGCAGTTAATAAAATATTAAAAGATTCTAAGCATATAGTAGCAAGTAGTAAAACTAGCATGAAAAATGTGCCAGCCTACTTCAGCCATAAAACACAGGAGAAAAAGAACTTTAAAATTTAAAACCAATCATAACTTTTTTAATACCACTGTTATGAAACTTTTCTTTCTACTATTATTCAAATGGAAATCCACTACGGCTTCACCCAGGCTGGCCTCCAGTTGGAACTCCTGTTCTCTGAAAGCTTCTGTGCTAGTGTGGGGTTCTCCTGCATGGGGGTGCTGCCAGTGATGGATCTCTTGCACAGCTTACAAGTTTCTTTGCCAACAAGCTGTTCCTCACTTGGAGCCAGATACAATCCTCAAAACAAACCCCCAAACTACTTCAAACTTTTCAGAATTTCATCCCTTTATCACATCACCTTAATGACACATAGCATTTTAAATGTCACATCTCAAAAAAAATTGTTTCTCCAGCATATAAAACAGAGAGAAAAAGCCCTGAATTTCAAAGGAAAAACAATAATAATAATTAAAATTTTTTCTTCTGTATTGGAGAATTCCCCTCTGCCTTGGTTTACTATTTATAAACCACCAGTCTGGGATTAATTATTATAAATCCTTAAAGCCGAAAAGAAGATTTCAGGCATTTTATTCTCCGTATAATCTATACCATTATTAAACTGCAGCTCAAATGCACTTTATGTCCTATTTCTGTTGGTCACCTTTTGACATTTATGCATTTTACCTGCGGTAAATTTTACTCCCTGGGAGAAAGTCTTTCTTAGTAGTTTGAAAACATCAGCCCACCCATCAGACGTGGCAGAGCTCAGCGGGAAGCTCCAGGACACTTACCAGGCACCCCGTCCCTCATCCAGTAAGCAATGTCTGTTCCATCTGCAGTGTCGTAAACATCCGTAACATTGATGGGCTGCAGCAGAGCCATGATCTCTCTCACGATGTCCCGGGCCTCAGCACTGCCAGAAAAACCCAGTCCAGATGGCTTGAAGGTGCCCTCATCAGACTCCATCACGATATCAAAGTTGGAGATATTTTCCTAAATGTGTAAGAAAAGAAGATATTGTGCTGTGGTTGTTATTTTAGCTGGCATCACATACTGGCACATAGTTTTTTAAAACAGTTTATGGTCATGTCAGGCAGAAAAAGCAATACTTCAGACCATCTTGAATGTAACTAAGAGAACTTTTACTCCTATGCCCCGATCTCGATGTCATGCCTGAACTTTATGGCTACCATTGGTTATTTATTACAAGAAAATCATTACAAGGGATATGTGACAGCAGCAACTAACAGATCTGTGTCATTACCAGCACATATAAGCCTACAATTCAGTCAATAATTATTTTACATTTTTCTGTATATAAACCCAAATATGTACTACAGGTGGCTGTGAATAATTCACATAAATTTTCAGATATCCTTATAGAATTTGCCAAGAACTGTTTAATACTTTCCCAAAACTATTTTCTTTTGAGTGAAACAATTCTAACAGAGCAGAGCTATTTACTTTTAAATTAGAAAGATATCCAGTAGTTAAAAAATTCAATATAAAACCTTTGCATGATAAAAAACCTGTAAATGTTATAAGATAACCAACTTATTCACCTATTTAACTACTGGAAATCAAAGTGCAAATAACCAATCTTGCCACCTCACTGTCAATCACCATTTTTAGACAGTGAAAAACAGCTTCAGTTTGAAAAAGATTAAATGTAAATAATTAGGCTACCTATGGTGTCCGGGCCTATCATCAAAAGCTGTCCTGAGGTCATGAGCCTCAAAATGAATCATGTATCTGAATATAGTGGGAGAGAAGCAGGCCAAGAAAAGCACACTGCAGGCTAAAAGGAAACAGTGATGCTCCAATACCACAGATACAATAGAAAGAATGTCTCAAAATGTAAATCTTCTTTATCATATGCCCAAGGAGGAAGACTTAGTAAAGACAACACACGTTTCAGTGTGCTGCTGAATTGCCAATGAAAGCTAACTTAAGTAGTAAATCCTACATAAATATGAAGCTATGGTACTTGGCTTCTTTTGTTGAGTTTCCAAAGCAGGACTTCTGTCCATTTTTAGAGCAGCTGAAATGGGGAGAAGCATTTCAGGGGATATTCAGGGAAGGGATATTCAGGTCATGAAGTGAGAAGAGTGAGCATGGGAACAATATGGACACCTAAAAGAAATCTCACTTATCACTCAAAACATCACTCAAAACAACTGAATCCCTAAGTTCAAGAACTTCATAAACTGCTACTATTGCAGAATTTCTGTGCTCTGCAGTTGTGTTTTCTCACATAAATGTTTGCATGTGTTTTTAATATGAAACTGAGTAAACAAACCACCCACAATACATTACACCATATCGTTGTTCTGTAAGAAAGCTATTCAGTTCTGAGAACATGCTGGAGAGGCATGAAAACAGAACACCCTAGGGAGAGAAACTGACTTCACCAGGGAACAAAAAAGAAAAAGGTCACAGCTACTTGAAGTACCATACGTCCTTGAGAAAGCGTTTTTTTCCTATTTGGTCCACTAGAAGATAGGATTGCTTATAAAACTACTCAGCATCAAATTTGAAAGCTGCACTCTGACAAAAAGTTAGATTGGTCTCCCTGTTCCCATTTTTGTACATCTACATTGGCATTTCTACTTACACAGAGAGAAACACATGCTGGAAAAAATGCTTAAAATATACTGCTTAAAAATAGTGAAGATGCTTTGTCATCATTTGCCATCTATGATGCAGGAATAACTGCTATTAACAAAGTGAGACCATACATTTGCCTTGACTAATTCAAAGGAACAAACAAATCAGAATGATTTTTAAAAATAACTGCAGGCTCAGCTATTTCCTTCAGTCATTTTCCCAGTGAATGTACCATTTAAATAAGCATTTTAAATTCAGCATGCAATTTTTTTCAGAAAGTAATCTCATCTGCTGCATCTTGATATTGTGCCATTTCTCTTGGTATGTACTAGAAAATTAAAACTTCTTTGTGTAACCTGCTGCCTAATTCTCTGAACATTAAAACAGACTCTTATCCTTTGCCTTCTTATGACCTGGTCACAGAGGAGGTCATGTCTCTTTATTATGTCATCTTTCGCTCTTCAATTGAATTTTTAAATGAAACATTACAATAAATACTGCATGGGAAATTGGCTTTCTACAATTTGCTATTTCCATTGAATACACAATTAGGCACAATCTTTGCCAACAGTTCTCCTATTTTCAAATTTAAAATTTTTATTAATTTTATTTCTGTTTTCTCTATAAACAATCTATTTTTTTTTCTCATCTAAGCAAAACTAAAAATACAAGTACTTGTCATCTCTACGGCAAAAACCTGATAACGAAATTACAGAGTCACAGAATGGATAAGGTTGGAAGGGACCACAGTGGACCATCTGGTCCAACCTCCCTTCCCAAGCAGGGTAATCCCAGAGCACATGGCACAGGATTGTGTCCAGTTGTTTCTCGAATATCTCTAGTGAGGGAGACTTCACAGCCTCTCTAGGCAATCTTTCCACAGCTCCTGCACACATAAAGAAGTTCTTCCTCATGTTCAGGTGCAGTTTCCTGTGCATCAGTTTCTGCCCGTTGCCTCTTGTCCTGTTGCTCGGCACCACTGGGAAGAGCCTGGATCCATCCTCTTGACACCTTCCCTTCAGATATTTAGAGACATTGATGAGATCCTCTCTCAGTCATCTTCTCACCTTATCCTCTTTTTCACCCTCCATTGGACCTGCTCCAGGAGCTCCACATCTCTTTTGTCCTGAGGAGCCCAGAACTGGATGCTGTGCTCCAGTTGTGGTCTTGCCAGGTCTGCACAGAGGGGCAGGATCGCTTCCCTGGACCTGCTGCCAGTGCTTATCCTAGGGCACCCCAGGATACCTTTGGCCTTCTTGTTCCCAAGGGCACACTGCTGGCTCATGGACAGCTTGTTGTTTATCATGTCCCTCAGGTCCTCCTCCAGAGAGCTGTTTTCCAGCAGCTTGGTTCCCAGCCTGTACTGGTACATAGGGTTATTCCTCCCCAGGTGCAGGACCCTGCATTCACCTTTGTTGTATTTCAGATGGTTCTTCTCTGCCCATCCCTCCAGGCTCTCAGGATCCTTCTGAAGGGCTGCACAGCACTCTGAGGTATCAGCCACTCCTCCCAGCTCTGTGTTGTCAGGGAACTTGCTGAGGAGGCCTCTGCCCCTTCACCCAACCCATTGGTGAAAAGTTAAACAATACTGGGACCAGTATTGAACCTAGGGCGACACCACCAGTGACAGGCCCCTAACTAGACCTTGTTACTGATTACTGTTCCACCCTCTGGGGTCTGTCGTTTAGCCTGCAATTACAGTAAACTCTTTCCATTGAGAAAACAAATCCTTGCAATATGTAAGTTTGGTACTTCTGTTGGTAGGAAAGATCTTCCTTCTAGGATAGACACTGGCAATCCCAAGCAGGTATACCTTACAGTAGCTACTTAATCAGTCAAAATCCCAATTGTTAATTCTTACCAGATGTTAAACTAGCTTGCAACATCTCATGACTAATCCGTGGAGTCACTGATGGCAATCCCTCTTACCCAGCTAAAGAAGGGACATACCTGAAAGTGTAATGCAGGGAACAACTTTCCTAAAAGCCTTCAGTACTTTCAGGCTGTTTAAAAGAGAGTATTACTTGTCCAACAGCTCATTTACTTTTTTTTTTTTTTNACTCTTTTTTTTTTTTTTTTTTTTTTTTTTTTTTTCTACTGAGAAGAATCACCACTTTACAGGAAAAATACTTAAGTCTGTAATGACAAAGTACTGTCCTTGACGAATAGTTCATTTGTTCCAGTGATAAAGGACATCTGTTAATCTGACATTGTGTTTTCAGCTTTCTGTTATTGATTTACACTTAACTTTAAGAAACAACAACACTTGTATTCCAGTATTTGTCCCAGAGCAGTCTGGAAAGAAGTATAGCATTGCAACAATGTTATAGAACTCACAGGGAAGTTGTACTTGTACTAACAAAGGTTTAAATCAGCACCGAAATTTGTTAGGGTGGCAACTAAGACTACAGGAAAGATGAGAAAAAAACACTGGAAACACCTAAGTGCATATGACAGCAAGAAAAGAAAAGAAAAAAAAGTAAAAGAATACATTCTGGAAGTATTCAATAATATATAAACATGATGTAGCATTATTTTGAGTTGCTGTTTAGTATGAAGGTAATTTAATGAAGCAAAACAGCATAAATTGAAACTAGAGGAAAAAATACCACAACAGCTGTCAGGAAGCAGAGGTGCACCAGCATCAAGGTATAATAACCACCAGCCACATGCATGATCATACCATTTACACTCTTTTTGAATGAAGACAGGGTAAATTGGGAACACTGTGAGTTATTCACTTGTAAATTATCCCATCATTATATGGGAGAAAGCTGATGCAAAGCTGAAGATAAGCACAATTTTTGCTAGATGACAAGGTATGAAAAAGGTTCATCCTTTTGCTACAAGATAAAATATTCTTCTGCCACATTTTATGGGAAAGCAGTATGTAAAAAATCTACAGGTACAGGAGTTTGTTCTGTAGGACAGTTACAAATTCTGACCTCTGAGAAACCAATGACAAAAGTTCCAGTAGCTTCAACAGCCCTAGAGCAATTTGGTCATGTACTTATCCTCCACTCAGTAAAAACATGCCATGTCTTGCCTTGTGCAATACTGTGACTGTTTCCTCTACAATGATTTGCCAGCACTCACAGAGATGACCATTCAGTATTGCAAGTTCCCTGGGATGATAGACAAGAAAAAGCAGACAGCTCTGAATATGGCAGCAGGCTAAGTAAAGTATTCCTGAAGTTTTCTCTTGGGAGGCTTTTTCTTTTTCAAATGGGCATATCAAAGAGAAATGCTTTTCCTGGAAAACATTCCATAACTTTAGACCTTTAACTGCCCAATACAAAGGTATCAAAAGAACGTCTATGGCTCTGAATCACCATCCCACCACTGTCCTTTTTTGACAGGATTTAGGTTTTCACTAGAAAATAGGCAGCAAGCCAAAATTAAAAATTGTGGTTTATATCTTTCAAACAAAGATGATTTTACTCTGTCAGGAAGTTAATGAGTATTTCTGCAACTTTCAACAAAAGATGAGTGAAAACAAATTTGCAACACCTTAGAAATTATCACATCACATACACAATTTTCTACACCGCTGCAGGGAGTTTCGCTACAAAAAACCACTACAATACAATCAAACATCCCAATGGACCAAGGACCTGTGGATGGGTGAATCTCCCTGAAGCATGCGCTGGAAGCAGTGATCCTCAGAAGATGTCTCTGCCAGATTCAACTGGCAGATTCAACTGCTATTGACTTGAGGGAAAGAGAGGAAAAATGCATAGAGAAAAGCTTTTCTAACATTAGACATGTGTGAATTTTATCTACATGGAATGAAGACTAGATATCCAGGAGACATGCTGTCATGACTGATTTGGGGTCTTCCATCCTTCAGGCAGTGTAAGGAATAAACTTGGGTTTGTGTTTTAGCAAAATCTGTATTTCTCTGCAGCTTTCACAAGGAAGCTTATTCCTAAATACTAAGAATTAGGAATTCCTATGGACCTAGAACTGGTGTAAAAGATAATTCAGTAACAATGCTATCTGTACTGTGCTTAATACAATCAGTGGTGTTACCGCCTGTTGTGATACTGGAGAGCTCAGTGTGATTACTTTCTTTCTGTAGTTTTGCAAAAGGATAATTTTTGATTACAGAGGGTATTGCCTGAGGAAAGTCAAAAGGCTAATGGTCAACACATTTTGCTGGGAAAAAAAGAATCCCCATTAAAGTAGTTTATATGTTTGGTTCAAATCAGACACAAATTCATGTCTCACATTTCATCAGACTACTTGGGACCTCAGGATATAGTCTTCTAAAAACTATGGTTTTGAGGAGATAATATTTTCTGGAGAAGAATCATTCCACCTGAAAGTGACAAAATATTTTTTTGATACTGGCTTCTTTGAAAAAGCAACTCATTAGCAAATCACAGTAGAATTATGTGAGTACAAAGAGTACTTAAACTAGCATGAAAGAAATGCCAGCATTTCAGAAAGTCCTGTTTTCATGCAGACACAATTCAAGCAAAATATCAGATCTTGGTAATAAAGACAAAAAAGAAACCACAGTAAACATTGGTGTTTGATTTTTCTAATGTAGTTAAACCTTTACTAAAAAGTTAAAATACTGTATGGTATTTGCACCAGAAATTGAGGTAAGTACTGTAAATACCATTAAGATAAGAACACCAACATGCAGAAATACTGAGAATACCTTCTGTAATGGGGTTTGAATTGAATTCATAATATAGCAATGTCTCCAGTGATCACAACCAAGTTACTTAAGTAAATATGAATGTGGCCTAGGATCTCTTAGTCTTCTCATTACAAAATGTATTTGCTTTCCCAAGAGATTGTATGCAACACTTCTATTCCAAAATAAATATTATCAGTCATTCATAGTCCCTTAATTCAGCTGGGTAAATAACTGTAACCTTGTTTCATGGTACACAGATCTTTCACAGAATCTAGTCCAAAGCAATGAAAAGGAGGACAGACACTTCATTAGATATATTTCTTTCTCCCTTCATGAAGACAGTGTAAGAGTAAACACACAAAAAAACTTTACCCTGGTTGAGGGCACTCAGGTATCATTGGTAAAGGTTGTAGCAGAATCTGTACTGAAGAGTTGCATCATGTGGCCTTCTAGAATTATGTTCTTCTAGTTCTTCAATTTGACTTGTATAAGAAAGTAGTGTTGCAATGTTTCATGATTCTGAAGTTATTTACTGTATTGTCTGTACATAAGAGCCCTACTCAGCAATTGAGTAGCACAACACTAAGCACTGGAAGAAGACTTCAGACCAAGTGTCAAACTCCAAGTTCTGCAGTCTGATTTGCACTTAAATACTTTATTTTCAAAGCTCTTTATCAAGATAATGATCTTTAATGTTAAGGAAAATCAACTCTTTTTCTAGTCCAGAATTAAATCTAATTATTGGCTAAAAGCAGTGAGCACTTCAACTTCCAAAGGTATCTCCTTTGGAAGAAAAGGTGCTGGTTGTTCCCCTGAGAGACTTCTACTCCATGGCCAAAATCAAGCAGGTGCTCTGTAATGTCGTGGTGGGAAGCAGGTACCCTTGCATTAATGGAGGCACTGAAACTGCTGGAATATACAGGGCTTTCAACTCTTGGAAATGGCTTAGAAAAATCATGCAAAGAAATCAATGAATGATGACCATGTGATGCTCTCCAGAAAATATTTAATAAACTGAAAGCATGATTGGGTGAGTAATGTGTGTGTCTGAGCTTCACCTGACTGCTGTTGGGTAAATATGCTTTTCCTAAGCACATATTTACTGGATGATATCTATTAGAGATGGCTGGTGGTCTATCTGGGGTTTGATGAGAGATTTCCAGAGACAGGGAAGCTCTTTGGACACATGGTTTATTGTTCGTGGGGACAGCCAGCCTGACCAGCACCGGCTGAAGCGTGGTCCTAACTCCCAGTCCAGAAAACACCTCCGAACTTCCTGTTACAATACAATTTATCCCCTTCTATGCTGAATAATCTGGTTAGCACTAATCAACCAGTACAGGATACAAAACCTACAGAATTTACATACAGCATATGAGAACTATTATATTACCATACTAAAAACCTGGAAAACCCACCTTTTCCCCTGTTACCTGGCAAGGCCCATCCCCCTGGGATTCTATTGTTTCCCAAGGGTTGTGTTCAATCAGGGCCCTGGCCATCAACTAACCTAATCACCAACTTCCTGCTTCGCATTCTATAGCTCAAATCTTGCTTTTAACTCCATCTCCTCTGCAGGTTTTACACCCTCAGAATCTTTTACCAATAAACCATCTTTGCAGGGTCATCCTTCCCAACAGATATCAAAAACAGGAGACAGAACTAGACTGTCTAGAGCACTAGAGCTTTTGATCAACAAATACGGCAGCTCTTACATTCTCATAAAGCTCAGAACAGCTAACATACCTCATCACTAGCTTTAATAATCAGAAATGATAATACTGGGATCTAGAGAAAAACTTGAGTGCTATAAATAATGCTGTTACACAGGGATACGTGTTAATTATTGGCACCATAGTAAAACCACTACGCTGCTATCTCAGTTATTTCTGCAGTAACTTATCCACTTTCTAGCAGTGACAACCTACAATGATGGATGAGTAAGAAGGGCCTGAACTTAAATTGAAAGAAATAATAAATATGTGACAAAAATAAGAGCATCTGTACTTGTCCAGTACTATATTGTCTTCATTTCTTCTCCCTTGCCACATTTCCACTGACATGAGGAGATAATTTACAATGTCAAGGAAATCCATGTCTGCCTGTGCTGAATTACTGCATTCATATTTCTACTTGTTTGTAGCGAACTAAACTCATAACTCCTGCTCTGTAGATGAGTCATACAGGCTGTCTTTCATTTTACAAGGCATCTTTAAATACCACTCTTACTTAACTTGTAGTCATTACCATCAGCAAGCAATGTGTGTGCCATCCTATCCTAATTGGCAGAAATTTGAGCAAGTAAATCATTAAAAGGTTAAGTTATTTTTCATGCTAAATTTAATGTACAGTATTAATCAACTTTATTTCATTATTATGAGTAATGCAACGTCCTATAGTCAAATCGATTTATAATTATGCCAGATCACATGGCAGGGGGGAAACAAGAACAACAAACAACAGACAGATGTCAATTCTCCATGTAAAATAAAAACTGTTAAGTCAGACAGGGCTTTCTTTGCAGAGCACAACATTCAGATGGAATTTCACCAGCAGAGCAAGAACTGAGACACATTTGTCTCAACTTTTTTAAAAGCAAAGTAACCAAATATCTTGCAAACAACAACCAGCCCACTTTAGATTTTCCTATTCGATCCTTAGGTCTGCTTTTTGGTATTATTTCTGAATAGAAATCTTTGACACAACAGTGAAACGAAGCCATTTTGGCAAAAGACGAGACATACATGAGACAATTTCATGTGTTGCTGACATCACCATCATAGGATGGATCTTATTGTCCAGCATGAACATCTACAGAGGTAAATCTTCAGGTACATTTCTGATGAATGGTATATATTAGACACAGAGCATCCTTCCAGCTCCTCCATAATGTGATTCTGTACATAAGAAGCATCTCTTTCATCTGCTATTTATTCCAGAATATTTATTCTAGTTTAATGCTGCAGTGGTAAATCCAGAGTCATTAACATATACTAAACTGCAACCTGTCACCTCTCTGAAGCTGAGAAAGCAAGCTCTTGGGTACCTCTTCCAAATAAATGACAGAACTGACTTATCCCTATAATTTGGAGATACAAGGAGGTACAACATTATACATGGGTAGTTAAATATGCTTCTTAGCAATATGAAACCAGTTAGTGGGAAGCATTTTATTGTTCATCAATTAGTCAGAAAATTCTAACTACTCTAAACCTATCACAATCACAATGAATTCAATTCAAAGTGAGGTTTCCATTTATTTGTTCTGATAAGTTGCTTAGCATTAAAAAATCCTCTTAAGAATTGCTTGTAAGACTGCTTTCATGCTGTTGTAGAGCAGGTAACTTCCTAAGCACATTTGCATTCACCTTGTCTCTGCCTTGGATGTATTAACCATTGTTGAGACTTATACTACCTAATTAGGGGAAAAAATAAAAGATTACTTAAGAACAGTTATACAGGTACAACATAATTTTTCTGTGGAAAAAACCCCCAAACACACACATATTCCAAAAACTTATCTCCAAAATAGTTTTGGCAACTGCCCTTTATCTCATGATGTATTTTGAAATGGCAGTTGTTGGCAGGAGAGATATGTTATATTTTTATCCTCATAGCCATAAGTCATAGAGTTTGTGTGTTCTTTGCATCATAAATGCATAAATTTTAGGATGTTCCAGATCCCACAAAACTAACAATTGGCGAAGTGTATTATAGACTACACAGTATCAAGATAAGATAGCAAATATTTTTATTTCTATTGTTTCATGGTTTACATTGTAAAATATTATGGGAAAATGCAATGAAGCAGAAATATGTAAGGCAAACAAAATTTAATTATATTGCAAACATATGTGGACTATTCATCATTCATTCTCAGAAGGCTAGCTATGTTTGAAAGCTATGGCAGATATCAACATGAAATATCTGTTTCAGAACACTTTTGTGACAGAGTATCTTAGGTCAAGCGGAACACGCACGTGTGGTTGCATCGCTTACCGTTAAATGTAAAATTAGGTTTACATTTATGATTCAACCCAGAAAATACTTTCAGGCAGAACTGGAATCACTTTTTTTGGCTAGATATTAAGCTGAACATCTTGACAAAAATAGTAGTCAAGTCATAAGACTGGGGAGGAAAGTGCTGTCAAGAAAATGGTGAAAAGACATATTTACCTTGTGCAACTGGTAGTATTGCTTGGCACCTACTCCTCCTTGCTCTTCTCCTGTCCATAGCACCAAGCGCAGGGTCCTCTTTGGACGAAGTCCTAAAACACAGTTTTTAGTATAATTTTTAATATTAAATATGGATATATTTTAAGCATTTTTTTTGCATTGGTCTCCTGACTCCAATGGATGAAAAGCCTGTATTTCCACAAACCAAACACAACCTACATCAAGTGTGGGGTTTTCTGTCTAGAATACTTTTTTCTTGTTTAGGAATAAAGACTGGAGTGTGGGGAGAGAGCCCACATAAGGAAGAAGTGGGCACTTGAGGTGCTGCCACCAGCTGCAGTAGCACAAGAGAAGCACATTTCAGGGACACAAGGAAAGTGTCTGAAAACTACACCAGAGAGTAACTACCTTGACAGATTCCTGAAACATGTGCTTGTGTCATTGTGGTGGTCTGCCAAAAGTAATACACATCTGCTCATAGCAGATCCAAATCAAATTTTCATGAAAACTACCATTACTTTGTCATGGTTAATTTATCACAATTAATTGAAAATGAGCTGCCAAATTTTTATGAGAAATGTTTATCCATTTCAAGAACTGAGGCGCTATGTAATATTATTTTGCTTTTTATCAGACAAATGAAAAGCAGCAATCTGTACTTTGGAATCTGAAAGAGTCAACTGCTAAACGTGTGCACGACTTTCTGAAACAAGGCAGACATTTTCTATTTTGCTATGGTAGCTCAATCAGAAAGATAAGTTCTCAGATAAATTTTGAAACCATTTTTGCCATGGCAGAACTGATCAGACAGAAGTTGCTTCCCTCTATTTATGTGGTTGTTTCTATTCATAAATTAATACATTGAGAGAAACTTGAGAGCATGGAAGAGCAAACAGATAGAGAAAAAACTGCTGTCTGTGCAGTGGAATGCTAATTATATTTGAGAAAAAAATAGAGAAAAAAAAGAGAGGATATTATCACAAGTGATAAAGCATAAAGTACCACACAGACTTTTGTGCTGAGGAGAAATAGTATCAGTATCACCGTCAAAACTTGTTTCATTTCCTAACTGAAATGAAGACTGCCAATAGACTTGACCTTCATTAATTTTTTTCTTTTGACACAATGAATATCATCTGAAGATTTCTTTCTTGAAACTACATTCTAGCAATCCTCAGAACTGAAGGGAGAATAGAGAAGGAATACCCGAAATCTGAATTAAGGAGCTTAGATTTTCCAATATTTCATAAAGAAGTGCAAACAAGTTTAAAGATGTATTTTCTGAATGCTGATCTGTTGACTGTAAACAGAAAGGATGTCAAACTTCATTACTTTAAAGACCTGCACACCTCCCAGTGGATTCCCCACTCTCCTAAATCACAGCAGTAAAGGATTAGCCTCCTTTGCTTTTCAAATTAGTCAGATTACTTATGAGGTAAAACTGAGATAATAAAATAGCTATTGGTTTGAAGTCAGAAAGATTTAAGCCCAAAATAACCACAAATGTGTCAGCAGCTTGGTTAGAAGAGGTGGCTGTAAAAAAGAAAATGTGCTGGTATAAAACATAGACGTCAGTGCTGTTCCAGCAGCAGTTTAAAAGGAGGTTTAATTGTCATATCACAAAATGCAAAGTGAAGTCCAATCTCCAGCCCACCACAGCAAGCCTGTGAGAGTAGCTTTGGTAGGAAATGCTTAAGACAGGGAAGCAGCATCTTCTGGCTCCTCCCAGGCAAAAATTAAGCTGTTTTAGTCTGCTACTGCTGCCCTAAGGGGGACTTGGCCCAGTGATCAGGGGGTCCTTGTGGCTGGCTCAGATGGGCTGTAACCTCAGCTCCTGCTCTCCAGGAGCTTGAGATGATCTCAGCTCACTTGTGGAAAAGACATTTGAGATTCTTATGGCCCCCTCCCTGCCCATGACTGCATCTGTCCATCAGAGCTGGGGAAATAGAAAAGCTCTGCTGAGCTTTGGTCTTTCCAGTCTGGACATGGTGTATCAGCTCTTCCCATCTCAAGGATTCCTGCCAGCAAATTCATTTGTATGTTCTACTGAAATTAAATAGGCAACTTTAAAAAATAAAAATATATAAGCTATGAAGGCAGTTATTTTAAATACAAAAAAAGTCTATAGAGGAAAATTTAATTTCCTCATTATCTTAATCTGAAAGAGATAAGTATTTATCTACCTGTTATTAAAAACAGAGCTAATCTGACCAAAGAACAGCAAACAAATCCAGTATTCAGAAGTAAAATTGCTAATGTTTTTATTAGAAAAAAATGTATTCAAGTTACAAAAGTTTTTAAAAGTAAGTTTAACTATTTTGGTTTTTTTTCTTAAAAACTGTTTCCTAAGCAAGGTATCATCTTCAAAAAATCAGAAGTCTTTCAGATAGCAGCCCAAATATGTATTGAAAAGACAGCAATTGGGCTAGAAAACTATGTTTTATGATGGGTGCAACATATAGAGGGGTGGGTAGGCAATTTTAAAACGAAGGAAAACTGTTACAGAAATAAAATTGTGCCTCTTTCCTTGCTACCTAAATAAATGACTCATTACATAGTATTAAAAATAAAGAGGCTATCAGAAGAAAATAATCTACAGACGAATTTCCAAATCTCCAATGTTTTAGAAAAATATATTATCTTCTTTTTATCCCTTCTATCTTACCCTTAGCACAAATAAAATCATAGTTTACCACAAAGATGCATTTTGGGGATCAGTCTCTATATTCTTATGTTTATCTCAGGCATAAAAGATATGAGCATGTGGACTCACAAGTTAGAGAATGAAATAAAAACACCAATATGGTCGATCTAAGACTAAGAATACATCTGTAGCAAGCACAGCAGGACACCTGCTCTATTACACTCCCTCTGTGCTGGATTGGCTGCTATCCTTCCCTTCTCCTTGGGTACCACAAACACTCCAGTCATACCAATGTGCAGGTCTTACTGACTCTATTTTCTGTTTCTTTTATATCATCATAGATTGCTCACATTCATATATAACAGCAGCAAGACCCAAATTTTATATCCTACGTGTCTTGCTCGTGCTTGATAGAATTGAGATAATCCCACACAGCAAAACTGAAATATATTGTTTGGTATGTGCAGAGACAAACCATAATGGCCTGTCAGATGTAAAGCAAAAAAATAAGCCCACTTCACTCTCAATAGAGCTTACAAGCCAGGAAGGAGAATTTGAATTATCTTTTTTAAATCAAAATAGAGATCAGTACTACAAACACAAAATTTCCTACAGTAACTATTTTCCTACTTTATAAACATAAATCCTTACTGATGGGGAGAATCACAGAGATAAAGTATTTTCTAAGAAAACAGTGTATAGATGGCTAACAGGCTTCTCCAATGTCATTTTAAGACTGACCAGCTTACAAAAACATAAAAAGCATTCCACCTTTGTCAAATAGATATTTTCCCTGCCAGTCAAGGCACTGGGATCACACACAAGCAAATCAAACAGCTGTTCACCTTATGTGAGGCATATAAGCAAACTGCAAATGGAGGTGAGCAGATCAACAGTTGTCAAGGTTTAACCTCAGCTGGCAGCCAAACCCCTCACAGCTGCTTGCTCACACCCCCAACAATGGGAAAAGGGAGAAAATCAGGAGAATAAAAGCTAAAAAACCCCTGTGCTGAGAAAAAGACAATTTAATAGGGGAAGCAAAAGCTGTACACACAAGCAAAGCAAAACAAGAAGTAATGCATTCCTAAGACCCTGCATAACTTGCCTAGAAAAGCCTTGATCTGAGCATAAAGTAGAATAAATTGCACTGCCAATCAAGGGAGGTGATTCTGCCCCTCTACTTCCCCTGGTGAGATCCCACCTGGAGTACTGCATCCAGCTCTGAAGCCCTCAGCACAGAACATGGGCATATTTAAGTGGGCCCAGGGGAGAGTCACAAAGATAATCAGATGGATGGAGCTTCTCTCCTATGAGGAAAGGCTGAGACAAGAGAAGGTTCCAGGGAGACCTTAGAGGAGCCTTCCAGTAACTGAAAGGAATCAATAAAAAATGGGGACAGACTTTAGCAGAGCCTGTGGCAATAAGGAAAATGGTTTTAAACTAAAGGAGGGTAGATTCAGATTAGGTCTAAGGAAGATGCTTTTTACAGTGAGGGAGGTGAAAAACTGTCACAGGTTGCCCAGAAAGATTGTGGATGCCCCAGCCCTGGAGAAATTCAAGGTCAGATTTGAAAGGGCTCTGAGCAACCTGATCAAGTTGAAGCAGTCCCTGCTCATTACAGGGGGCTTGGACTAAGTGACCTTTAATGACGTTTTTCAACCCAAACTATTTTCTATGTTCTCTCACTTCTAACACTCCCTAAGTCACTAATGTATTTGCTTTAGGAGCTACTAGGGAGAGGTATATACAGATGTATCATCCTCAGCTATTGTCCTCTGCTTCACTGAACATACATAAGCTATGACCTTTTCCGCATTTTTACCCTGTGGCTTGGAATTTCTTTAAAAGGCATTTATACAAAAATATTTATAAATATTTACACAAAAAAAGTATCAAGATACATATATATGTTTTCTGACATTCTTTAAATTCTTATTACACTCCCTACCTTTTTCAAGTTTGGAGCTGATTACATAGGTGATTTGCTGTGTGCCATTAGCTGGGATATTTCTATCATGCATGCACTTCTCATAAAATACCTGGAATTTCCAAAATTTCTGCCACAGCATGAAATAAAAATAAAACCAGTACTCCTCATTTTGGTAAAGAAGATAAGAACTCATTATCAAAAACAATGGTACAATCTGCTAATACCTGATTTATTTATTCTGTGGTATGGGCAAGGAAGAGAAAAAGCTCTTACTGCTAGCAACTTGTTTCCCTGCCTAATTTCAAAGAATATACATACATAAATAAATTGTAATCAATAGGATGATAGTAATAACACAGTTAATTGAAGATGTCCAGACTTTTTCTCTGAAGACCTAGAAGAAATCTCCATTCTAAACCAAAAGGACTTTGGCTTTTACTCGTTGGAAACAGCCCTGTACAGTTTAGACAATTGATCTCACTATTTGTACAGGAAAGTGCCTCTGTACTCATTTATTTAAGACTTTTTATTTTTTTTTTTTTTTTTAATTTATTGACAAATAATGATTTCACAGAGAAAATCATAGAATCATAGAATGGTTTGGATTGGAAGGGACCTTAGAGATCATCTAGTTCCAGTGTCCCTATTGTGGACAGGGACATTTCACTAGGTCAAATTGCTCACAGCTCCATCCAGCCTGACCTTAAACACTTGCAAAGATGGGGCATCTGCAGCTTCTCTGTGCAACCTGTGCCAATGCCTCACCACTCTCACCACCTCATCCAAGGAATTTGGATTCCTTCCAAATATCTAATCTAAACCCACTCTCTTTAAGTTTGAAGCCACTTCCCCTTGCCCTGTCACTACATGCTCTTCTAAATTGACTCTCCTCATCTTTCTTGTAGGCTTCCCTCAGGTACTGGAAGGCCACAATCAGGTCATCCCTAAGCCTTCTCTTCCAGGCTGAACAATTGCAATTCTCTCAGCCTTTCCTCACAGGAGAGGTGCTCTATCCTTGTAATCATCTTCATGGCCCTCTGCACACACCCAGCAGGTCCACATCCTTCCTACCAGGTCCTCAGAGCTGGATGCAGCACAGATGGGGTCTCACAAAGGGAGACCAGAGAGGCAGAATCCCCTCTCTTACCCTGCTGGCCACATTGTTTTGGATGCAGCCCAGGACATATTTGGCTTTCTGGGCTACAAGTGCACATTGCCAGGTCATGTCCACCCTCTCACCCTCAAGTCCTTCTTTGTAGAGCTACAAAGTTAAAAGCTTCAAAGTTAAAAGCTTAAAAAAATAAGGCAAAGAACAGCTGAAAAAAATCCTTTTAGTACTACTTAAATCTTGATTATAACATATTTCTAATTCTCTAGTGGAGCTCAAATTAGACATGGGAAACAGCTTTTGGCTTCAGAAACTGTCTTTCTTTTCTTTTTAAATCAGTCTAATGCAGTGCAATCTCCTTGATTTTTTTCTGTTGATAGCTTCTTTTTGTGTCACTGAGGACAAAGCACTGCAAAAAATAGCACTGGGAAGCAAGTAAACCTCTGAGTGTCGAAAGTCTGGAGTAAAGAGAGATGAAGTCTGGAGCAGAAGAGACGAAGCATTGCAGGAAGAAGACAGAAAATGGTCAGGTCTGGGGCAGGGGAGGGGGAAATCCAAGTGGAGTGATCAGCCAAGCCGGGTGCTGCAGCTCAGTCTCGCCTGGGGCTGTCAGCTTGCTCAGAAATGTTTTGGGGGTTGTGGGGACACAACTCTGCCACTGGCAGAGTGTGAGCAGCTGTTCAGACAGGCCCTTCAAAGAGGGCACAGGGGCACAGCAGTGCCCAAGGTAAGCCAGTCTAGGGAAGGACTGGATTTGCAGAGCACCAGCAGCCTTTACAGCAGTGGAACAAGACACTGAGATTACACAAGCAATTTTCTTTTCCTGGTTTTAAGGGGGCTGATGATCTTATGACAGAAGGGCAGATTTACAGAAGAGTGGAGAAGGGAAATGTGAGAGGTTTTAGGTAGATTTATTTTTAAAAGGCAATGCAATATCCAAGAGGAAATGTCAAGGAAGGAGCTGGGTATACAAGACTGGAGGGGAAATCTGTGAATGATTTGCAAGTCTAGTAACTAAAAATAACATGGATTAAGCCTTTTGACTGGGGAGGTGAGGGAGAGAAGAGGGAAGCCAAGCCCAGGGCCTAGTGCTTATGTGCTGCAAGTCAGGCAGCAACAGTGCCAGAGGGAGGGTTTCTCTGTGGATGCCTTCCTGCCACCTGGCAGCACAGCTCAGGGGCACTTCAGTGAGAAGTACTGCCAAATGTGCTCGTCTGCACATGGGTTTTAAACAAAGAACTGGTTCGTGTAGTGTCATGAAGCCATTACAAGTCATGTGTACCAAACAAAAGAGAAAAAAATAAAAAAGGAGAAGAAAAGGAAACACAAACTTGTCTGTGTAAAAAAGCAAAGCTCAGAGTCAGCAGAGACCTCCTCCGCTCCATGTCTTGCTCTGTTCTTCAAGTCCCACAAAAGGAATAAGACACTGTCCACCTTTAAAACACACCTTATTCCTCTTCAGGAACACATTCTTCCTTACGAGTATTTGTGATCTCATCGAATTGTGGAGCAGAAAAGGCAATGTGGGTCCCACTCCCACACTCTCTGGGATTACAGATATCAGACATGGTTTGATCTTAATGAGACATGGGTCTGTACTCTGCTTCTGCTGCCCCACTCTTTGGATTATAAAAACAAATCTGCTGGGCTATTCTGAAAGCTGATGAGTCAGAAAATGAAGCAGGCCCACTTCTGTCTCCATATTGAAAATTTATACCTTAAAAAAAAAAGACAATAAGGACAAGATGCCCCTTCATTTGGGAAGGATTTCAGCACTTCACCATGTCAACCATATTAGAGATTTGAAAAAAACCCAATAACTAACAACAGCTAGCATTGCCAGGTTTTTAAGAATTTTATAGATAATCAAAGCTCGGATTTTTTTCTTGAATTTTCTGTGTAAATTAAAGCTTGCAGAGAAGCAGAAGTCCACAAGACACAGGGCAAAATTGCTATGGAGGGCTGTATAATTTACCTCCAGATTAGCAACCTTTTATGTTTGCAGTCACCTCTCTGCTATGTCAACACAATATGAAAATTGAAGACTTAAGTACTTGCTAAATATGAGTTCAACCAAACGTTAAAATGAAGGAATAAATGCATTTGTAGTGTAACAGCATATGCAGATATTTCATACCAAGTAGATTTAATAGAATTGAAAATGTGAAGGTCAGAATAAAATACTCAGCTTTGGGAAAGTGAAAAGAATGTAAGAACAAGAAGTTAATATCAGGCATATTTGATTAAAGAAGAAAATCAGAAACTGCAGAAGTAGTCATTGAATTATGTTTCACAATATATCTCCTAGACAGCAAACAACTACAATACCACAAGCAATTCAGAAAAATGTTTAACAAAATATTTTGCAAGCACGTTAAATCTGTATTTATATGACTTCAATTAAACTAGCAGAAAAGGAATTACTCTGGTGATCATGTTTTTAATAAAACTTATCTTTAGTCCTCATATACTAGCCAGTGAATTTGGACTGGAGAAATGTAAATTCACACAAAGATTACAGTGAAGTGTATAAAAATCTGTCTAATGGTTTTCCAGTTGCATTAGTCATGGGTATAATTCAGATGAGAGTTAAAATTTCAATTGCAAATAAGTTTTAAGGGGGAAAAACTGTCTAATCAACTCCTTATGAGTAATAATAAATCAGTTAGTACCTTAAAATTCTTGCATGCATTGTTTTAAAAACATTTCTGTAGTTTTTTGTGTCTTTTTCCTATGAAACAGTAATTTGGTTGTGCCAGATCCAGGTCTACATCTATAGGAAAGCTGATTTATGAAACCCCAGTTCAGCTTAATGCTGGCAAACAGACAAAGAGGGGAAATGGCACATATCATCTATCACCATACATTTCTTCCTTTTTCATGTTTCATCATTGTCTAGGAATGCAGGAAGGCTGTGTGTAAGGTGTGATGACTGGGATTAGATTTTGTCAACAATCACCCTTCCTTCATCAAGCTACTCTAGCAGCAATGGCATCACCATCCTACCCTGGGTGTGAAAGGAAAATGTTCCCTGTTCATCCGCTTGACTGCTGGTATTCCCTGTCTCTGGCAGCTCCCCACATCAAATGTTTTCTTACATGGAGGAGTAGGACTCTCAGAAGCACTTTGAGGCACAGTCCAAGCAGGAGACTTCCTGCTCTAGGGCAGCATGCAGACATGACTGAACATGGGCTCGGTGCACAACACAACAGCACAAGAAGGGACCTGTTCACTCTGTACCACAACCCAGCACTGCAGTGGTCTTTGGAGTACAGCCTTTCCTGGAATCTGCACCCACTACTTCAGTAGAAGCAGGGATTCAGATAGCATTCACTGGCAACACCTTACACTGGCTGCATTTCAAGCAGTTGAAGAGAAAGAGGAAAAGTTTATCATTTGACAAATGCACAGCTCAGCCATTGACTTCTGAAGATGTCCCCAGATTGAGCAGTAGCTCATGGATAGGTGTGCACCTCTGGGCTTGGCAGGGCAACAAGAGCTGGCTAGCAATGAAGCAAGAGAGACTCAAACACAGCCAGGGAAAGCTAGAAAACACATTTCTTGAACAAGGAAAGAGAGCTTGTGGGTAAATGTTGCTGAAAGAAATGTGGGATGTGAACAAAGAAACTGTTGATTGTTGATTCCCCCTGTGCTAGCAGAGATGGGACTCTGAAAATAAACTGTAGTGTCAAGTAACATACCCCATCAGTTTCTATTCTCAACAGGAAAAAAATGGATTCCACATGTTTTAATTAAAAAGAGACATAACAGTTATAATTTTTGAAGTTTTTCAGAAGAAATCACTGAAATTCATCCATCAAAACCAACTGGATTTCTAACTCCACTAGGCTCCCTACTGCTGTTAAGAGACTTAAAATACTATGTTTGGGAACCTGACACTGCCATACAACCACCCTTCTAGGTCCAAAGGTCTAAAGACCTTTCTCTATTATTGTCATTATTCAATTCCTTCAAGCTTGCTTTAGGGATGAAAGGACCACATTTCCAGCACTAGAGTGTGAGGTGGCCTTGGCAGGACTGGAGGAAAGCAGAACACCTGTGGCCTCAGCTGGGAAATGCCCCTCAGCCAAGCAACGTGGGAGCACAGCTGGATTAGGAGCAAAGAGGCAGCACTGGCTAAAGCTCTGAAACCATTGGAACATATTAGCTGCTTCTTGCTCAGATACCCCATACACAAGTATGACTCCCAAGCAAGAAGAGCTGCAGGCTTGAAATGTTGGGAGAGAGCACAAATACCTGCTTCACAGAAACTGACAACCAACATCCACAGCAGGATCAAGTCCTGAAGAGTGTCCAACCAAAGACAAAATATGGCAGCAAAATAAATTTTGTGGGATTTTAGGGTGATGCACTATGTGTAGCTGCTTACCTAGTCTTTCATCTTACCTGGAAAAGCAGCTTTTTTTGTGTGAGAGATGCGACACGGGAAGCTGGGTTTGAAATGGCACCAAGAGCACTAACTGGACCAACATGAAAATGATGAGGCAAATGATACTGGCCAGCTCCAGAGATGCTCTTTTTTGCACATAAACTAACAAAATAACATTTTAGAATTATAAATGCAACCTGAAAACAATCTGGATTTGAGATTCTAAGCTGTAATTAGCAACACAGCTGTTGTTCTGTAAAACTAGAAACCCACAATTTGCTTGAGTGCTGTCTTCTATGGCTTCCAATCATCACACCACATTACAGGTTATGCAACACCCCATGGATTCCCTCAGCTCAAAGATGTGAACTTGTTAGCCTTTCCTCTCTAAAACACCTCCAGTGTCTTCCCATCATCTCTTAATTACCCCAAATAAAACTCTCAATACTGCCATGGAGATATTTGCAATCTATCACACAGAGTTTGCAGACAGATTAAAAGGAAAGAGACTGGTGATTACTGCAATGTTACACACGTTCTGGAAAAGAGGTGTTTGCCAGAATATTTAAGGAAAGAATAAAAGTGTCTTCTTCCTGCCTCTCCTTAGGTGGGACTCAAATGCACTTGCCTGTCTCTCCCCAGTCACCCATTTGAAGAGTATATCAGAACTTCCCATACTAAATATTTTTATGCCTCCATCAAAATTAGTTAAAATAGATCAAAAGATGAAAACCTGCAGAGGGCTGGGCAGGGCAGCAGCTGGCAGACATCATAGAAGACAAACTGCACATTGCACAAGTTTACTGCCACGGACACTCTGCCTGCAAGTGTAGAAGGGTAATTTCTTAAGTGTCAGAAATCTCCATCTAAATACAGCATTCCTTCCCTGAAGGAAAGGGAGTTTACCAGTTCAGACCAGTTCAGTTCACAAACTGTCTCAGCAACTCTAAAAACATCTTTATTACCAGTAAAAGGAATAAGGATTAATAACCAGATGAAATGTTCATGTTTCTTCACATCAACAACTTCTGTGGAAACATTTCCAGTTCTTCATTTTTTAAGCACATCAGCCATGAAGCAGCTTGCCATAGATCTTGGCTATCAGTGGCATATGCAAGCTTCAAGAATTTAATTCATGTTTTCCTGTCCTTTGTGCTTCATTAAACTTCATTATTAATGGTGAGAAAAGACCCCTTTGAACACCAATAGTCAGTATGGCCATTACTTAGTGAATTTTTCTGAGATTAGCTACCAGCAAAGCAAGCAGCCATGAGAGTTTAGTTGAAACAGAGAACTTGATATGGATGCACTAAGGAAAATGCTTCTTTTTACTCTGGTCAGGAGATGACTACAGCCAGCATCTACAGTTGCTACAGTCAGCAACAGCAGGTGCACAAGCTGGTACTGATGTTTAACTACACATTGCTGAAGGGGAAGTTTTGAGAGTGAAATTGCAGCTGCACAGAAAACATAGACAGGTTCACCTTGTTGAAATGTAACCATCTAGAAGTTGACATTTGCTGTGAATTTGCTGCCTGTGCTTCCTCCCTGAAGAAGGATGAGCGGGAATGGCACCACCTGCAGGTACCCCCTTCCCATCATCCCACTGTGGAAGATGAGCAGAGAAATATTACATCTATTAGAAGCAAAGTATTCAGACAGACTGAAACTTTCCACTTGTTAGCTCTTCTACTTTCCAGAGCTAGCTGAATGGTTATAGCTTTAAACAGTGTTCAGAAGATAATATAATGCAAAATAGTTTCAGTTCAGTCTGACTTTCATGTAGTTGCTTTGCCCTCAAAAAGAAACAACATCCATGCGAAGTTAAAATGGAAATGGAAAAAAATGCTACCAAATATCTGAAGTTTTGAATACTATGTAAAACTACTTCAGGTTGTGCTGGATTGGTACACATCCTTGTAGGGAGTGTGTAAGTATTATGGTGTCTGAAAAGCTAAAAAACCCAAAAGCAAAACAAAACAAAAAGAAAAAAAAATATATCAATATGGCACAGAAATTGCCACCTCAATTAAAAAAACCCCAAAAACTAACACTGAAGATTCAGGAAATATGAGGAAGTATAAAGGCCAACACCTTAAGTAACTGATTTACTCAGAAATAAAAGCAAGAACTATTAAAAACTTTACTTGAGGCAAGAAAACTGTATTGCTTAAAATAAAATCTTACCATCTTAAACCATAACTTCAATGACTTTTCAATTAACTTCATGTATTTGGTCCTAAGCCAATAGCTATTAAATTGTTTCAGGAGGAGGCTATGTTGAAAGTATGGAATTGCATTTAAGTGATAATATTTTTCAAGTATTACATTAAATTTTCAGAATACAAATTAATGGGCATAATTTGTGTCTTGTCCATAAGCTATTTCCAAGGGTCACAGTGATATCATGATGAAATGCTTTTAGACCATCACTGAAAAACCTGCTTTAATAGCATAATAGTATTTTGGTTTCATTAACCCAAAGGACCATGGCAAAAGTACTGGTATTTTCTTTCTACACAGTATAAATTCATATTCTAGAAATCATATTTCAGAATACTCATTTCAGCTTGAGCATCATATCACCACATCTGTAAGATCAGTTATACTCTAGTAATTGCAGATGCAGTGTTTATGGCCACACAATGCACCATGGCTTTAAGACTCCGTGGACACAGTAAAAAAAATTCTACACATGCATAGAGCCAATTGAGTTGGCCTATCTTCATTCCAAATGTATTTGGTGGACTAGTGTAAAACTAAATTTGTCAGGGTCCAGAAGGATATCAAACAAAGTCTCCAGAGTTCAAAACCAATGCTCGTTCAAAACACAATCTGTGGAATTGATTTTAAATAAAAGTAATTTATTTGTTTCTCTCACAACCTTCACATCTTTTTATTTTGCTGTCTTCTCTTTTTTTTTTTTTTTTTTTTTTTTTTTTTTTTTTTTTTTTTTTTTTTTTTTTCTTTTTTTTGTCAGATTTTAAATACATAAGATATAAAATCTGCATTAACCAATCAACTGTGGAGGCCAGTTTGTGAAAGGTGTATGCTCCTTGGTTATCTACAGCTATGTAGACCCAGAAGTCCTCTCCCAGCCTTGTATTCCTGCAGAACACTTTTACAACAAGAGCAGAACACAACAGCTGCCCAGAAAAAAGGGCATCAGCAAAGGCTCCAGCGTTTCCCAGCTGAGAGAACATTTCACCACAGGTTGCACAGCAAACACACAGGGTTTCTCTACCAGAGCACGTCAAATATTTAAACAAAACAGTGATGCATTTCAGTCATGTGTGAAGGGAAACCCAGTGAATAAAAATTATACAATGCCACCATGAACCTGCTCTTAAGAAACACACAACGGTTTATTCTGAAGGGAATGGAGTACCAAACAGAATAACTTTCTTTTCCTTGAAGGTGGAGAAAACACAGGCAATTTTCCAAGCATCATAAAAGAAAGATGAAAAAACACTAAAAAGGAGGAGTAGACTTGGATTCTTTGTAGAAGAGTCCTATTTAGTTTGCTTTTAAAAGACCAAAAATTTTAACAGGCACACATTTTTTTAGCTATAGATTGATAATGAAATCATTCCAAGGCTGGGAAATTGAGAGATGAGAGGTTCAAACAATGCAAAATAAAGGACTAGAAACTCACAGTGACGTCTGATGTTCACAACTGCAGTATGAAAGCAGCTAATCACATAACAAAGCTTGTCTACAAAGAGCTCTTCAAGAAAGACTGAGATTGTTGAAGTACACAGATCTTTCCACTGAGAAGCAGGGGAAGCTAATTTATTGTTTAAATGCTGCCAGGGCTAAGAGCAGGAGCAGCAGCTGATTTTAGTTTCTAATGAATACACTGGACATTCCTCTTGACCACAGGTTACATTTGTGAAAAAGGGAATAAGGAGGAAAAATAAATTCCATCTGATGAAGGGGGAAAAGCATCCTTGGATATCACCTCAACAAGCTAAAAAGTCAATTTTGAACTAGTTTTGCAGGGTATAGTGACAAAATAAATATTTGAGCTCAGAGACATGGATAAAATAGAAAATCCAGTTTAGACATCATACAAAATAACACGGAAATGTAATGCATTAAAAATATTTTAATTTTAAAGATTTACCCAGATCCTTAATGAGTGATAATGCTTCCCACGATATAAATGCTCCACCACCATCATCCATAGCTCCCTGCCCAACGTCCCAGCTGTCCAGATGTCCACTGATCAATACAACCTGGAAAAGCAGTTATTAGAAAACATATCTACATAAAAACACTGAATCAGAAAATTCTGTTTAGCATTTAAGCATTTTAATGGTTTGTCACAAAGTTGGCATTTTAGTTTAGAACGGGAGGAAGGAAAAAAATTAAACATTGTTCTCTAGTTGCCAAATATTAATCTGTGATTCTATTACTTTAAATCATTGCCTAAGTGAAACTAGATAAGCTGTGAGAAATGTTTAAATGAAAGGTTTTATCTCGTACATTACTAAAGTGCATATTTTCTAGAGATGTAGGACTACTATGCTGATGACTGGTGAAATTTTCTCTCATATTCCATCTGTTTAAGCCCTCAGGCATGAAATTTGATTAATCCTATTTTTGGGTGCATAAGGAAAAAATATGAACTTAGACTGACGCATTCCCAGAGGTTTTTGTTTTATTATATATCTATGGTACTTGTCACAGAGGACCTCGAATTTATTACCAGATCCCCTATGTGCTACAACAATGACAAGATATTTTATAGTTCCATTAGTCATAAGGATATTTTAAAGCATGGTAGCAAGTCCCAGATGGGTTTTTTGCAAAGAAGGTTTTGTGACTAGAGTAGAGAATAGTAGTATGGGCATCTCCAGAAACATCCACTTTCAGATCTGAACCCTTCAAATGTTGACAAGCAGCATCACATAAATACCACAAGTGTGACAGTTCCCTGACTGGGCCTTGAGCTGAAGGGCTGATGGATCTATGATTACAGTGGAAAGGTAAAGGAGGGACAAAAACTGTGAGCCAAGCAGGCAGCGTGGTAAAACGGTGCAACAGCACAAAACGAAAAGCAGGATGAATTCAAGCTATGACAACTCAAGCACTAAGGAAAAGCTGAAAGAGACCCTGGAGCATCCACCTCTATTCTGGCCATAAACAAAGGGATGCTTCCAACTCTCTGGTTAGCAGATGTCAAACAAGCCTCAGAGTTGTGGGATCCAGAAAAATGTAAAAAATAGTCATTCTTTCTGCCATCTTCTTCTCCCTAAGGGATGAGGATCTCCTGGCATATTATCTCATCTACCAGTCATCACCGGTCAACTAGTCTAGCACTGAAAATGAGAACATAATGCATTTTTCCTGTTATAACTCCTGGAGGGCAAGATTCTATGATGTAAAGTGCACAGTGAACATTGCAAGGACGTAACTTGGAGCCCAAACATGATGATCTCTATTTTCTTCTTCATGTCAGATAAATTGAAGTATGTTTTCACTGGTTATTAAAATTAATGGACTAACATGACAAGATAAAAAGTATCAAATACTCATCATACAACAGTGTTTTTTCATCTAACCAAACACCAACTCAGGTAACATAACTGAAATACCCATAGTATTAAACAAAGGCAACGGGAAAGTATTAATCATGCCCATTGAACTGCCATGGGTCCAACCAGTATGCACCAAACCCCTTTAAATTTAGAAAATAGACTGTGATATCTTTATAAATGTGTTTGTTACAAAAAACAGAACAGTCACGGCTTAGAAGCAGAAAAAGCCTGTGATCAAAATCTGAAGAGCAGCTTACTCTTTCCTTCTCATGTCTCAACTCTCTTTTCTGGTTATTCAGCCTTAACATGTGTTTGCTCTCCAGCACAGACTCATTTTCTTGGTAGAAAATAGACATGCTGCAATCTTTATTCCAAAACCTCCCCTCCTTCAAAAGTGCTTGAACTTGGATGGATGGCCCTTCTGTAAAAGCCTCAGAATTTCTCAGGGGTATTCCTGTGATTTTGTGATTTAATCTCATGATCCTCAAAGGGCCTACACAAAAGATTGGAAACAGCACGTTTTCCAGGGACACTGCCTTGCAGTAGAAGTACTTAATAGCAACACAGCTTGAAACCAGATCATCTGTGAAAAGCATTGCCAGCTTTGGAGGTAGAAATGTTTCTGAAACGAGAGCAGAGAAGAGAAATGCTCACTGTGGCTGCTCTTCTTGCTTTCTTCTAAGGGAGGACTATGCACATGTTCACACTTGCTGGTGAGGGCAATGCACAAATGAATTCTGCTCTGTGTTCATTCCTGAACGTGCAGCCCTACTGCAACCTGCCTATGCAGGAGAGAGCTGAAACACCACCACACTTTGCAGCCAACTGATGCAGACTCAATACAGTCTACTGAAAAAGAAATCCACAAATAACAATATTTTTTTAAAAAAGAACAGAAAAGGCTCTGAGTGATAACCCAATTGTCTGTGGTATAAAGGATGTCAATTCAACAGCTTCAAAATCACCATGTGGTTTGTTTGTTCTTAAAGCAAAAATTGATTTTAAGAAAATAACTATTTTGTCTCCTGGGAAACAGAGCTTCAAGATGAAGTGAATTATTTAGAACAAGTTTGTAAACTCATTGAGAAAGAATCAAGTTTACAATAGGTTGCCTTGTCTTTAGCAGTGAAAGAATATACCATTAATGCTGTTTCCTGGGAGCACTCTGAACAGTGTCTGAGAGGGAATTACTCCTCATTTCTGTGGAACAACACATATTGCAACAGCAGGAAATTCTGAATCAGAAGAAGGTGGTGTAATCTCATTTGGGGTTACAGACTCCAATTGTAAAGCTTCTTCATCAACTCCAGATCATTACACCAAAACAGATCAAGGTTCAAGTGGATTGAGAAAGTCAGTTAATTTTATGGATGAACTTCAACTTAAATTTATTGAAGCTGTTGCCAAGAGCAATTACATAAATACAACC
The DNA here is from genome assembly GCA_013389925.1 of Aegithalos caudatus. NCBI lineage: Eukaryota > Metazoa > Chordata > Aves > Passeriformes > Aegithalidae > Aegithalos > Aegithalos caudatus. The sequence goes on from WEIU01015618.1 coordinate 215,753, forward strand.
ATTGTACCTCTATGTGAAAGTTTCTTCAAAACAGTTGTTTTTTCAAACTATCATGTTTTTGTAGCAGCTGCTGAAATGAAAGTTTCGCTGATCATGCTGATAGCCAGAGACATTCTTAAAATAAGACAGAGTTATAAAATAACAAAACCCACTGTGTTTATCTTGGTCTCCAAGTAGATGGAATGTGTCTCAGCAATGAATGGAAATATTTCTGAAATTCTGTCTAAACCACTATATTATTTAAAACAATACCATAAAATAATAGCATTATAATACTCTGTATAGGTGGGCTAATAACAAAGGCAGTTAAAGCTACCAAGGACGTATGATTATTGCATTTTCCACATTGCTTTCAAAACTTTTACGTGATTCTCAGCTCCAAATCTACACAAACTCTAATAGCTTATATCTGCACAAAACAACCCTATAGAAATGCCACAAGAACACAAGCATGGCTTGTAAGTGTCTGTAAGTATAAGTATTTGGTTTAAATATGCAGAGAAACCCCAAGCAACTGTACAGGACAGGACGAATACAGCAATACATATTTGCCAAATTGACTAAAAAAATTAGGATAAGACAGCTTGCATACAACATGACAACTTAAGATTTAGCTTTCTTACTCTATTTCCTTCTGCATCAGTATGATGATTTCTATTGGATACTTTTAGGTCATGTGCAGCATTTCAATCATGCACATTGAAATATTTTGAAAGAAAAAAAATAGTATAAACCCAAGAAAATTAGGAAGAGGAACCACACGTTCACACGTGCATATGCCATCCTTTTCTAAGCAGGATGGTTTATGCCACTAAAAAATAATCTCTCATCCTATACGTAGTCACACAGGCCAATAAGATTTGTCATAAAACAACTTCATAAAATGCATGTGAACTACCTTCTGCTTGATTAAAAGGAATTTTAAGAAATGTCTCTCCCATTTTTAGTTAAACTCAAAGCAAAGGCTTCTTTCTATCAACCTTAGAGATCATAAATATTAAACATTAGGAAAGAACTATAAGCAACACTTTCAATCACTTCATTTCATCTAGAAAAACATTTGTATTAAGTTTTGTAAACTGCCATACAGAGGTATTTAATTTCCCTGAAACAGATGTATTCCAAGTAATGCAGGAGTAATGGAAGAGTAATGAAGCCATCATTCATCTTTGCCCTTCACGGATGAAGAAGGCTTCATGGATGGAGGTTTGGGTTCACAGAATAGGATCTTTATTGATGGAATCTGCCTATTAACACATTTATCTTAGAAAAGCATACTAATAAATTTCATTATTCTTATGAAATAAGAAATTATGAAAAATATTTTTCTTTGCATCTTCCTCCAGTAGACAGTGAAGATAAGGAGCAACTTAACTCGCAAGAGGACAGAAAACTTAAACAAGCATCACATACACAAAGAATCCCAGAATCATGGAATCACAGAACCAATTCGTTTGGAAAAGACCTTTGAAATCATCAAATCCACTGTGACCAAATTCCACCTTGTCAACTAGACCATGGCACTAAATGCCACACTGAGTCTTTTTTAGGCACCTCCAGGGACAGTGACTCCACCACCACCTTCCTAAAATCCAACCTAAATACCCCCAAGTGCAGCTTAAGACTGTGTTCTCTTGTTCTGTTGTTGGTTGCTGGGAGAAGAGACAGGGCCTTACACCCTCCTTTCAGGCAGTTATAGAGAATAAGGTCTCCTTTGAGCCTCCCTTTCTCGAGGCTAAACAGCCCCAGGTCCCTCAGCCACTTGTCATAGGACTTGTGGTCCAGACCCTTCACTAGCCTTGTTGCTTTTCTCTGGACATGATCCAGCATCTCAACATCCTTCCAAAATTGAGGGGCCCAGAATTGGACTCAGCACTCGAGGTGTGGCCTCACCAGTGCCAAACACAGGGGAAGAAAAACTTCCCTGCTCCTGCTGGACACACTGTTCCTGATACAGGCCTGGATGCTGTTGCCTCGTTGGCCACCTGGGCACACCCTGGCTCATGTTCAGCCTGGTGTCAGTGAGTGCCCCCAGGTCCCTTCCTGCCTGGCCACTGTCCAGCCACTGTCCCCAGCCTGTAACACTGCATGGGGTATGACCAAGAACTAAACAGGATATTAGGACCAGATCGAGCATCTTTAGTCACAACATATTCAAACTCCAAGCATCTGTACGCCAAAACATCAAGCTTAAACAGTGAAGTCCTCTAGACTGTAACTCCAGTTCTTTTCAACTTTTCATGCATATTTCCAGTTAAATAATTCTAGAAGTTAGTTTTTTCCTCAGGCAACACAGGTTTACAGTGTTCCCACCCCGCTCACAATTATCTGGAAACTCATAAAAAGCATTTCTATTCAAATTTTTGTGGTTCACTTTCTCCAGTTTGCTTCTAAATAAGTCCATCTGAAATTCTAAGTACCACAACAAGGTTCTATATTATTTAACTGGATATTTTCCTTGCATGAACCCCCTGCCAGTGCAGGGGTATTTGTGCAATACTTACCTTACATATATAAACAGCATACAACGTTGATTTGTGTTTGGACCAAAATCAGAGGAAAACAGAAGTCAGATAAGAATTAGGATCCCCTATTTAATCCAATTTAATTATTGCTTATAATTTCTCTACTTCCCCAGATTCTCATTACTCTTTCTATTCTCACAAACACTTTCTCACTTCACAATTTCTTACTCTCTCCAGTCTCAACAAAATTTATGGCACTAAATTAACCATGACTAAAAAACTCTTAATCTCAGCTTCTCAGACAGAGGAACTCAGTACCAAATTCAGACCTGTGCTCCTAAGCATAAGGGAGTACATTTTTAGTAATTTACATATTTGGATAGCAATACAACTATGAACAGCCAGATGGCTTCAGTTTATAAGGACTTAAAAATCTTCTTCATTTCACTGTGTTAACAGCAAGAGAACAAAGGAAAAAGAAAGGCAGCATATCATGTACCTAACTAGTAGGCAAATAAAACAGCTGTCAGGACTAAATTTAAGCCCATCATGCTTAACTTGCTTTCAAAACTATGATTAAATAAAGTCTTAATATACACAGATTTGCAAATATGGAGTAGTAAACATGGCATGGTAATTTTAGGATGTATTAGCATCACCCACAGTGGTTGTTTGCAAATATGTTTGGGAAAATGGCAACACCAAGCAACATGCATTTCTACTCCTGACCCACATAGCAAAGCTGGCAGCAGCACTCACAGCATCCTTCCTTAATGCATTTCTTAATCTGCAGACTAAGAAAGTTCCCTTCCCCCTTCTTTGGAGAAACTTCTGTCATCTTGATGGAATAAAGTTTTGGTGTGCAACTGGCTTTTTTTGCCCTGACTCATTCTCTTCCTACTCCACCTCAAACATTTCTCTCTTCAAGTCACACAGCAAAACAAATGCAAATGACAAGTTATCAACTCTTCCCACTTGATACTTCATGTCTAGGCAGAATCCCATTCCTGTTTGCCAACCAACATTCTTCAAGTTTTAAAATATTTTTAATAGCTATTTAATTTGTATCATGCAACAAGATTCTGTAAATCAGTCCCTTGGCTTTTCCACCAAAGGCCTTCCAAAACCTAAACAATCTGAACTTGTAATCCTATGTGCTGCAGCACCACACTGACTGCACCAAACACATCACACATCATCTTCCATGCTGGAATACAACCCAGCTCTTCCAACAGCAGGATAAACACTTGACGAAAACTCCTCAAGCACTGCATTATAAAGATAACCATTTAAACAGTTCTTTCTGGGACACTGTGTTTTGTATATACTACCATTATTCAAGCTCAGCATTTCAACATTTGAGGAAGACAAGATGACAAAGTTGAGTGCCCATCAGCAACACAGAGTACTGAGTACTGCAACAGAGTACATGGCATGGGATTAGAGTTAGCCTAACATACAAGGTAAGATATACATGTAATGTATATATTTGAATATAAACTCTCCTGTGTTTTAAGATGTGTGGGGCATTGCTACCAGAAGAAAAATACTTTGTCCAGTAATGTTTAAACAGAAGCCTACTTTATTGTGTGTAATTTTATCAACTTCAACAGCTAAATTCAAGCATGGAGCTGTATCAGAGCTATCCAGTTGTAAAAAAAAACAACTTAGTTGATTAAAACTCTTTATGACAGTCTACTCTGGCCATTCCCCAAATATTTGTTTTGGGCTACAAATATGTTAAAAAAGATTTGTGTGTTTTTGTACTTGCCTTTAAGAAAACACTAACTGCCCCCAGTTAAACTGCAATTAGATCAAATCACACCTTATATGTAAATCAGAAACATTACCATATTTAGTGGATTTTATTTTGTATACATATTAGGATATTTCTTCAAATTAGTTTTTTAGCTTTGGTGTCCAAATAATATGACTTCACTGTACAGCTCCTTTTATTAGATTTTACGCACATTAGGAATGGTTTTTAAATAATCAGTCTAGCTGTCTCAACTAATTTACAGTCCTAGAGATATAGTGAAGTTCAGAAAGAAAAAAAATGATCAAAACAACAACTGTCTTTTCTACTTAATATGCAGTGTAGCAAGTCTTCCAGGCTTCTGATTAAATGATAGATCTGCACATGAAACAGAAGTGACTCACTTAGTCACACAAGAATCCAACCCTATTATTGCTAAAAATCTGATTAACCTTCAAAGAGCTCCTGTGTCACAACATATAGTAAACTCTATAAAGTTGAATCTCTACTTTGTAGAAGTGATTGAAACTAGAGTGTTCTTGGAAAGAACTGTAATCAAACCTCCCTGTATGATGTGAATCTCAAAACCACTAGTTAATAACTGGTAGTAGTAAATGAGCTGATATAATTTATAGTACGTTTGACAGTGAAGGAGAAAATTAGTCTGAAAATAAATTATTACTGATAAGGGAATTGTGGTAAAGGTAACAAGACATAGAAACTATATGAGCATTCAAAAGATAACCAAGTATTAAAATGACTACCGTTTGCATATTAAATGTTGGATTTTAAGACTTAGAATTTCCATATTTAAGTTCTCCAGCATCTTTTATTTCCTTATTCCAGAACTGTAACATTTCAGGAATAATACAACTCTTCATAATACTCTATTTTGAAAATAAGGATTTTAAAATACATGTTTCAACCCACTTTTAGAGGTATTAAGAGGAACAATTGTAACAGTAACTACCTCTAAACAAAACTAGCTATCACTGAAATATCACTTACCCTTGCAAAAAGATGTTGTAGCTGCTTTTTTTCTAGTTCAAAGATCAGCAAAGAATCTCTGCAATACCCCTGTAGAAAAGCTAAAGTGACATCTGAGCTGATGTGAAGAGAGAAGCTCTCTTTTTTCTACACTTACCAAAGGAAGATTTTCCTTACACATATAGTAGACAAATTTTATAATCTAGAGTATATATATTTATATAATTTTCACTTTAGGGATATATAGGTTTCCACATTATTACAGATCTAGCAATATCCCCAAATGTTCTATCTTTGAAATTTCTTTTTTCAGATATCAAAACTAAACTCAGCTAAAATAAACACTAATATCCAATGCTACTTCTTTTGCTGAAGCATTTACAAAGCCTACTTGTACACTAGGCACTACTAGCAAGCCTCCCTTTTTAAAACTGTAAAAATAGTAGATTTTTCTCAAAATAAAATTACAAATACTGTTTCCTCTCAATAACACTAGAGGACCCTTTAATAAGTCAGAACCTTGCCTTGCTAGCACTGTTTTAGAGCATTGTGATAACCTAAAGTGTCCTGAAAGCCATCATGAGTAGCTACCTCTCAACTGTGCTCAAGAAGATAAACTTAGCTTTACAAATCCCCCAAGAAGACTGCTGATGTAAGCAAGTCAAAACAACCCTTACATGGCTGTCGTAACAGCAGAGCACTGTAAGAGAGGAGGCTTAAAAACTGACACTTATGTCCCTGTGTCAGGCAGCAGGCATTGGAGAATACTTGAGGTTGGAAGGGACCTCTGACAAGGCAGTGACTTCCACATCCTGCTCACAGCAGGATCAACTTATATCCAATCAGTTAGAGTTTTCTGCAGTCAGGTTCTGAAATTTCTTACAATAGAAATGCTATCACTTCTTTGGACAAACTGTTTGCTGGGCCAACACTGTAGCATTCAAAAGTCAAACTGGATTTTGAATGCTGTCAGCTGACAAGCCTGCCCTGAGCCACACCTCCAGATGCTTCTATTATTTATCACCACCAACTGAACACAATGGAAATGAAATTTTTGCATCTTACCACACTGTGGTCCCCACCATTACACATACTAGAAGGAGTACTGACCACGTAATCCATTCTCCCAAAAGTGTCCTACCTCTACAGTCACAACCACCTATCAGAACTAGTGATGCCTCTTGTCCTTGTTACTTTATAGTGGATGGTGGCTCCAGGCCTTTCTGCTGTGATAGTAAAAACTTCCTCCTTTCACAGTTCACAGGCTTGTGTTCACAGCCTGGGACAGAGGCTTTTCTGATGCTTCCTCTTACTCCACAAATCTTCACTTAGGTTAGGTTATTGCATTTCCTCTTCTGATGCCCAAACAATTTCATTGTCTACTAAGATAAAACACTCAATAAGTCTTTAATTTTATTACTATAACCCTTTTTTATTTTTATGGCTAATCCTACATTCCTGGCACCTGCACAAGGTTTCTCAGAATTTTGCTGAGATTATCCTCTTATTTGTTACAGGGTTTTTTCTAAGATTCTTATTATTCATTACTGATTTTTTTAATCTGCATGTAGAATTTTCTCTTTCCCATACACAGTTGCTTCCCTCTTAAACATAAAATAAATGTCTCAATGCAGCACTAACTTCAGGTATTCCCAGAACTGCATGAACCCATTGTGGAATGAATCCATGAGGGAGATGCTCTGTTAGACCTCATAATTACAAGCAAGGAAGAACTGATTGGGAATTCAGTGAAGATCTGCAGCAAACATAAGATGGTGGGACTCAGGATGCTGAGAAAAAGGAGTAAGACAAATGGCAATATGTGAGCTCTGGTCTTGAGGAAAGTAGTGTTTAACCTATTCAAGGACCTGTAAGAATCCTGTGGGAGACAGAGCTGGATAGAAAAAAAGGAGTCTGGGAGAGCTGGCTGGTTTTCAAGGATCATGCTGGGCACCAGCTGGAAAGCAGCTTGGCAGAGAAAGGAGCTCAGGTTCCTGGTGGACAGCTCACTGACCATAAGCCAGCAGTGAGCCTATGCCATAAACAAGGTCAATGGCACCCCAGCTGCATTGTGCTGGCTGCAGGTCAAGGAAGGTGATCCTTCCTCACCACTTAGCACTGGAGAGACAAATCTTACACATTTTTGAGACTCATCTGTGAGCTGTGTCCAGCTTGGAGCTCCCCAGAACAAGACTGACATGACTATACTGGACCACAGACATGATGGAGGTGTCACCAAAACTGCAAAAAACAAAAACCTTCCAACATCTTTTCAGTGTTAGAGAATTAAGGCATTACTTTATTCTGGCCAGGATGTTGTTCTGGCCAGGATGTGCAATAGAAATAATTTCATCCACATGTTGCCCAGGTTGTGCAGTGAAAATCATTTCATCACACATGGTTCTTTACTAGATTTTTCACATATTTATACATACAAACCCAAAGCGAGTCTTTGGTTCAATGTTCATTGTTCCCAAATTACACAGTTCTTAATATTTGGTTTCCATTGGTTATTGATCACTTCACCTTTGATTTTAATTTGGTCCTCATTCTTTGGTTCATTTATTGATTTTTTTTCCCAGAAAAAATGTCTCCAACACACCAGGGGAGGATGTTCAAGAGTAACCTTTGTTAATGGTCACTTATTCCTTGTGCCTCCTCTGGCAACTCCCAGCCCATTGAGATGCTAGGATCATTGGGCCTCACTCAGGGAAGACAGTCTTTTGAAAGGAAACTTTAATACCCTTTGCTCCTGGGCAAAGAGGAACAAACCCCTGACTAAAGTGAGTTAAAAAAAAATAAGGCTGTTTCATTTCCAACAAAGGGGACAGAGACCTGGGACTGGGGAAGGCTTCAGGACCCCATCAAAGTGTATAAATGCCTGATGGCAGATGTAAAGAAGAGGGAGACAGGCTCTTGTCTGTAGTGCCCACTTACAGAAGAGGAGGCATCACACAGAAACTGAAATGTAAGAAATTCCACTTTAAAATAAGAAAAAGCTTTTTTGCTCTGAGAGTTATAGAACGCTGAAACTGCTGTCCAGAGAGTCTGTGGGGTCTCTGTCCTTGAAGATATTCAAGATCCAAACCCTAAACAGTCTGCTCTAGTCAATGTGGCTTTGAGCACAGGGTCAGGCTATGAGATCTCCAGAGGTCGCTTTTTGTAATTATGATACAGATTCCAGAAAGACAAATTCACATTTTCCTCTGGATTTGTATGTAATCCACATTTCTTTTGGCTCAGAAAATTTCATTAGAGATACAAAAATCAGAACACAACTTGGAAATCAATTCTACCAAAGTCCAGTATGTCCTTCAAGATCCAGAAGGACAGGGTAAAACTGTAATCTTCAATATAGTATTTCACTAACACGAGACAAAAGACCTCCTTTATACATAGGGTAGTCAAAATCATGGTAAAAATTAGAGTTGGTATGAAATCCACTTTATTAAATAATTTGCAATTCATTTCTAATAGTTTTATGAACTGATGCAAGAATCCACAGAAACAGAACATTACTTGGCTTTCAACATGAAGGAAAATAGATTTTATCTTACACCGACTATAAAATAACTACTTTATACATTGGATGAATCATGTCTTCAAAGTATCAACATAACTTTCAAATTACAAGTCTTCTTTCACTAGTGGTAGTCCCTTCAGTTTCTTTTTGTTTCTGATCATTACAACAGCACTTCTACTGAGGCTTAATGTTGACTTAAAGTAAGTATTTCTCATTTTTACATTCAGATTAGTTCGTTATATTGTATTGATCTCTTCGTCAGCAAAATGGGACTAAGCAACTGTTTATTATGTAGGCTTAGAGTGAAGATGAACATTTATTCTTATACTTATGACAGCTTCCATGGAAAATACTAAGAAATAGAGACTTGAAACCCCTGTCTTACATAGAAATTATTGGAACTGTATGTCTTCACACAAGCAAGAATTCAATCCACAATTTCTAGTATCTACCAAAGTCACATTCACAAAGACACAGCTAAGTACCTGCAAGTAACATTGGCAGATTTCCCTACTCAATTCCCATTAGCATATCTCAAAAAAAACCAGAGTTTTGATACAAGGTAATATCACACCCTACATGTTTATCTGTCCTTAATTTCTTTGTTTATATACTCTTGTGAAACTTAAAATATATTTGACACAAATTTTCACCAAGGTAGAGAAGAGGCTGATGTCTGCAAAAGACCAGATGTGACAACTGTTGTCAGGATGATTTCCAGGATGGAATTTCTGCTCTAAGTTAAAAGAGATTTACTTAATTGGAAGCAGTAGCCCAAATGTTCTGGAATGCATTTGGAGTGCAGGGGACTTTGGTAAACCTGGTGCAAAGTACCAATGTGGCAAAGCAGGGGAAAAAACGAGTGGCAATATGCATTCCAAGATGTTTGGCCTACTCCAAGGCTGGAAGACAGTTCAAGTGTCTGCGTTGCCTGGATGTCTGCTACCATTTTTTAATGCATGTACAGATGTGTCCAGAGAAGGGCAACAGAGCTGGTGAAGGATCTGGAGCACAAGTCTTATGAGGAGCAGCTGAGGGATCTAGGGTAGTTTAGCCTGGAGAAAAAGAGGTTCAGGGGGAACATTATTGCTCCATACAACTACCTGAAAGGAGGCTGTAGCCAGTTGGAGGTTGGCCTCTTCTCCCAGTTAGTAGTAATAGGACAAGAAAAACAGCCTCACCTCGTGCCAGGGGAGAATTAGACTGGACAGTAAGAAAATTTTATTCACTAAAAGGGTTGCCAAAATTGAAACAGGCTGCCCAGGGAACTGGTGGAATCAGCATCTTTGGACATATTTAAAAGGAATGTAGATGTGGTGCCTAGGGACATGGTTCAGTGGTGGACTTGGCAGTACCAGTTTAACAGTTGGACTCAAGGATCTTAAAAGTTTTTCCAACCTAAATGATTTTATGATTTGATAATTCTATGCCAGACACAAACCAATGCTCTCCCTACAAAGAATGGAAAGCAGATGGGTAACTCAGAGCTCTGGACATACCCTGCAGAAATATGAAAAACAAGTCAACTGCACTAAGACAGAGATGAGATAGGCAGGTTTCTTGTTCTGCTCTTTGCCAAAATCACAGTGTGATTACTACAGATGGGGGACCATAAAATGGAAGCTATCTCACTTGGAATTGGTTCAGCTTATGTGAAACATTTGAGTAAATATTAGAAGGAATATGTAGTGATTACAGCATTTCCCCAAAAAGTGGGAAACCTGTCCTCATGGTCACATTCTGGAATCAAACTGAGCTGTACTTTGTACATGGTCTCCACCTCTCTCCTCTCTATCAGGTGCCAAAAGAATGGCTGCAGGTTGGCATCTCTGACATTTTCAGAGGCACAAATATCTTCATGTCTTCCATAGCATGAGAAACCTTTTGAGCTTGTGATTTTTTTCCCCATGTCCAGCTACAGGAAGGAAATCAGAAAGAAGAACACCTGAAACACCAGCTAGATCCAGGTTATACAGATACGTTTGTGTGATGTGGGTTTCTATCTACTTGGACTTAACATCAAATCTATGTCCCTAGGCCACTTAAAATCTGTCACTACTAACTAATACTCCTGTCACTTCACCTTAGATTTAAATCCTGACCTTCATCTGAAAGGTTGTGTGTCTCATTGCCAATGTCACCTCCCTCTAGTTTCTTTTTCTACAGCTGCAAGCTGAAATAACTTATTTACTTAACTATCCCTGCACCCCCCAATTTCCCACATGACAGAGGGAATGCGTACTTACAGAAATTCTGACATCTATATAGCACTGACTAACCAGATGACAAGCACCACAAACTGCTATTAGACATTAGTCTATCCCCTAAGTATCAAAAAGACCCTACATTCAGTCTCCACAACCCTGACACTGAATGCAATAATAGTTGTTGGATTTTTAATGAAACCTTGTGTCATACTAAAATTATTACTGCTGTTCTATTTGTACTTCATTTCATATCTCCTTGTGTTGAAATGAATTTAATTTTTCCTTCAGGCACTGTTCTCAGAGGCTCCTATTCTAATTTTATTAGGTTTTGTGTCTCTAACTTCCAAAATTAAACACAATGGTTATCACAGTAGTACACAAAACTGATTATACGTCCTGAATTAATAAGCTTGAAAGGCATGTTTAGTTAAGATTTTATCAGGGCTGAACCTGTTTAAATATTTTAATAGTTGAATGTTAAAAGAAAGTTATTCTATCCTTTAAATAAACTTCTGGCAAGATTGCAGAGAGAGAAATAGAAATGCAAAGAACAAGATTCTCCTAATGCATCCACTCCAGTTCTTGTTATCGGACATAACTGCATAAAAAATCTGGTTCGTATTTTTTATTATTTGAATGCATTCAGCAATTTTTATTCCCACACATTAGTGTTAGTAACACAACAATTTCAGAATAACTGATAGGAATTTGTAGTTATCTCTGAACTTTTCTCCTCCCACTGAAGACTTAGACAGTTTACTACTCACTTTCCAAGCAATTCTTGGATGCTGCATACCTATCGAAAAAAAAATATATACTTGAATGCTGGTATTTCTTATGTCCATCATGTTCTCCTCAAGAGATTGAAGTCTTCAGGCAGACATTTCAGTTTTTAACCACATAAGACAGGGATGGACCAAAGGGAATGTGAGTCACCAATTTGTTCAAAGGTGAGCACATTTTAATTATGGCTTTTAAAAAATGTCGATTTCAAGATAAGGTCAGAACAGCAATGAAACTTGAAGATATATTTAATTGATCTTCAAGGGTAGGTAAAAGTGTTCACCTGGATTTTGCATTCTACGAATGAAACAAAATGCAACTTCTTCTACTACTAAGAATGAAAAACGACAAAATTACTCTGTCAGTGGGCTGCAACTCCTGCCATAGTGAAATATATGTCAAACATCCTCTTGCAAAAGCTACTCCAAGAAACAGGTCCTCTGCAATGCCTATATCCCCAAAATACATAAGTTGCATGCTCATTTTCTGAAACTACCTACATTCATAAAACTCAGACTGTAGTTGTAGATCTCACTCTAGTAATTAACTTCTACTCTTTCCACCCACAGGACATTCAATACTAATCAATCTTAATTACACCATTATAATTGTAGCAAATCCACAAATAAGGAAAATAGACACAGAACTAAAATACTCTTAGGACTTTGCCTACAAACTTCGCAATTTAACAAACAAGCTTATACTCCCCATTCCACGACTGATTCAGTTATTCTACATGTTCCAATAAACATGCTTT
>WEIU01015620.1:8144-20082 GCA_013389925.1 Aegithalos caudatus
TGTGGTGATCCATTTTAAAGTTGTCATCTTACTCCAAGTTGTCATTCATTGTAACCCCTGCCCATCACCCTATCCTGGACTGGTTTTGCCCTATCCCACCTATCTCATTGGTCTGAGCCTTGGACATACCCCCTGGGGAGAACTCTCTTAAGGGGGAGTCACGAGGGCTCTCGCTCTCTCTGCCTGCTCCTCTGCTTTGGGGGAGACACGGGGCCTGCGTGCCTCGTGTTCCCCTGTGGGGATCATGCTTCCTTCCGGTGTGGGACCCCCCAAATAAACCCTTCTAATCAGCACCCTCAGAAGCCGTGTTGTGTCTTGCCTGCCCACATGCTGCTCCTCAGATGCTCCGGTAAGGCTTTGTACCTCCCCGAACCCAGAAGAATGTTGCCTCTCCCCCCTGCGGGGTGTGTTTGCAACACCTATTTGGGTAGAAACCTCTTAGGGTAGTAAGATCAACTGTTAAAGTATACAAAGGCAACTTAACACACTGTATTTGAACTGCACATCGCCAGCCTGAAGCAGGAGTTTAGAGTAAAAGAGAAGACAAAACATCCATGTCTGCCAGAGCATCCCAACCTCAGGACCAGCTGGGAACATCTAGGGAGCAGGGAATGGGGCACAGGGAACAGGCACCCACAGCCACCATGTGGAACGCTTAACCAGATGTCCAGGGCATGTCTTCACTTCCCCAGGAGACACAGAGAAGGCATTAACTTCATCTTCCTCACAGTCTAGGGCACTGTGGGCTCTCCCCAGGTCTGCCCTGAGCAGCCCCACCTGATCTGTTTCATTGTGTCTGAGTATGTGCCCAGGCTTTGTCTGGGGATGTTCATCAAAGGCCAATGCTTCACTGCTGCTGAAAATTTTATTGTGGCCTGTAGCATCCCTGCTGTGCCCTGCAGGTCCCTGTGGGAGGTTGATAAATCTTGATCGGTGCCTCCTGGTTCTCCTGGGAAAAGATCCCCAGAGGGACGACAAGGATTTGTCATCGATCAGCTCATAACCAGGCTCATCCTCAGGACTGCACGTGCTGCTCCTTGGACAGAGGAAGCCATAGACACCTTCCTCATCTTCAGCTGATGAGGAAGAGCATGGGGTCAGGAGCTCATCCTGCTGGCCTGGAGATGCCGGTGGCTTTGCTTGGTGCTCAGTGCTCCTTGGCTCCATCGTCTGTGGATGGAACCCTTGCCACCACTGGCAAAGCTGGCAATGCAAAACCATAACTCATTAGCAAGAACCACACAGGAGACTACATTTATTTTGCTTTTCCTCATTTTCCTTTCCATTCCATTTGATTAGAAAGGGGTGTTATGGTCCTTACTTGATGCTATTTTATACCACAACGACACAAGAGTCTGAGATCAGAAGGCTAAAAACTGACTCCTTTATTTAGGGATGCATCTCCCTTATATAGTATTTTACACAGATCAATTTGATTGGTGAAACAAAAGCAAACCTCTTCAATCATATTGGTCAAACCAGAGGGACATCAAGAAGTTCCTCCTGTGAGAAGGAATGAATAACATAGGTACCGTTAGAAAAACATTCCCGTTGTTTACAGAACTTTCCCTGGGAAAAGAATTTCAGAAAACCAAAACACCTCAGACATGAAACCAGGGCTACACTTAATCTTGGAACCTCCATGCTCTCCTCACCAGAGCATGCAGACCCACAGTTACAACTCGACCAGCTGGGTTTGTATTCTTCATTTCTCTCTTAAAATACCAAACTCCCTCTATACTTTCAGAGGAGGGTGCGCTTCACGTCATGCCCTTTTCACTGCTGGCAATGCAGCACTGGGGGAAGAGCGGGTGTTTGGAGTGGGCTCATTGGGATGGATTTCAGGTGCTGTCTGAGGTGTGTTTCAGGCTCCTGGGAGGAGCTGGGGCCAAGACTTCTGTACAGGCTGGGGAAGTTTGGCTGAGGCAGGGAATTGGTCCATCTCCTCCCACCTGGGCACTGCGGGGAAGAAGAGAGTTCCCAGGTGGCAGGACCCTGCCTGCCCACATGCCCCACTATCCCCAAGGCTTTGATGATGCTCCCTTGCTTCCATCAGCAGCACAAACAGCAGCTGCTCAGACACAGAGGGCTCCAAGTGCAGATATGACAAGGTACCAGGCATGGGGAAGCTGTGGCACTACAGAAAACTTGCCCTGTTCCCTTCCCTGAAATGTGGGCAGAAGGGACAAGGTTCAGGGAGGGTAACTGGGACAGAAACACCAAACTCGTCCTTCCCGCATCAGGAATTGCACTTATTATTGGTTTTTATTCCAACTAGGATTCAGAATAAATAGAGCAAACTTTCACTCTTGTCTCCCAGAGACCCTGAGCCCCCCAGCACAGGTATTGCCCCCTGACAAGGTGACAGCAAAGCAATTCAGCGACCCCTTGTGTGTGTCCAAGCAGCTGCCCCTGCTGCTGGGCTGTCACACCTGCACTCGGTGATGCTCTCCTCGACATCTCTGCTGAGGAACCCTCCATGCTGGACACAGCCTGTCCCATCCCACCCGTCACTGCCCTTGCATTGAGTACCTGCAATGTGGAGATTCAGCAGCATCCAGCCTGACTTCCAGCTCCTGCAGCCATGTCACCTGGATTCCCTGCCAGGAAAGCCAAAGGTCAGGAATCAGGTTCACAGTCCCAGCTGTCAACAGCTGCACTGTAAGGGTTACTTCCTGATTTTACCCGGAAAGTCCTTCCTTCCACTGTCACCGGCCCCATTTCTTTGCCCTAGGGTACAATTCAGCATGCAGAATATTTGCATTAAAAGATTCACTTGGGGGACAAAAATGCTAAATTCAAGCTTTATCCAAACAAACTGTAACTACAAAGCCCAGAGCTGCACTTGGGAACACCTCTTTTGAGCGGAATAGTTAGATTTCCAGGACTGGTAAATTGTCTTCTTTTTTTTAATGGCCCTTGTTGAATGAAAGTGTGGGCCTGATATTTCTGAGTCCCAAGGGAAGAAATCAGCCACTACTAGCAGGCTAAAACCTTTCAGACTCAGAAATATCAGACCCACAGAAAGTGTCTTCTTGCCATGAGCAAGCAGAAATCCTGCAGCAGGGCCAGGTGAGGCACCACAGCCTGAGCCGGTGGCTGGTGGTGGTGACTGAGGCTGGCAGCTCACACCTCACCTCCTGGGGCTGCCTGTGAGCCCTGGCCTGGCTGCGGGACCGAACACCCTGGCTGTGCTCCTCAGAGCTCCCAGGGGCGCTGGGAACCCCGGGGAGGTGACAACTAATCTGCAAAAGGCTGCCAGGGGTGGCGCGGTCCTACCACCCTCTGGTGACCACCGGGCCACGGTGGCTTTCCCCAGCCCCGCAGCCCATGCTTGGCACAGGGGCAGTGTGTCCCTGCTGCCACCAGCTCCGGGCCAAGGCTCCCCAGGGTTGTATCATGGATGACCTCATTGTCAGCCCACAGCACAGCGCGAGAGCATGGACAAACTGCTTTCTAGCCACTGCTGAGACATTAATTTTGAAGAATTAAGGATTTTAGGAAAGTTAAGAGTATATTGCTGAATTAGCTGAAGTAGGTAGATAAGCTTTGCTTGCAGTTAACAGAAGCCAGATCTTAGATAAGCTATCCCAGATCTAGTAACTCATTGCTTGTCAACTTTATGTTTGTGTAGCTGTGCATGTAATGAAAAACAAAAATGTGGTAAATAGATCTCAAGGACACAAAATGGTTGCAGACTTCCCATGTTTGAAGGATCCATTGAACACAGGAAACTATAAGTTCTAACAAGGATTCATTTGTCACGTATGTATTGAAAAGATAAAAGGGTCAGAACAAGGAAGACTCATTTTACTTCCTCATTTTGGTGACCCCACCCCAGAATAGACCCACCGACCCATATCAAAGAACAAACTACACATGCTTAATAGCTTTTCAGCTAATTACCATACAAAGCAGAGAATGGGAGTTACTAGGGTTCTGAATATGCATTTGTGTTTTGAGTATTCAATACTTTTGTAAATAAAAAACCTCTGAGATGTTCTGTAAGGTGCAGTGTGTATTTGGGAGCTATCCCGCATGCTGCCTAGCATCGTAATAAACATACACTTTCTAACTTAAGCTGTTAAGAGAGTTTTTGTCCGTCATAGTTGGATATCGATATTAGATCAATATCCATAATTTTTTAATAAATCACTGCCTCAGATCCTGGTGTGGCTCAGGAATGGGTTTCATTGCCATTGGTTCATTAGCCAGTCAGGGATGTGCCTTAATATCTATTCACCCATCAGGCCCTTTCCTACCAGGTTTCTGCTCCCCCATTGCCCCCACCTCCTTCAGCCCCCGGTGATCTCTGGCCAGCACCGCTGAGGCACATGCAGGTCCCTTGAGTTGTTCCTGAGACCTCCCAGCCCTGAAGCCACTGGAACCCTGATTTTGGGCTACACCAGCGCCACTGCTCCTTCCCCAAGCAGTCTGTGAGCACCAGCAGGATCTAAGCCTGGGCAGGGCGATGTCCCAGCTCAGCATCAGGGGCTCTGGCAGGTGTGGCCCATGTATCCTGTTCTCCATGTGGGGCCAGGGGACACAAGGGTAGGGACTGGGGAGCTTCCCTCCCTCCTGCCTCAGCCAGGCCAGGGGAGTGTTGGAATTCTTGGCTCTTTCCTGCTCCAAGGTCAGGGCAAATAAAACTCAGGAGACATTGTTTTTGAAATCTCACTCTGAAATTTATTATCCTTATCTATTACAAACTCACGAGATGTGAGCTCTCTCTAACAAGTCGAGAAACTGAGCTAAAATGGTGTCTATTCAAGGCTATTTAAGTCCCAATTATCCAATAAACAGTTGACATCTATATTATTTATGTTTTTGACCCAATGACTTATCACCCAAGGTCCACAATGTGGACCTGACTAACCAAAGAAATCATCCAAACCCATGAAGAAGGAGGTGAAGAAGGTACAAAAAGACAATTAATCCACACCCAAAGTTCTCCATCTTGGCTCCCATATATCACCACACACTAGAATTCCAAATCTAAGGTTTTCACCCTATGAGATCACACAATACTATCCAAACTACATCCCCGTGATCTCAGTACTATCGCTCATTTTTGGAAGCCTCTTTTAAGGCCTCAGGTCAAATGCAATGCTTCCCTGAAGTTCTGTGCCTGTCAGCACAGAGTCCAAAACTCTCAGCATTCAGAGTGTCAACAGGGGAGCTCCTGGTACTGCAGGTGCCACAGGTACAGAGAGCACAGAGCTTCCATCCACACGTGACATTGCCCACGTGACTTTCCACCTGTTTGAATTTTTCAAGTTAAAACAAATAAATTATTTTCCTTTTAATTGGTATTGAATAGATCAAAATAAAACATATACAACTTCTGCTGATAAACAGTATTAAAAACATCCTAGTAGGAAAGAAAGCCTCCATTATAGACAACACAGCTGCTTCTCCTTGCCACCCATCCCCAGCAGCTTTAAACAAGGCCTTTCCCCTTGGAAAGCACAACCGTTCTTACCACAGACATTTCCAGCACAAATTAAACCTCTCTGTTGTGGTGACAGGGATCACTCCCCTGCAGGGTCCTTGCGAGGGATGTGCTGCACACCTGGCTGGACAGGATGAGGGACATTCAGGGAGCACTCAGCACTCACAGGTGACACCAGGACTTTAAGGGACTATCAATCAGCTGCATTAATTCTAGGCATCTGCAAATATCAAACAAGCTTGAGGCATTTTGCTTCCCTGAAGCAAAATGGTTTGGTTGTGTTTAATGTGCCCATGTCCCGTTGGCTTTGGGACCACCTTCTCGCTGAGGGACGACTGGTTCTGTCACAGCAGGGGCTCTGCAGGACCTCCAGGAGCGGCTGAGGAAACCAGTTTGGTTTGAGCCCAGTTTGGACTTTTTGACTTTCTGAAGTTATGTAAAAATTTTCAAAATATTACTGGATCAATTAAATGCTTCTCCAATTATCCTTCAGATAGAACAGCTCAAGTCACAAGAGCCAGAGAGAATCCAATGATTTATTTGAAAGTGTGGTTAAATTCTTGTAGGACAGCAAGATTTGGCTCAAGGAATCCCACCATAGCCATCAACAGCTTTACCATCCACTTCTCTTGAATACTTCTTTTCAGCTTCAAAAAGCTGAACTAACATTTAAGTGAAAGAAAAACTGCACACTTAAAAGAAAAACCACATTCCATACCAGCAATAATTTAATGGAAGCTTAAAAATTCCCCTTTCCATGGTTCCCATGTCTACAAACCACAGCTCCCCTCTAATCCCTTGGTGCCCTGCCACACACACCAGCTTGTTATCCACAAATGCAAAAATGCACTTTTAATCTGAAATTCAGCAATTTCCATCCCAACTCCCACCCATTGCCAGTGTTTACAGCAGATTGTTCTTGCACATATAGCTAGAAATTAGGCACATTCACACCTCAGCAGAAACCACAGACCTGAGTTTCAGTCTGTCTGCACAAATGTAGGAAAAAAGACATTTTACAGCAGCTTTTTCACCCCAGATATTTCATGGATTGCTGACTGAGAACAACAGACAACAGGAATAATTTCTGTAGTTTTCAAAAGCAAGTCCCAGCTCCCAGTGTCTGTGCCAAAAGACACCTGACTTGCATACCTGTACCCAGGAGAGGTACATGATGAACTGCAGTGACTGAAGGAGCCCTCTCCCTTTCATTAAAGTATTAAGCAAAATTAAAACCACAAAGCAATCCACAGAACAGTGTCTGACATCTCATGGGAAGTACAAGGGAACAAAATGCACATTTGCACATATTTCTTTGCTGTCCTCATGAACAACCAAAGGAACAGTCACACAGAGGCAGGTGAGAGCAGAATTCATATCCTGCTTCAGAGCAACCAACACCTCTAGTACCATTTATTTCCCTTCCTTCAAGCTGTTTTAACGCTGGGGCCCAAGCCCTGGTATGGTTTTTCAGACCCAAACAGCCTGTGCAGCATAACCTCAACTTCCTGCACAGAACCCCTTTTTTTATCATACATACACATTCATGGTACTTTCCAAGGAATTTTCACTTCCCAAATGCAGAGTGAGAGCTCAGTCCCCTGCTACAAAGCAGTCTCAGCATTTCTGCAGGACTCTGAGCTTTGTTCCCTGTGGTCACAGGTCTGTAACTTGCAGTGAGCCCAGTCCCCTCACAAATGCAGTGCTGAAGGCACCAAGCTGGAACCCTCTTTCCTGCCACATGAAGGGATGGACACACACAATACATGGATATGGGAAAAAGCAACTCCCTGCCACCAGCTCCAATTCCCTGCAAAGGGACCCAACTGAGTTTTGACTGAACTCTCCTTTCCTGGGAAAGCCCCAGTCCCTCAATGCCCTGGGTGTGCATCCCACCACTCTACAAGGGAATGAAAAGGAGTCAGACACATCTCTTTCCTCTTCACACGTCATTGCAGTGAAGTTCTATGGTTTGATAAGGCATTTTTATCTTCAGTGAGGATCCAAGCACAGGCAGGAAATCTGCCAAGTTGCGAGAACTTCATCTCTCAACAGCTTGAAAATCCAGGATCTCCTGTTCTCTCCTCGGATGGAACAATCCCTGTCCCAGTGGGCACTGTTTATTTAACACCAGTACAGAACAGGGCTAAATAAACCCCTCAGCAGCTGGACCTCAGTATCTTTCACAAAGAGGGACACACAAATGAGCACTTTTTGCAGCTCTCTGGCTTTATCCCACAATCTGCCTCTTTACAGTATCCCTATAAAAAAATAGAATGAGATAAAGCCAAGGATTCACTGCAGCGTCCATGAAAAAGTCCAGTCTGTATACCAGTCCCTCGGGATGGTGCTCACTGGGGGGTGAAGGTCAGGATCATCCAGCTGATGACGAAGTAGAAGAGGAAGATGGGGTACACCACGAGCGCCTTGCGGTTGGGGGGCTGGCTGTCCACCAGGAATGCCGTGGATGCTGCGGAGACACAAAACATGTGGAGCAGGAGCAGCAGAACCCTCACAGCCCCCACTGCATGGAGCAAACTGCAGGGAGGATCTGCACTGCAATTGTGTTGAAAAAGAAACCACTGCTCAAACCAATGGGCTGTAATCACCAAGTGCAACTTCCTTTATAATACAGAATAAGTCATGGAATCACAGCATGGTTTGGCTTGAGAGGGATATCCAGTTCCATCCCCTGCCACAGCCAGAGACACCTTTCACTAGCCCAGGTTGCTCCAAGCCCTGACCAGCCTGGCCATAAATGCTGATTAACACTGTACAATGAGAGCCAGACTTACAGACAAAGAACAGGAGAAATCATGCAAATGCATCTCTATAAAATCAGCATTTTCTAATAGTATTTATAACATAATCATAGAGTAAACCACCAGTCTCACAGAGTTAACACTAAATCATCATCCTGCTGCCCAAGGCAATTTGCATATGACCATGGAAATCACCAGGAGCAGAGGCACAGGCTGAACTTCTGCCAGCTCAAAGATTGGAAGAACTATTTCTACAGCCCTTCAGCAGCCCAGGGACACAGACTACAGCATCCCTTGGTTTTGCCTGAGGGAATGAACACAGATCAAGCTCCCCAAGCACAGGACACATGAGGGACTCACCCAAGGTAGACCAGGTGAACATGGCCCCCACCACGATGAGGCGGATGATGAAGCTGATGGTGCCCGCGCCCGCCAGCAGCACCAGCCTGCACACCAGCATGGCCACGGTCAGCGGCATCACGCAGTACCCCAGCACACACAGGCTCTGGAAGAAGGAGCTGCACAGGGACACAGCAACAGGGAAACAGCAGTCAGGGCAGAACGCTGTGCACAGGAGTGCGTGAACTGCCACAGAACAAACCCGCACTCACATGGTCCCTCCCAGAAGCTTCGAGTTGAGTGTGATGACAACGGCCCCAAACCAGATGATGACAAAGACCTCGGCAAACTGGGGCCCTCCATCATCCCTGCTGTCTGCAGAGCCACCCTGCAGCATCCTGGAGTGGGGAACAGGAAGAAACAGCTGCAGTGGGGAACAGACAGATGGAGGCATCAGCATTAATGGAGTTTTCCCAGACTGGAGTAGGTGCCAGAGCAGGAGTCCCAACACTGATCCCCAGTTATGCTGCAGGCCCATAGCTTTTCATCCATTTTATATTTTCATTATATCCTGTTTTGCAAAGGAAAGAAAAATGGTTGTGGCTCAACTGAGGTGATTTCAGTCCATTTGTTTCCCTGTTTTGAGGGCTGTGAAAGCATTCAGAAGGGAATCAAGCTATGGACAACAGGCTGAGATGGAAATTAAAGTACCAAAGTTTTGGTATCTCTCAAAGCAGCAGAGTAATGTGTGATTGAACAAA
The DNA here is from genome assembly GCA_013389925.1 of Aegithalos caudatus. Taxonomy (NCBI): domain Eukaryota; kingdom Metazoa; phylum Chordata; class Aves; order Passeriformes; family Aegithalidae; genus Aegithalos; species Aegithalos caudatus. The sequence continues at coordinate 17,459 of WEIU01015620.1, forward strand.
GCAGCCTCAGAGAAACCTTGGAATAACTACGGGATGCAGGCACCACAGCTGAATCAGGACAACTTGAGACACCTTCAATAAAACCATTCCTAGGCCAGGGGACCAGCAAGAGTTCATCCTTAAATCTTAAATTTAGGGACAGGAGGTTCTAATGGGCTTGAAGTGTCACAAACACATTTTATCAGAGAACCCATACAAGCAGTTCTTGCACAAGACAGAGACGGATCAGATGAAATTGATCTTAATGTATTAATTAGTAATTTTTAATGCCTCATCATCCTCCCCAACAATTTCCCTCATACACTGGGCTACAAAACCCCAAATTCCCCTGGAATACTCACAGAGCCAGGGACACACACAGCATCAATGGGCCCCACAGATCCCCTGAAGGGAGAGGGAAAACACATCACAAAAGTCACAGAACCACCTCAGTTCTGCTTTCCTGGGAGTGACAGAGGCCCTTGCCCAACTCCCAAGGTGCCATTTTCCACATCTCACTGCTTTACAATTTTCTTATTCAGCATCTTATCCTATGATCTATAATAAAATTAATTCAAGACCCACCAGTTACTAAAGCTCCCAGTTCCACTCATCCTGGCCCACACTACCCTGTCACAGAGCCCTGGTGACACCCTGGCTGTCAGCTCTGCTGCTCAGGATGTTCAGCACCCCTGAATCCCTGCCCTGCTGGATTCTGCCTCTCCTCTGGAGATCAGGAAGGCCCCAGCACGTACAGTCCCTGAGGAGCGCGCTGCTCTTCCTGGGATACATGACATGGACAAACTTCTTCCCAACGGCCTTCAGGTCCCTCATCTGAAACAAACACAAAACTTTTTAGTTTATCCCCTCACAAAAATTACAGCTCCTAACTAAAGCAAAGAGACAGAAGTAAAGGAACATGGATGGCAAATCAGATTTGCCAACCCAAGGAGTTCTGTAGCATCTCCTGCAACAAACAATGATTAGTGCTCCTACATTCCTTAACAACCACAGTATCCTTTTCTTTAACAACCACAATACTGTATCTTTTAATAACACCAGAATATAACCAACAATTTGTTTGCTCCTCTAGGAAAAGAAAAGAAATTAAAAATACTTTCAGTCAGTAGAGTTTCTCACAAGCTCCCACTCTGCCCTCACATTGATTTCAGGATCACAGAGAAACTTTGGGCCACAATTCTGACACTTTTTGACCCAGAGGAATTTGTTTTACGTGATGAGTTCTAAAACAATCCCCACTGAAGTACAGGTTGAGCAAAGCTGTGCAAAAACACAGGTTCTGCACAATAGCTGCCAAAGACACCAGAAAACCTGAGTTTTACCCCAGCCACAGGCTCAGACTCACAATTGTGTCCTTGACTGGCTCATCCAGTGTGGGGTAATCCTCATCAGGAGAGTGAGATTCCACAGGGACAGTGATCTCCCCTTCCACTGGAATATCCTGGGATATGGACACATCTGCCAGACCTGGGAACTGAATGGGTACAAACCTTTAGGAAGAAACACAAGCATGCTCATGTGCACTTCAGATGGATTGGGAAGGGACAGAGCTGCTCAATTCAGGGACACAATGAATAAAAGGTTCTGCAGCAGGGCCAGACTGTTGCTGCCCGATGTGAGCAGGTCATGGCCTGAAGAGCTGAGCAGGTGTGTGTGAGCCTGTCCCCTGTCACCCCCAGAACCGGCCCCCTGTGCTCTGTTCCGGCAGCAGAAACTGAAAGAAGTAAAAAGCTGTGTTTTAAGGGAGGTGATGCCTGAGGGCTGCACAGCCCAGCACTCCCCGAGTACCTGCATTTAACAGCCCCGGGGAGCTGCACGGACACCGCCGGCCCGGGCACACCCCGAGGCTGCCCAGGAACCAGACTGAACCNTGCCCGATGTGAGCAGGTCATGGCCTGAAGAGCTGAGCAGGTGTGTGTGAGCCTGTCCCCTGTCACCCCCAGAACCTGCCCCCTGTGCTCTGTTCTGGCAGCAGTAACTGAAAGAAGTAAAAAGCTGTGTTTTAAGGGAGGTGATGCCTGAGGGCTGCACAGCCGCACCACCCCCCGAGTACCCGCATTTCATAGCCCCGGGGAACTGCACGGACACGGACACCGGCGGCCCAGGCAAACGCCGAGGCTGCTCAGGAACGAGGCTAAACCGGGCTGATGCCCTCCCCGCCTGCGGGCGAGGAAGGCTCTGGGGTGCCCGGAGGGGAAGGCAAACAGGGCACAGCCCCACCGGTTCTACGGCAAACGCTGGTGCAGGCAGGGAGGGCACGGCGGGAGGCCGGCGGCTCCCCGGCACTGCACCTGATCCTGTCACCTCTCCTGTCTTCTTTACCTGTCGCCTTCCTCGGCCCTGTCCTCGGCCCCTTTCCCCGTCTCCGCCCTTCGGACGAGCCGCCGCCCGCCCAGGCCTCCAGACCCCGCTCCGCCTTTGCCCGGAACTTGACCGACTGCCTGGCCCTGCTCAGGGAGAGAGGGAAGCCCGAATGTCCTGGGCCCACCCGCAGTCCGGCCTCCCCGGTTACCCTCCTGGCTCCCCAAGCTCCCCCCAGAGCCGCCCCAGCCGCAGTCACCAGAATCCCGCCAACCCCGCTCCCCTCCGCCGCCGCCATCTTAGCCGCCCCAGCGACGTGGAGA
>WEIU01015622.1:51105-65581 GCA_013389925.1 Aegithalos caudatus
AGGGGCGCGGGGGGGGGTGGGGGGGGGGGGGGAACCCCGAAATTCCATCCCAGCGCGCCGCCAACCTGCTCCAGCCTGCATCACGGCCCGGATGGCCGCCAGGACGCTGCCCACGGACGGGGACGCAAACACGGCTCCGGCCACCGCTCCGGTCAGCATTCCCTGCCCCACGTAGCCTGCGGAGAGGGGAGAGGGCTCGGCGCCGTGTCCGTGCGCGGGGCTGCGGGNCCAGGTCACTCCGGAGGACCACCCGGTGTCCCTGGAGCAGCCGCAGCCCGGGATTGCAGGCCACCAGCCCCGCCACGGCATCGTCGGCACAGCCCGACACCGTCGTCACCAGCTTTTTGGGGACCTGAGGAGGGGAGGAAAAGGGAGAGCTGCGGGGTGGGAAAAGTTGGAACGCCGACCGCACGGGAATGACGGCCCCCCCTGCTCGAGGCTCACCTCCATGGGAGCGGAGCGCGGCGCTCAGGTCCGGAGATGGAATCTGTTCGGGAAGGGGGCAAGGTCCGGTCTGAAATGGGCAGCGGTCCGGGAAGGGGGGGCTGGGAAGGGCGCGGGGTGGGATGATGTCTGGCGTGATGGTATTGCTGCGGGGAGTGTCTCCTGGGAATGGGGCTGGCGCTGGGATTGTCCCCAAACGGGGACAGGGAGTTCGTTTCGGGACGAGGAGCCAGGATGGGAACGCTTCCGCTCCTCCCCGTCCCAGCCAGGCCCCCCCTTTTGGGATGAGGTGCCAGGATGGGATAACCTCTAAACAGGGATCCCTCTGAACACGGATTCCTTTTTGGGGTGAGGGAGGACCGTGACGGCTCCCCCCTCAAAGAAGGACCCCCTTTTGAGGTGGGAAATCAGGACGGGACTGCCCCCAAACAGGGACCCCTTTTTTGTGTGTGGTGGGGGACTCCCAAGTTCAGGCATCTCCTCTCGGCGCAGGTCCTGGATGGATCCACACTCCCCGCTCAGAGCCGGCACCCCCACGCCAGCTTTCGGGGGACGCGGAGCAGCTGGGAGCAGGGAGGGGGCTGCACTCCCCCGTGCGGGGCCCTCCCTTCGGGATACGGCGTGGGATCAGGGTGGGATCAGCGCGGCTCCCGCGGGTTTTGGGGGAGCCCCCCCCCCCGCGCATCCCCCTCCACACCTGCGCTCTCCGGGGTCCTCCAGCCGCTCCTCTCCTCTGCTCCTCACGGTCCTCCCGGCGGGCTAGAGCGGCCCCTCTCGTCTGCTCCCGCGCGGCCGCTGAGCGGGCTAGAGCGGCCCTGTGCACCCACTTCCCGGAAGTGGCGGCGACGGCGGCGGAGAGGCCGCGCTCTCCGTTTCCCCCCCCCGGTTTCCCCCGCGCCTGCCCCGGGACCTCCCGGTTCCCCAAACATGTCCTACAACTACGTGGTGACGGCGCAGAAGCCGACGGCCGTCAATGGCTGCGTCACCGGTACCGCGGGGCGGGGGTTACGGGAACACCCGGGGCGGGGGGGGCGGCGTGGGAGGGCGGTTATGGGGCACCGGGGACACGGGGACGGTTTGGGGCACCGGGAAGGGATCGGGAATACCGGGAGGGGATTGGGGTTCGCGGGTGAGTTTTGGAATAGGAGGCGGTTTGGGAGCACCGGGGATTTTGGGATACCGGGGGATCTGTGGGTGGTGGGAGAAGCAAACTGCTCCTAAAATCCATAGTGGGAGTGAGAGGGGAGTGGGATTTGGGGAAAACACGGGAGCCCCAGGAGCCCGTGGGAGTGCTGGGCATGGTAGGAAGAGATCCCAGGAATGAGGATTCCCGAGGAAAGACAGCGGGAAGAGCGCTTCTATGGAAAAAGGCGGCGTGCAGGCTGAGGGAAAGCAGTCGCTGTGGAAGCAGCGCCCTGGGATGCTCCGGGAAGGCTGTGGGAGCCTGGGATGTTGGGATGCTCCGGGGGGGCTGTGGAATGCTGGGATGTTGGGATGCTCCGGGGAGGCTGTGGGACCCTGGGATGCTGGGATGTTCCAGGGGGCTGTGGGAGCCTGGGATGCTGGGATGTTCCAGGGGGCTGTGGGAGCCTGGGATGCTGGGATGCTCCGGGGGGGCTGTGGGATACTGGGATTCTCTGGGAAGGCTGTGGGGCACTGGGATGTTGGGATGCTCTGTGGAGGCTGTGGGACCCTGGGATGCTGGGATGCTCCGGGGTGCTGTGTGAGCGCAGCCGGCTGATCCCTCCTGCGGGATTCCCTCCGTTTTCCCAGGACACTTCACCTCCTCGGAGGACCTGAACCTGCTGATTGCCAAGAACACCCGGCTGGAGATCTACGTGGTGACGGCCGAGGGGCTCCGGCCCGTCAAGGAAGTGGGAATGTACGGGAAAACCGCCGTCATGGAGCTCTTCCGCCCCAAGGTGGGAGCCGGCACAGCGGGGCCGGAGCCGGGCCGGGATGGGGTGGGAATGCCGGCCCCTGGAACTCTCCTTGTCCCGGTTTTCTTTGGGCAGGGGGAGAGCAAGGATTTGCTGTTCATCCTGACGGCCAAGTACAATGCCTGTATCCTGGAATACAAGCAGAACGGGGACAGCATCGACATCATCACCCGAGCCCATGGAAACGTGCAGGTGAGCGGGAATGCGGCACCTGGGCTGGGAATTCCCTCCCCTCCCTGGGATGGCTTTGCCTTCCTGGCGCAGCAGGGAGCTGCGGTTCTGTTCTGTCCGTGGTTCCTCGCCAGCTGCTGGATCTGGGATGGGTCACCATGGGATGTCTCCAGGGTTAGTCCTGGTTTCTGGGAGGATTTGTGGAATTCTGGGATGGTTTGGGTTGGAAAAGAGACCTTAAAGCTCATCCGGTTCCCTTCTGTGGGCAGGGATACCTTGTGCTATCCCAGGTTGCTCCAAGCCCCGTCCAGCCTGGCCTGGAACTCTTCCAGCAACAGGGCAGCCAGTGCTTCCCTGGGAAATCCATCCCAGGGCCTCATTTCCCTCACAGAGAAGGATTTCTTCCCAGTGTCCCATCTAAACCAGCACAGGGAATTCTGGAATTGTGTGGGATGGACAGGACTTGTAGATCATCTCATTCTACCCTTTGCCATGGGTGCAATCGCATGGATGCCTTCCACTGGACCAGGATGCTCCAAGCTGCGTCCCTATGGATTCAACTCTATTCTTGGGAGACTTTGTGGAAGGACAAATTAAATTTAAGGAAAAGCAAAGCCTGTACTCCTTGTGAGGCCAGACTTTCCTGGGAGACGAGTCCTGTGGGAATCTGTGGTGAAGCTGTAGGACCGCGGAGCCCTCCCTGGCAGTTGGAAAGGAATCCCCTCCTTAGACTCGGTGGCTTCCCAGCCGGAATTCTCAAGCCTGTTGGGAAGTGTGCAAGGAGCTATTCCTCCCCTAAGGGCTGGCAGCTCTGTTTTTCAGGGATACTGTCCTGGCACTAATCCCCTTTTCCTTTCCTCTCTCTCTCTGGAATTCCCCCCCCCCCAGGACCGCATCGGGCGCCCCTCGGAGACCGGGATCATCGGGATCATCGATCCCGAGTGCCGGATGATCGGGCTGCGCCTCTATGACGGCCTCTTCAAGGTCATCCCCCTGGATCGGGAGAACAAGGAATTAAAGGCCTTCAACATCCGCCTGGAAGAGCTGCAGGTCATCGACGTGAAATTCCTCTACGGCTGCCAGGCTCCCACCATCTGCTTCGTCTACCAGGTGCCTGCTTTTCCATGGATAACACAGCTTTTCCCAAGGCTTTTTGTAGGGCAGGACGAGGGATGGTCCCAGCTCATCCGTGTGCCTCCGTGCTGCCCTTTCCTAACTCCAGGAGGGAGGAGGGAACGCTTTCCCACAGGATTCCTGGGCAGCTCTGCCTTGGATGGGAATTTTCCTTGTTAAACTCCCAGCAGGAGTTTAGGGATCTTTCCAGCAGGATCCACAACCAGCTGTTTCCCATAGTGAGACTTGAACCTTTTCCTTAAAAAACAAGGCAATGTCCTGCTGGGTATTTCTGGGAGGCGATTCCAGGTGTGGAAAGAGGATTCATAACGTCTCCCATCACCTGGCTCCCTATGGAGGGAGCATTCCCAGCCTTCCCTGAATGCCTGTTTTGATCCAAAAAGCCTTTGCTGTGCTGACTGAGCACAGGGATTAGCTCTCCTTTGTTAAATTCCAGCCTATCCCAGGCTTAGCTGAAATCCCATGCCAGCAGTGGCTCCACTATTCCCTGTTTGGGCACTGCTGGATCCCTCCAAACTTCCTGGAGGGAAAAGAATCACTTTGTTACCACATACCTGGAGTTTGGGGGAATAGTTGGAAAAGCGCTTTTCCAGCTTTAACAATTCCATGATCCATGTCAGAACAACTTGAACCCTTGGAGCAGGAGGTCAGTTCTGACTCACAAAGCTCTGGATTGTTTTGATCCCTGCCTACGGAGAGCAGGATGTTTCCAAGCTGTTCCCTTGATTCTTTCTCCATTTATTACCCGTTTTCCCAGGACAGCAGGGGCTGGGATAATTTCTGGGATAATTTCTGGGTAACTTCTGAAACCACAAGGATATATGATAAAACTCCCTGAATTCCTGAATGTTTGCAGGAGCTGGAGGAGGGGGTGACGCTCCATTGTGCCACTTGTTCCCAGACTGTCAGGGGGACGCAAATTCCGGAACATCGGTTGTAAAACAATGGAAAAACGCTCTCCAGTCTTTTCTGGCACAGGGATTCTTTCAGGGGGTTATTTATGTATGGAAAAATTTGGGAGAGTGCTGACATGTGGATGCGAGGGAGGACAAGGAGGTGGGAAGCCTCAGAGGCTCCCTGGAACGGTGTCCTGGCAGGAGGTGAGGTGGGATCTCCTCACTCCTGGAATCTCATCCGCTCTTTTCCTTCCTTCCAGGACCCCCAGGGCCGCCACGTGAAGACGTACGAGGTGTCCCTGCGGGAGAAGGAATTCAACAAAGGCCCCTGGAAGCAGGAAAACGTGGAGGCCGAAGCCTCCATGGTCATTGCAGGTTGGGCCCCGTTTGTCCCAGGCGGCTTCCCGTGTTTTTCCATGCGGGATGGCTCCCTGTGAGCGGGCAGGCTGTGTCTGATCCCCGGTGTGTCCCGCAGTGCCGGAGCCCTTCGGAGGCGCCATTATCATCGGGCAGGAATCCATCACCTACCACAACGGGGATAAATACCTGGCTATCGCTCCTCCCATCATCAAGGTGAGGGCATCCAGGCCTGCATCCCAAAGAATCCCTCATTTCACAGGCCTTCCAGACGGGAATTCAAAGCCCTGTTGTCCCAGGCGTTGTCTAACAGCACCACTTACTCGGATTTCCGGAGGTTTGGCTTCCCGGTCGCTGTTTTTGGGGACTGAGGGACGTCTGTGATCCCTGTGTGCCTCCTCCCCTTTCTGTAGAGTCCTTGGAATTTTGTTTGGACCCCTGGGAGTGGGATTAATTAGGAATTAGCCCATGGTCTGGGCACAATTCCAGGGCAGAGCCGGGTTTCATTTCAGGCAGTGGAAAACACGGATGAGCCCCTTGGAGGAGGCTCAGAGGAGAAAAGGCTCAGAGATTTTGGGACAGCAGCTGGAGTTATGGGTTTTGTGGGAATAACAGGCCCCTTCCCACATTGGATCAGAGGAGGAAGCAGCAGTGGCCTGGCTGAGGTGCTGCTCCGAGCTGAGAGAGGGCTGGAATTGCCATCCAAAGGTCCTTTTAAGATGGGATATAAGGACAATAAAAACCATGGGGGAAGAAACAGGAATGTTGGTGCCTGAGGGCCTCAGCCCGCTCCTGGAGTTCTGGAATGGCTGGAATACTGGAGCACAGCCGTTCTGGGGAGCAGTCTGGGGCTGTTCCAGTGGGATCCTGGAATGCCCTGCTTTCCCTGCACGCAGCAAAGCACCATCGTGTGCCACAACCGCGTGGATCCCAACGGATCGCGGTATTTGCTGGGAGACATGGAAGGGCGGCTCTTCATGCTGCTCCTGGAGAAGGAGGAGCAGATGGACGGCACTGTCACCTTGAAGGATCTGCGTGTGGAGCTGCTGGGAGAGGTAGGAATCACCTGGGACATCCCTGCCGCTTGCCTGGGATTCTCCAGTCTGGAAAGGACTGGAGGATTCTGTTTAGGAATGAGTGGGAATTTTGGGAGCCGGAGGTGTTGATGCTTTGCGTTTGTCACAGCCCTGGACTGTTGGGAAAATTCCCTGTGGGCGCCTAAACTTACACCTTCTTCCCAGTTATTTTTTTCCTGGTATTTGCACTGGAAGGAGCTTGGACTCTGTGGGATTTATGAAGGGATTAAATCTCCTTCCCATGCCAGGGTTTTCCTGTTGGATAACAGCTTAGTGGTGGGAGGGTGTGTGTGTGTGCCAGGACCTTTCCATGCCACCGGTGGGTCACCCGCCCCTTCCCGTTTCCCAGACATCCATTGCCGAGTGCCTGACCTACCTGGATAACGGAGTGGTGTTTGTTGGCTCCAGGCTTGGAGATTCCCAGCTCGTGAAGGTACGTGGCACTCCCGGTTGCGTGTTCCTCGGTTTCCTTCAAAACCTGGGGACGTGGATACATTTTCCTGCCTCCTCCTCGCCTGCCCTTTGCCTGTCCCGCTCCTTAGAGGGCAGGAAGTGATCCCAGAGTTTATTCCCAGCTCAACGTGGACAGCAATGAGCAGGGATCCTACGTGGTGGCCATGGAGACCTTCACCAACCTGGGGCCCATCGTGGACATGTGTGTGGTGGACCTGGAGAGGCAGGGCCAAGGCCAGGTAACATTCCTGCTTTTTCCCCACCCTCGCTGCTGGGAATTTTTGGCTGGGGGTGATTTCCATAGGTGGTTTGTGTTGGAAGGGAGTTCAAGGATCATCTCATTCCATGGGCACGGACGCCTTCCACTGGACCAGGTTGCTCTAAGCCCTGTCCAGCCTGGCCGTGGTGGAGCTTTCGGGTCCCTTACAACCCAAACCATTCCAGAATTCCATGATTCTGGAACGGCTTCCCCATTTCCACAATCCCAGACAAGAGTGGGAGAGCTCACAGCTGGTAAATTCCATGTGCTTTTCCTGCAGCTGGTCACCTGCTCTGGGGCCTTCAAAGAGGGATCGCTGCGGATCATCCGGAACGGCATCGGCATCCACGAGCACGCCAGCATCGACCTGCCGGGAATTAAAGGTGTGGGAGGTGTTCCACAGCCCGGGGGGGGGCGAGGCTGGGATGTGGAATTGCGAGGAAGGGTGCAAGGAAGTGCGGTCTCCTTGTTACAGGGTTGTGGCCCCTGCGGTCGGATCCGCACCGGGAGACGGACAACACCTTGGTGCTGTCCTTCGTTGGCCAGACCAGGTAAGGGTGGGATGAGCCGATCCGGGCTCCCGGCCCCACGTCAGAGCGGGAATTAGTGGGAATTCCCTGCCCTGCTCAGGGTTCTGATGTTGAACGGAGAGGAAGTGGAGGAGACGGAGCTCACAGGATTCGTGGACGACCAGCAGACGTTCTTCTGCGGCAACGTGGCACACCAGCAGCTGATCCAGGTAATTCCAGCACCGGGAAAACATGGATGTGGCTCTCCTGGTGTCACACGGATCGTGACATAGCCGGGGAAGGGGTTGGAGTGCTGCTCTGAGCTGATGGGATCAGCAGACAGGATCCTGGGTTCATGTTCCTAATGGATGTGGAAAGAGGGAGGTTCTTGCTGTGCCACCCACCTTGGAAACACTGTTTTCCATGATTCTTCCCGTCTCTTTTCCCAGATCACCTCTGCCTCAGTGCGACTGGTCAGCCAGGAGCCCAAATCCCTGGTGAGCGAGTGGAAAGAGCCCAACGGGAAGAACATCAGCGTCGCTTCCTGCAACAGCAACCAGGTGGTGGTGGCCGTGGGAAGAGCCTTGTACTACCTGGAAATCCGGCCCCAGGAGCTCCGGCAGATCAGGTCAGCTCCCGTCCCGAGGGCTCTGGGGATGCTGGGATTCGGGATCCGGGCAGACACCTGTCCTTCCTTGCAGCTGCACGGAGATGGAGCACGAGGTGGCCTGCCTGGACATCACCCCCTTGGGAGACTCCAACGGGATGTCCCCGCTCTGCGCCATCGGGCTCTGGACCGACATCTCCGCCCGCATCCTGAAGCTCCCGTCCTTCGAGCTGCTGCACAAGGAGATGCTGGGAGGAGGTAGGAGCCTCCCAAGGGTGGCCGTGGTCACCGCCCGTGTCCCGAGCGGCCTCATCCATCCCTTTTCCTGCTTCCCGTAGAGATTATCCCTCGCTCCATCCTGATGACGACGTTCGAGAGCAGCCACTACCTCCTGTGTGCCCTGGGGGACGGAGCTCTCTTCTACTTCGGCCTCAGCCTGGAGACAGGTGACCTTTTCCCTTCCTTCCCAGTTCTTTAGGGAAAACCCTCCTCGTTTCCTCAGCCAGGGTGGGGCTGGGGGATTTCTCCAGCACACCAGAGGAAGGAGGCAGCTCCCTAAATCCGCGATGCGCTGCTTACCCGCGCTCCGTTTCCCCCGTGGGGCGCTGCGGCGTATCCCGACCCCCATTCCCTCCGGATGCAGGGCTGCTGAGCGACAGGAAGAAGGTGACCCTGGGCACGCAGCCCACGGTGCTGCGGACGTTCCGCTCGCTGTCCACCACCAACGTGTTTGCCTGCTCCGACCGCCCCACCGTCATCTACAGCAGCAACCACAAGCTGGTCTTCTCCAACGTCAACCTCAAGGAGGTCAACTACATGTGCCCCCTCAACTCCGACGGATATCCCGACAGGTGAGCCTCATCCCGCGGGAATGTGGAGCGCAGGGAGGGCCTCTCGCTGTTCCAACCCACTGTTCTCCCGTTTTTTCTTTCCTTCCCACCAAGTTTGGCCCTGGCCAACAACAGCACGCTGACCATCGGCACCATCGATGAGATCCAGAAGCTGCACATCCGCACCGTGCCCCTCTACGAGTCGCCCAGGTGAGCGTTCCCGGGGTGAGGATTCCTGGGATCTGCGCGGGACAAGGGTTTTGGGGTGATGCTGCCGTGCCAAACGGCTCTTGTTGCTTCCAGAGCTCTTGGAATGGCCTTTCCCGGCTCTCCCGCCCACGCGGCTCTGTTTATCCCACAGGAAAATCTGCTACCAAGAGGTGTCCCAGTGTTTCGGGGTGCTCTCCAGCCGGATCGAGGTGCAGGATGCCAGCGGGGGAACCACGGCGCTCCGACCCAGCGCCAGCACCCAGGTGGGATCCCAGGCTGCATCACCCCCATGCTGTGGGGATCGCAATTCCCAATCCAGGTTTTCCTTGGTTGTCCCCCCTCCCCAGGCTGTGAGTCCAGTCCGGTTCCTTAGCTGGGGAGGGATGGGATGGTGGGGTCTCCCTGAGGGGGTGGCACAGCCACTCTTCCACCCTATTCCCTTTACTTTTGGGTCCTGCTCTTTCCACATCCAGCACAGGCTTCAGTGGGATCTCCAGGGGTTTCCTTTTCCTAAGGATCTAGCTCTGGAAAGCTCTGTGTAAACCCAGATTAGCACCACCACTCAGCCCTGCAGGAGCAGGGAGTGTGTCTTTTTACTCATTCCTTGCTCCGCCTGTTCTCCCACCCCTTTTCCCGCTCCCTTCCTGCCTGAGGCTGTGTGGATATCCAAGGAGCACCGGGATGTGACGGATTTTCCCGTTTCCCAGGCCTTGTCCAGCAGTGTGAGCACCAGCAAGCTGTTTTCCAGCAGCACAGCTCCACACGAGACATCCTTTGGAGAGGAGGTGGAAGTGCACAACCTGCTCATCATAGACCAGCACACCTTCGAAGGTACCTGTCCCATCCCAAAATCCAGCTTTTCCCATCCTGGAGGAGCCCAGGGGAGCATTCTCCTGGAGGAACATCAGCCATAAGGTCTAGGGAATACCGAATTTTTTGATGGCACAAGGTGGTGGGGAATAAGACAGGGAATCTCTAGGATGTGTCTTAAGCTTTCAGTTTAAGTACTTTGGGATCCCAGTTGTTCCTCCCTTTCCCACTTTTTTTTCCTCCCCACCCCCAGTGCTCCACGCTCACCAATTCCTGCAAAATGAGTACGCCCTCAGCCTGGTCTCCTGCAAGCTGGGAAAGGATCCCAACACCTACTTCATTGTGGGCACTGCCATGGTGTATCCCGAGGAAGCGGAGCCCAAGCAGGGCCGGATCGTCGTCTTCCACTACTCCGATGGTAAGGACGAGGTGTTCTCACCTGGAAAAATCCAGCTTTTTTTGGTGGGAGATCAGGGGTGAGCTCCTCAGACCCCAGGGAGCTTGTGTCCCAGAAGCAGGCAGTTTTTCCCAAGGAATCTGTTGTCGGGGTCTGTAGGTGCTGTGTTCCCTTTCCCCCTGTCTCCCGGAGAAGCCCAAGAATCCCTCACCAGCCCTGGATCCTGGGATTTGCTTTCCATGTCACTTGTCCCCCTCAGAGAGTTTTTTAGGAAGCAAAATTCAGGCCAGCTTAGCTTGAACCCCCCTGACACTTCCCACCCTTTGGATAAACAACCCGAGTAATGCCTGGCTTTATTCCAGGGAAGCTGCAGAGCCTGGCTGAGAAGGAGGTCAAGGGAGCTGTGTATTCCATGGTGGAATTCAATGGGAAGCTGTTAGCCAGCATCAACAGCACGGTAGGCAAGGCCCTGACTTCTTTCGGGAGCGTGCCTGTGGCTCTGGATCTCGGCCAGCTGTGTGCCGAGGAGCGCGTGCCAGCTCCCACGTGGAGAATCCCGATCCGTGCCCCTCCCACAGGTCCGCCTGTACGAGTGGACAGCGGAGAAGGAATTGCGCACGGAATGCAACCACTACAACAACATCATGGCCCTGTACCTGAAAACCAAGGGGGATTTCATCCTGGTGGGAGACCTCATGCGCTCCGTGCTGCTCCTGGCCTACAAACCCATGGAAGGGAATTTCGAGGAGGTGCGGAAAGCGGAGCCGGGAATCCGTTCTGACGGCTCTGGGCGCGGGGAATGGTGTCGGAGGGGGTAAAAGGAGGAGTTTGGCCCGACTGGATAAGGTTCGACATGGATCCCTGTGGTTTCTGGAGGGATGGATCCCTCAGTTTCCAGGGAACCGGCTGTGGGAAGAGCAGCTGGTGCCTGGTGGGTGGGAGGTGCCATCTGGGATGCCTGGTGTCCAGTTGGAATGGGGGTTTCACTTGCTGGAGTGGCTTTGGCGTAGGCTGCTCCACGCTTTCCCAGGATGTTATCCAAATGCCACTTGGACTAGGACCATCTCCAGGAGTGCCTTTCCTGCTCAGCTGCTTCCTGCAGCAGAGAGGGATGGATCCCGCCTCACTCCTGAACATCGGTGTTGGGTGGGATGAGGATGCGGGAGCCCAGGCCAGGCCACCTGGACACAGCGTGTCCCTTCCAGATTGCCCGGGATTTCAATCCAAACTGGATGAGCGCCGTGGAGATCCTGGATGATGACAATTTCCTGGGAGCGGAGAATGCTTTCAATCTGTTTGTGTGCCAGAAGGACAGGTGAGCTGGATGGGATGGGAATTGGGATGGGATGGGATGTGACAGCATGTGCCGGGAGGGATGGGGTGATAGGATGGATCTTCAGCAAAACTGGAGGAGCATTCCCAGCTTGTGGGAGAAAGGGAAAGTTCTGGAGTGCCCCCAGCCGGGACTGAGCAATGTTTGGGATTCCAGCGCGGCCACGACGGACGAGGAGCGGCAGCATCTGCAGGAAGTGGGATTATCCCACCTGGGAGAGTTCGTCAACGTCTTCTGCCACGGATCCCTGGTCATGCAGAACCTGGGAGAGACTTCCACGCCCACCCAGGGATCCGTGCTCTTCGGCACTGTCAATGGGATGATCGGTAAGGGCCGAGGATTCCCCGCACAATCCCGGAATGGTTCGGGTTGGAAAGCTCATCCAGCTCCATCCCCTGCCGCATTCCCACGTCCGTTATCCCGGTGCAGGCCTGGTGACATCCTTGTCGGAAAGCTGGTACAACCTGCTCCTGGACATGCAGAACAGGCTCAACAAAGTCATCAAGAGCGTGGGGAAGATTGAGCATTCCTTATATCCTTTGGCATTCCAGCCAGGAGCCTGTGCGGGGTGGGGGTTACCAGCTGCAGAGGGTGGGAGCGGGTTTGCCGGCCCCCTCGGGAATCACGGAATTAAAGTTGGGAAAGCCCTGTGAGAGCACAGGGTCCAAGCAGGAGCCCAGCAGTGCCATCCCATCGTTTAATGGTGTCCAGGGCTGGTGTTGCTATTCCTGAGGATTTGGCTCCTTGACGGCGGCACCTGGAGATCATTCCACACGGAACGGAAGACGGAGCCAGCCACGGGGTTCATCGATGGAGACCTGATCGAGAGTTTCCTGGACATCAGCAGGCCCAAGATGCAGGAAGTGGTGGCAAACCTGCAGGTGAGCTCGGGAATGTGGGCCTGCGTCCCTCAAGGGCCTTGCTCAGGAATCCAGGCTCAGTGAATCGTGGAATTGCAGAGTTATGGAATGGTTTGGAAAGGACTTTTAAGACACCTCCCACTAGACCGGGTTGCTCCGAGCCTTGTCCAACCTGGCCCTGGAGCGCTTCCCCAGGGATGGGGTAGCCATAGCCTCTCTGGAAAATCCTAAATCCACGCCTTCCTGAATCACCTGGGAATGTTTTTTGGCACCTGCCAATGTCTCCAATGCCTTTTCCTCCCTGTGCAGATTGACGATGGAAGCGGGATGAAGAGGGAAGCCACCGTGGATGACCTGATCAAGATCGTAGAGGAGCTGACCCGGATCCATTAGCAGGATTCGGGATTGTTCCCTACCCCTCCCTCCACATGGAGCAAAGGGAATCCTTCCCCAGCTGTGCTCAACACCAGCAGCAGCAGCCAGAGGGGGACGGAATCTCCCAGGGGGAGCAGCTTGTTAGGAATTTGGGGGGGGTGTCAGCCATCTCCTGCCGGGATTCACGGATTCTGCGGATTTGGCTGCACCCAGAACTTGTCCCTCGGGTGATCCACTGGGATCCGATGCCCTCACCTCGATTCCCTTTCCCCTGGTGTCCTTAGATACTTTATTACTTTTTTTGGCTTTTGGTTTTGCTTTTGATCCTGCTTTTTGTTGGGTTTTTTTTTTTTTGGAAGGGGAATCAAAGCTGGAGGAGCAGCCGAGGCTGGAGTCGAGAGGGATAACTCTCTCTCCATAGGATCCATGCCTTGCTCGGGGCGGGAAGTTCTGGGAAATTCAAGCTGTTGCTGATTTCGGAGTTTTACCAAATAAAGTAGTCCAAGAGGAAAGATCCGTGTCCTGAGGAATGATGATATCCATGTCCTCGACTCTGGGAATCTGGGGACACCTGTTTTCCAGGTGCATTTTTCCAGCTTTTCTTGGGTTTGTAGGAAATTTTAGTTCCTTGCCTGTTTGCCAGTGGCACTGTGAGTGCCTGGAGAGGCAGATTGTAATGGAATTTTTCGGGAAGGCTGGATTTTCCAGCCTCTGGCTACTCATTAATAGTTCTCGTGGTCTCCCACTCCTTCGCACCTCATGGAATTTGGGTGCTATCCTGGATCTTTCCATGCTCTCCCCAGCCTGGATCCTCCCCATAACCGCTGGTTAAGCGCCCCCCAGGTCCCATTCCTTGCAGGTTTTTCCCAAATCCTCCCACAGCCGGCTCGTGCTGGAGGCATCCCTGGCTCCCGCTTCCATCCCGTATTTTCAGAGGACAAGGCTATATTTGGACATCTCTCCCAGGAGCCGGGGGAGCGGGGCTTGTGCTTCTACCTTGGACTCTGTGCTGCTGCTTTTATTATCTTGGGCTCTGTTTACCTGCCTGGAGCAGCTTGTTCCCAAATTTTGGGAGGCCCAGGGAGCCTGGATGCTGGAAGCGCTCTGTTTCCCACCAAAACGGGGGGTGCTGGTGCCAAGGCAATGTTGTCACCCAGATTTTTGTTGTTTACCCACTGCCACTGCTCCTGGAGCCGCCTCTCAGGGATCTGGGGTCACATTCCCTTAGGACAGGAGCTTCCCACGGCTGCATTCGGTTCCTAAAAAACAGGCGTGATCCCCGCCCCTACTGTGGTTTCCATTTGGAAGGGGGCTGCGTCTTGCCTGGGTGATCCCAACCCTCGGGCAGGATTTTGTGGGGAGAAACAACAAAATGGTTTGGATTGGAAATTTTGGAGGCAGCAGCAGCCTTTGCTCCGCGGGATCAATCATTTACCTGCCCCCGACCTTCGCTTCATTCCCTACCCTAGGATGAGGGCACGGGGCCGGGGGGAAGCGGGGGGTCACGGGAGCGGGGTGTCCCGCAGCATCCCTCTCCCTGCTGGATGCAGCCCAGCATCCCGGCCCCGCCTGGCCCCTTTCTCCGCCGCCTGGGTCCCCGTGCAAGGCTGGGAAGGCGGCCCAGCGCCTCCAGGAGGAGGAGGAGGGGTGGGGAGAGGCCATGCCGGAGCTTTGCCAGATGTGGGAAAGGAGGGAAGGGGGGGACGCCTTTCCCGCTGCTTCCCAAGGCCACGGAGGACCCCCGTTCCCGGCCCGCAGCCAGGGCGGGAGTGGCCGGGATGCCGCCCCGAGCCCCGGTTGAACGGGACAGCCTTG
>WEIU01015622.1:65722-79329 GCA_013389925.1 Aegithalos caudatus
GCCGCTGGCGACCCCCCCGCTCTCGCCCCCCTCCAATCCCGCATTGTTCCCGGCTCGGCGGGAGGAGGAGGAGCAGGGCCAAGGGCCAGCGGGAAGGCAGGCGGGAAGGCGGGCGCCGGGACGTGCTGGAGCCGCCTGTCATGTTGGTGGAGCTGCTCTTCCAGGCTGCCTGTGTGTCCCTGTTCCTCTCCAGCGGCCAGGGCAGGGTGTATCCCGCGAGGAAGAAGCCGGCCAGCTTTGCCGTGGAGAGGTAGCTGGATATCCTCCCCTTTCCCTTCTCCCTCTTCCAGCTACACCTGGGATGGGCAGCGCGCCGAGCTCCGGCTTATCCCTGCCTCCAGCTGCAGGAGGGCTTGGCTAGGGGGGTCCCAGCCGGAGGGGCTGGCACCCCGCAATTCCCTCCCTCTTCCCAGGTCCAGGGGAGCGTGACACGGCTCCCCGCATCCCTCCCCTTCTCCCCACATCCCCGTCTCGCTCCCCGTATCCCCATCCAGCTGGGGGACGCTTCTCCTGTCACCACGTGCTGGGATGTTCGGGATGGCTGGGAAGGTTTCCCCCTCTCTGTCCCACCTTATCCTGCTTTCCTGCGATCCCGTGCCGTGCTCTGCTACCCGGTACACGGGCGCATCCTGACCGTTCCCGTTGTCCTCCCGTCCGTGCTGGGGGCTCGGGACAGGGTGGCCTCAGGCTCTGGCGTCCCACAGGCGCCGCGTGGGGCCCCACGTCTGCTTCCCAGGCTCCGGCAGCGGATGTTGTCCCGGCTGGATGCTGTCCCCGGGCAGCGGGAAGTGCACCCTGCGTGAGTATAGGGCTCTGAGGGACTCGCGGAGGGTCTTGTTCCCATTCCCAGACCTCCTGTTCCCATTCCCACAGCACTCTGCTCCTTTGGCTGCGGAGGTGGTTCCTGCATCGCTCCCAACCTTTGCGTGTGCCCGGATGGAGAGCAGGGAATCACCTGCCCAGGTACTGAGAGGCAGCTATGCCCGATGCCCTTCCCTCTCCATCCGCGCCATGAATCCCAGGAGATGGAGATGCCCACCAGCCTGCGGGCGCCGTGCCCAACCCTCTTCCCTTTCCACGCCACAAAATCCCAGAAGGCGGAGGTGACCTTGTCACCTCTCCCCGGCGCTGTCCCCATCCCTGTGGAAGCGAGACGGGACGCGGGTGTTCCTGGGGTGGCACGGGCACCCCGTGGACGCCGCGCCCGCATTCCAGAACCGCCGGGAACCTGCGGGGAGTACGGCTGCGACCTGTCCTGTAACCACGGCGGCTGCCAGGAGGTGGCCCGCGTGTGTCCCCTCGGCTTCTCCATGGCCGAGACAGCCAACGGCGTCCGCTGCACCGGTGAGCAGCGGGAGCGGGCATCCCGACGGGAGCGGGCATCCCGACGGGAGCGGGCGTCCCGGCGGTGCCCGCGCCCTGAACCGCTGCCCGTGTCCCCGCAGACATCGACGAGTGNGGCGGCCGGGGCTCCCGGGGCATCCTGACCCTCATCCCAACCCCCAGACACGGATGAATGCCAGGCCACGCCGTGCCAGCACCGCTGCGAGAACAGCGTGGGCAGCTACCGCTGCTCCTGCCGGCCCGGATACCACCTGCACGGGAACCGGCATTCCTGCGTCGGTGAGCACCGGGATGCGGCCCTTCTTCCCATCAGTCCCGGGGCACCGAGGTGGTGCCGAGTCCCTGAGCACTGTGCCACACCCCTTCCCTGGCCATGCCATGAATCCCAAGGGATGGAGGTGGTCACTGCACATATGAGCGCTATGCTTAGCTCTCATCCCTCTCCATGCCATGAATCCCAAAGGATGCAGGCACAAGCCAGACCCCCTTCTCTCTCCGTGCCATGAATCCCAAGGGATGCAGGTGGTCATGAGCCTATTGGCACTGTACCAGAACCCCTTCCCTCTCCATGCCACGAATCCCAAGGGATGGAGGTGTCCATCAGCCCGTGACCACAGTGCTGCCACCTCATCCTCATCCCTGTGCGGGCCATGCTGAGGGCCCATCCCGGTGCTCCAGGCTCTTTCCACGTGCTGGGGTGCAGCACCTCCTGCCTGTTCCCTCATCCCGCAGATGTGGACGAGTGCCGGCGGCCTGGTGCACGCCGCTCCTGCCAGCACAGCTGCCACAACATTCCCGGCAGCTTCCGCTGCTCCTGCCGCCCCGGATACCGGCTCAGCGCGGACAAAGTGTCCTGCGAAGGTATCCCTGTCCTCCTCCTGGCCGGGGGAGCAGAGGGATGCTCCCATCTTCCTGCCTGCCCCCAGTGATGTCTCTGCCTTCCTGACTTCCTTCCTAGGGTACCCAAAATCTATCCTGGCCCCGTCGCCCATCCTGCAATCCCTGCAGCATCCACCCACCCTTGTCCTGCTCCCTCCCGGCTCCCACCTGCTCCCGAGGGGCTCCCCCTCTCCCCACCTCCCTGTGGCAGCTCCTGGTACCCAATTCCCTCCCTCCTCCCCATCCCTGTTCCCCGAGCCGTCCCCACGTGCCATGGGAGCCCCTGGCACCTCCATCCCACCCTCCCGTCGTTGTTGGCACCGGGGGATCCCTCGGGAGCCCGGTGCTCGCTGGGCGGAGCCGGGATGCCAGAGCTGCACCTGCCAGGTGAGCATCCCGTCCTGCCACCCCTTCCCATGGCACCACCCAGGCCTGGGATGAGCCACCACGTGTCCTGGCAGGGGGGACGAGTTCTCTGCGACACCCTGAGCTGCTCCGTTCCCTGCTCCCACCCGCTTCCCGCTCCAGCTGGGGGGTGCTGCCCCACCTGCACGGGTGAGTCCCGGCCTCCCTGATCCCCCCGATTCCCGGGATGGCCCCCCTTGAATTCCCAGGGGGACACCCCTGACCCCCGTGGCTTTCAGGGTGCCTGCACGAGGGGGTGGCCAGGGCCGAGGGCGATGTCTTCTCCCCATCCGATGGGAATTGCACCGTCTGCGTCTGCTTGGTGAGCCAGATTGGGATGGGAGAATCCCCCCTCATCCCTGGGAACCTCCCAGCATTGGAGACCCTCATCCCTGGGGGACCCTCACGCCGCATCCTGGCTCACCCACGGATTGGGATGCTCTGGAGCGGATGACAGCCTCCCATCACCCCTCCATGGGGAACCAGGATCCTCTTTCCCAGCCCCACGCTCCCCTCCACAGGCCGGGAACGTCTCCTGCCTCTCCCCGGAATGCCCCCCAGGATCCTGCCCCAGCCCCTCCCTGGCTGACTGCTGCTCCTGCAATCCAGGTGATCCCAGGACCCCCAATCTGGGGGCGTGAGGAGCCCCGGGCTGGGCTGGGGGTTCGGGAAGAGCCCGGCTCGTCTCTCCAGCCCCGCTCCTTGCCCCTTTCCCAGAGAAATGCCATTTCCGGGGCCGCACGTACGCGCACGGAGCGCGGTTCAGCCTGGACGGGGACGACTGCACCACCTGTGTCTGCCAGGTGGGTCCTGGATGTCCCCGGGGATGAAGATCCCCAGGGATCTTCCCTGCACCTGCTGGGGGCATCCCAGCTCTGCTCGGGGCTGACGGCGGGGACAGCAGGTGAGCCATTCCCGCGTTCCCAGGGAGGAGAGGTGGAATGTTCCTTCACTCCCTGCCCCATGCTGGATTGTCCCCAGCACCAGCGGCACCTGGGGCCCGGGCAGTGCTGCTCCACCTGCCGGGATCCTCCGGCCCCTGCCGGTCAGTCGGGATGGGGGACACAGCTGGGAATGCGACGGGAGGGACAGGGATGTCGGGAAATGCTAGGGGAAAGGGGAACGGCATGACACGGGAAGAACAGCTGGAATAGAGGGTGGGATGGGGAGAGCGGGATGCTGGGATATTTGGGGATGTGGGGAAGGGCAGGGTGGGATGAGGAGGGACAGCTGGGGGCAGGGAGAGTGGGATGTGGGGGACATCGGTTAGGTGGGATGTGAGGGATACCTGATGATGGGAAGGGTGGGCGGGAGATGGGGAATAGCTAGGACCAGGGAGGGCGGAATATACAGGGAACCCCTGGGGACAGGAAGGGTGGGTTTTACGGGACAGCTGGGAAGAGGGATCCTACCCAGGTTGCTTCCTGGATGACAACGGCGTGGAGTTTCCTGTCGGACAGATCTGGTCTCCAGGCGATCCCTGTGAGTTATGCATCTGCCAGGTGAATGAGAACCTGCTCTGCTTCGTGCCCTCTTCCCCACTCCTGCCCCAGAGCACGGCTCCTGCCCCATTCCCGCCCTCAGGATGCCCGTGGCCTGGCAGGCCCTAAATCCCCCAAATCCGGCGGGTTTGGGAATCCCGAGGTGTCTGTCAGGGTGTTCCCACCTGCAGGCAGACGGCTCCGTGAGCTGCCAGCGCACGGATTGTGTGGAGACCTGTCCCTATCCCATCCGCATTCCCGGGCAGTGCTGCCCCGACTGCTCCGCAGGTGAGGGCGCGCCCGGAATCCCGGGATTCTGAGCCGCCCGGGGACCGCCTGAGCCCCTCTCCCCGCAGGCTGCACCTACATGGGGAGGACCTTTTCCAACAACGAGACCTTCCCGTCGGCGCTGGATCCCTGCCTGAGCTGCATCTGCCTGGTGAGGGCTGGGCCGGGCATTCCCGCAGGATTTGCGGCTCCCGCCCGGTGGGCTGAAGCCCGGTTTTTGGCTCCGTTGCAGGGAAAAGCTCCGGGGGGCGCTCCGGGGTTCCTAACGCCCGGCCCTGGGGGCCTCTCCCGTCTCTCGCAGCTGGGCTCGGTGGCCTGCTCGCCTCTGGAATGTGCCATCGTCTGCTCCTACCCCTTCCACCCCGAGGGTCGCTGCTGCCCCGTCTGTGAGGGTATGAGCTGGGGCCGCTCCCCAAAACACCCCGGAGCTTCCCAAAATCCCCCGGAGCCTCCCAAAATCCCGCGGGGCCTCCCAGAACCCCCTCTGGACCTTGGTCCCTGCAGACTGCAACTACCAGGGCAGGAAGGTGGAGAACGGCCAGAGCTTCATTCCCGAGGGACAGCCCTGCACCCGCTGCACCTGCCAGGTGAGACCCGCCCATTCCCACGGGATGCCCGTGTCCACGGAGCGCCAGTGCCACTGGATCCCAGGAAGGGCCGGCAGGATGGGCTGATCCCCGTTTTTCCAGCTTGGAGAGGTGAGCTGTGAGGAGAGGCCGTGCCCCCGCTCCTGCTCTGAGCCCTCCACGCTGCCCGTGGGCTGCTGCCCTTCCTGCCCAGGTAACTCCATCCCCGGATCCATCCCTGGATCCATCCCTGGGCACTTGGATGCGCCCCCTCCGCACTGGGGGGCCTGGGAAAGAGGTGGGTGCTGACCACGATCCTCTGTCAGCCACAGGCATCCGGCTCCTGCTGCAGGGCGGTGACCTGTCCCCATCCTCATCCTCATCCCCATCCTCATCCCCATCCCCATCCTCATCTCCATCCCCATCCTCACCCCCACCCTCATCCCAGTCCCCAATCCCTGAAGATTCACCCCCTGGCACCCCTCAACACCTCCGCTACCGTCTGGCCCAGCTCCTGCTTCCCACCACGCTCCCCCTCGGCCCCTCTCCAGGGATCTGGGATGCTGGGAAGCCCGCTGTGACCACTCCGAGTCCCTCTGGATACCCCTTGGCAGCCGCTGTGCCCCCCGAGCCCCTCTGTGAGGCCACAGTCCCCCCCGATCCCACAGGCAGCCCTGAGGCTCGGGCATCCCCTGGGAATGAGGATCCCTCTGTGGTGCCATCGGACAGCCTGGGGTTCCAGGTGCCAGGTGTGCCTGGAACGCCGTGAGGAGGAGGAGGAGGATGGGGATGAAGGGCAGGAGTGGAAGGGGGTCTGCAGGACCAGCAGGCCTGGCCCTGGGAGGGGACAGCCGTCCCCGTGTCACCAATAAAGTCACCCTGGTATTTATTCCCTGTCCCCTCGTCCCTGCGCCTGCCAGCATGCCGAGCCCTGGGCTCATCCTCTGGAAACTTCGGGATAAGCGGCTTTCCAGGACGATGAGGGTGGTGCTGGGGGTGTTGGGCCATGTCCTGCCCCAAGTCCCCAAGGCTGGGAGCTCCTCGGGGACGAGCAGAGCCACATCCAGGCTCCCATCCTGGGGGCACAGGGACACCCCTGGCAGGCGGCACCAGGGACACTCCGCATTCCCAGGGATGTGGTGGCCTTTCCCAGAGAGACACGGCAACAGGGGGGATTCTCACACCTTTATTGTCCCCGGTGGTGGCAGGAGCACCGGGAAAGGGACGGGCCCTGCCAGCCACCGAGCTGGGAACGCCTGGGATTCCCACCCCGGCTCAGGGCAGCCGGGACAGCCCCACCTTGTTGTTGGCCCTGTCGAAGATGACGTAATATTCCCGGATAAAGACATCCCCCAGGATCCAGAGCTCGCCCTCCTCGGTGGGAGTATCCATGCCTTGCAATCCCAGGGTGCAGTACCCATTACTCTGCTCCAAGGACACGGAACGGGGCGGTCACCGGCTGTCAGATCCCTCCCGCCGTCCCTACAAACCCATTCCCAGCGGGATCCTCACCCTTAACACGTAGGCCCTGGGTGGCACCGGGAATTCTTTGCCGTGGATGCGGAAGATGAGGCTGGGAAGGTTCCTGACGGCCTCACAGCTGATCTGGGGAGGACAGGGCAGGTTAGCAGCCATTCCAGCTGGGATCCCATGTCTCAGGGAGCATCCTGAGGCCTCACCTCTCCGCTGGAGCTGGCGCCCAGGCGCCTCATGAGGGTCCGGAAGGCGCGGATCGGGACGGCCAGCAGCGTGGTTCCCGTATCCACGATGGCCTGGCACCCCGAGGAACAGGCCACCGGAGCCCCGTTGATGGAGACACTGGGAAGAGGGACGCAGGGTGAGCCTGGGCTCCCCAAAACACCGGCCGGAGGGCAGGGAATACTGGGAATACCTCTCCATGCTGATCTGCCAGTAGGTTTCGGCAGAGAGCGGGATCCAGGAGATGCCTCTGGTGGTGTAGTAGGGATCAATGGCACCGAAGAGGACAAAGCTCCCGCCTTGGCTGTCCCTGGAAAGGGGGATTCCATCCGGGGTGGTTCCAAGCCCAACAACAGCCCCATTCCCATTGGAAAAGGGGGCCAGCGTGGGAGAAAAGGGAGAAATCCTCATCGGCTTTGGCCGGGATTTACCTGCTCAAGCAGACAGAGAAAAGGTGCCTATCCACGAGGTTTTCCATCATCATGTTGTCGAAGACGGGGGTGGCTCCGGAGGAGGCGATGCTCGGGAATGCCAATCCCAGGATGCCGTCAAAGGGGGTATAGTAGAAGAAATCCCCTGGCTCCGTCTCAGCCAGCCCAAAGATCTGGTTGCGGACATTGATCCCGGCAACCTGGGAGAAAGGAGACAGGTGAGGATGGGGCAGGAATGCCAGGGGATCCCTCGGGAGGAGGGGGCTGGAGCGCCCGGCCCTACATTGACAGTGTCGTATCCCAGGACCCCGGTCATGCTTCCCGTGCCGTAGGCGATGAACAGCGTGTCGTTGGTGCTGAGGAACGTGGAGGATTCCGCGGGATTGAAACGGTTGTGATTCCCTGGGGGGGGCGGGAAGGATGAGCGTGGCCCGGGGTTTTGTCCCTTGGGAAAGACCAGGCGGAGCCACGCAGGACGCCCAAAAGGGACATTCCAGCCTCATTCCAGACACCTACTGCAGGCTGGGCTGGAGCAGAAGACGGAGGGAACCCAGAGGTTGGAGGAGCCGGTGTCGAAGACCACCGTGAATTCCTGGGGCGGGGTCCCAATGGAGATGGTGCCAAAGTACTCGTCCTGTTGGAACGGGAATGGGTTAACGGGATGGGGAAAGGAGTACGGATGAGGGGCTGATGGGATGAGTTAAGGGATGGGGAAGGGACCAACGGGACGGATAAAAGGCCGGCGTGATGGGGAAAGGATCCCCCCTGTGCTCCCTGATCCCAGTTCCCAATCCCAGCCCCTCACATCCATGTAGTTCTCCAGGGGCTCCACAGCGATGCCCGGGAAATACTTGGCAGCCAGGTTGTAGGGATGCTGCTCCAGGTAACTCTCCAGCAATCCCTGCTCCTGCAGCCTCTGCCGCAGCGACTTCATCCTCCTCAGTGGCACCCTGCGGACACGGGGACCGGGCGGGATGGGCGGGATGCGGCGCCGGGATCACCCCGCATCCCAGATCTCCATGTTGGACACCCCCCGGGGCTCACCTGATCTGGAAGCCCTGGGCCAGGCCCAAGAGGGCGAGGAGCAGGAGCAGCCTCATGGCGGGAGCCGACGGAAAAGGAGCCTGCCTCCGATCCTGGCCCCGCTCCTTATATCCCGGCTCCGGTGTTTGGCCGGAGGCCCCGATAAGAAAGGCAAACTGCTCCTGGGATGGTTATCACAATGTCCTTAAGGAAGACGGGGGGGGGAGGGAATGTCAAGCCGGGGGATCCCCGCATTCCTGGGGGGATTCAGGCCACAGCTGTGCTGGGATGGGCAGGAGACGCTCCCGGTTATTCCGTGGGAGCCGGTGGGAATGCAGGGCTGTTCGCCCTCTGTCCCCTCTAATTCCCTGCTGGAAGGTTTGAGCCAGACGCTTCCAGGAATGGGGCAGCCAAAGCTCCCCTGGGAATTCCATTCCCAGGAATGCCTCACCACCCTCACAGGGAGGAATTTTTTTCCCAATATCCCATCTAACCCTGTCTTCTGGTAGTAGGAAACCATTCCCCCTCATCCTGTCACTCCAGGTCCTTTTCCAAAGTCCCTCTCCAGCTCTCCTGGAGCTCCTTAAAGCACTGGAAGAGGCTCCAAGGTCTCTCCAGATCCTTCTCCTCTTGCCAAGGCTCCATGAAGGATTTTCAGGCTGCCAGGTCCAGATTTTCCATTCTGGGAATCTGCCAGGACTTTCTCCTTTCCAACCCCCTACAACACATCCCATCCTCCTTTTTTTTTCCTCAGGGATAATCCAGTGCTCCATCCCTTTTGTCCCAACATCCCCCGTGGAGGCTCTTCTTCCTTTCACTCCCCCAGTGCAACCCAGCACCGTATCCTTGGATTCTTCTATCCTTGGATTCTTCTATCATTCCGAGCTGGGATGGGGCTGATTCCAAGGGAGGAATGCCAGCTCCAGCCTCAGGGAGCCTTTGATCTCCTCCAGGACAAGGTGACCATTCCAGAGCCCACGGATCCAGCACGTGGTGCCCAATCCCGCTCCCGTGACCTTCATCCAGAGGCATCTGGAGTTTGCCTTTCCCTCAGCTCGTCCCAGTTTTTCCCCAGTTCAGGGACTTTGGACGTGGGAATGGAGTGACAGGACAAAGGGAATGGCTCCAAACTGGAAAATGGGATATTGGGAAGAAACTCTTACCTGTGGGGCAGGAATGGAATTCCCAGAGAAACTGTGGCTGCCCCATCCCTGGAAGCGTCCAAGGCCAGGTTGGAGAAATAAACCTGGAATGTGTCTGTGTAGATTCTGGAGTTACCAAGTTTTCCTCCTTTTTTTTTTTTTCTCCAAAATATTAGAGGAAACAAAAACATGAAGTTTTCCCAGAGCTATTTATCCATTGAATTCCCAGAACTGCCATCCCTGGGGATCAGGATTCCTGTTTTTTTGGGTTTTTTTTTAATGGAAAAAAATCCATTTGCCCAATTATGGGAAGTTTCAGGAGAAGCTTATTGTGCTGCTGGAAAATCCCACCAAAGCAGAACAATGGATCCAACAGGGCTGGATTTTTGGAGGGATGATATCCACAAAAGGAAGAAGCTGTGGAATTCAGGACTCCGGAAAAAAAAATGGGAATTGCTATTTGGCACTAATTAAATCCAGAATAAAATCTGGGAGGATGGAAAACTGAGAAATCCTGGATTCAGCTTCTTAATGTCGCTTGGAGGTGGAGACACACCTTGGGATGAATTTAACTTCCATGGGAATTGCCCTCTGGATCAAACGGGGATTTTCAGGCTTTTGGGACACCGAAACCTGTTCTGATAAACTTCCTTAATTTTATCTCTGTGGACTCCCAAAAAAAAAATTCCCCTCGTGGAGGCAGAGCTTTTCTTGGAAATGGATTGATGAAGTCAACTTTTCCAGGCCCAGTTCCCAGTTTTTTCTTGTCCCTTCCCTAAAGGCTTTCATCACCCGAGCGCTTTATCGGAGCTGTCAGATGAAAGGAGGGAAATCTGACGCTCCCGAGGTGTCAAATTTCTGGGATTGGGTTAAAAATATTTAATTAACTTATCAAGGAAGCCCGGGGATCTTGGCTGATCCTTGTGGGAATGGAATTCTGTGGAACGTGGCCTCTGGGTGCTCAGGTCACCTTTTCCCTACCTGATTCTGCCTGGGATTAGGACACCATCCAAGGGGAAAAAACGTGTGGAACCATCTTTTGTGGAAATTAAGGACGCTAATAAGCAGCTGATGGGAACGTCCTACCCAAAAACCACCTGCTCATCCCAAATTTATTGCTGGATAACACTTTCAAATGGGTGTTTTCCCATTTCTTCCGTGCAAATTCAAACACGAATTTTCCCTCTCCTCAAACCTTGTGTTTTAATACAAAAATGCCAATTAAACATTTTCCAGCATTTTTCAGGTACGTGGAAACTGCTCCAAACAAAGCCCAGATTTTTTTTTTTTTATTTTCCTTTTGGAATGCTAAATCCCTTTTTTTTTTTTTTTTTTTTTTTTTTTTTTTTTTTCCCATGGCACTGGGGATTTGCCCCTGTTATCAGCCCCGCTGGGAACAAGTTGTCCTTGATTTATCCAGAATTCTTTGGGATCATATGACTCCCATTTGTTACACAACAGCTCCGAGGTGACGGGATCAGAGGTGCCTTTCCCAGATCCCAGGAGATCTGGGTGACCTTGCCCAGGCTTCCAAAGCAGAAACCACGGAGCTCTTCCCCTGCCTCATCCTCGCTTTTGGGAATTTGTGGAGTTACCGGGGGGAAAAAGTGGAGCATTTTCCAAGCATGCTTTGGAAAAGTTGGGTTTGTGGAGTGGGTGATGGAACTGGAGCTTTCTCGGGAATATCCCTGTGTCATGGAAGGAGGAGGTAACCAGGTATTCCAGAGAAATTTGCTCTGATCGCTTGGATCCAGCCGGAAGAACCCGACATTTAGTGATTTTCTGGGATATTGCCTAGGTCTGTGTGTGCTTCCTTAAACCAACTCCAACCTGGCCTTGGACACTTCCAGGTATGCGGCAGCTGCAGCTCCTTGCTTTGCCGCCCTCGCAGGGAAGCATATATTCCCAATATCCAACTTCAGCCCGCGCCGTGTCCATGCGGAGCCTTTCCCCCTTTCCCTGTCGCAAAACCGCTCTCCAGCTGTGCCCTGCACTCCAGGAACAGGAAGAATATAATTCCCAGAGCAGCTACAGCTCGGGGAGAGGCCCGCGGGCGGCCCGAGCGCGATTACTGATTTATAAATTCCATTAAATTGATCCGCGCTCCCGCCCCCCCCAACATGGCGGCGGTGGGAGGAGCCAGCCCCCCTCACACCGAGGGGCGGGGCCAACCCACCGGCCACGCCCCTTGTGACCACGCCTACTTCCGGTTCGCGGCGGAAGCCGGAAGCTGCGCCGGGCGGGGGGGTCCCGGTGGCGCCGCGGTGAGTCCGGGAGAGGGCCGGGAATGGGAATAACGGGAATAATAGCGGGATAACGGCGCTGCGCCCGCCTCCGTGCTCGCTGCGGCCCCCAAGGTGGGAAGCGCTCAGCGTCCGCCTTCCTGAGCGCCTGGGGATTCTTCCCAGAGTCCACCCCAAGCTTTCCCACTCCCACCATTCCCGCTTTTCCCTCCTAAACTCCATGAAACTTAGGTAATACCCACCCCCCCCTCAAAAAGAACCCAACAGCCCAAATCAGCTGATTTCTGCCCCACGCCTGCAGCGCGGGACTTAATTCCCAGTTTTTCCCTCGGACAGGTTTATCTGGATCGTGGATTGGGCAACCCTGAGCCTCAGCGTGGCTGTTGTGGCATTCCCGGTGTAATATCCTTGGGATGTTCCACCTGGATGGGAGATAGAAGAGCTGGGAGCCAATAGGACGGTGCAGGTGTGTTGCCTTTCCTTGGTTTTTTTAGGATATTCCCACATTATTCCATCCCACCTCGTGGGATACTTGCTGATCACATCAGGCAGCTGGGAATACTTGGGATAAGTCATGGATACGGTGCAGGAAGTCCACAGTTTCCCTGATCTTGTTGTTATCTCACCAAATTCCACAGCAGGAAGGGGGATCAGGTGATCCCTGAGGCCCTTCCCAGCCCCGTGGGCACGGTGGGATGTGGTCAGATCCCGGTTTCCTTGGTGGGATGGAGTCTGGAATGAGGAGGACTCTGGAAGCGTCCAGCTGGGGCTATGGGGGGACTTTTCCTTGACCAAAACACCCTGGGACACACAGAATTCCACCCAGCCAGCCTTGGGAAAGGGGGAAAAGTGGAAAAGCTCTTTTCCCAGGCAAGATTTGGGAGCCGGTGTCCCTCTTTTTCCGTGCCCCAGGGATCTGGGAAGGATGGATACGCTGAGGAGCCGGACGGTGGAGGAGCTCCGGGAGCTGCAGGACGATTCCCAGCAGATCGAGCGCTTGGCGCTGGAATCCCGGGAGGTCGGTGCCGGGAGGTGGCTCCGGGCTCTCCTTGTCCCCTGCCCCCGCTCACAGCCGGAATTCCACAGGTTCAGGAGCTGCAGCTGGAAAGGGAGATGGCCCTGGCTGCCAACCGGAGCTTGGCCGAGCAGAACCTGAAATTCCAGGCGCCGCTGGAGACGGGACGCAGCGACCTCTCCAAGAAATACCAGGAGCTGCAGGAGCTGGCTGGGAGGTGCAGGGAGCAGAAGGAAAAGCTGGGTGAGCGCTGGGATCCATCCTCAGGGAGGATTCTGCTTCCTGGAAAACCCATATCCCTCTTCTTCCCAGCAGCCAGGGGGGTCGGGGGTGTCAATTCCTCTTGGATTTCCCTCCTTCCATCAGCAATTCCCAAGCCATGTGGGCTCTGTGCTGCTTTTTCCCTGGTTTCTGTTCTGTGGTGGTGATTTTTCCTTGTCTTTTTTCCTTCCCTGCCTTGGTTTTCCCAGAGAAATTCTCGGCGGCACTGCAGCCTCAGACTCTGCTGGATCTGCTCCAGGTGGAAAGCCAGAAGATTGAAGAGGAATCTGAGGTGAGCTCAGGGCTCCAATCCATTGGGAATTCCAGTG
Organism: Aegithalos caudatus; assembly: GCA_013389925.1. Taxonomy (NCBI): domain Eukaryota; kingdom Metazoa; phylum Chordata; class Aves; order Passeriformes; family Aegithalidae; genus Aegithalos; species Aegithalos caudatus. The sequence continues at coordinate 78,828 of WEIU01015622.1, forward strand.
GTTCATCCTCAAAGACTTGCAGTTAAACCCAGTTCCTAAAATCCTGGGTTATCCTCGGAGCCTGCTGGATTTTCTCCAAAGAACTGGATCCATCCTTGTGGGTGCTGCTCCTTGGGATGTGGCAGGGAGAGACCTAAATCAGGATTAGGGAAGAGGAGCAGAGGGATGCAGGGCTGGATCAGAGGGATGCAGGGCTGGATCAGAGGGATGCAGGGATGGAGCAGAGGGATACAGGGATGGAGCAGAGGGATGCAGGGATGGAGCAGAGGGATGCAGGGATGCAGGGCTGGAGCAGAGGGATGCAGGGCTGGATCAGAGGGATGCAGGGATGGAGCAGAGGGATGCAGGGATGGAGCAGAGGGATGCAGGGATGGAGCAGAGGGATGCAGGGATGGAGCAGAGGGATGCAGGGATGGAGCAGAGGGATACAGGGATGGAGCAGGGGGATGCAGGGCTGGAGCAGAGAGATACAGGGATGGAGCAGAGGGAGGCAGGGATGGAG